>OW679203.1:30747718-30900713 GCA_940337035.1 Agriotes lineatus | reverse complement strand
CTGAAGTATAACTTTTTATCACGAATGTGGATTTAGTTGCCGAGGCCCGTAGGGCCAAGGCAAATAAACCACATGAGGGATGAAAAGGAACTTCAGTGCCGAGGTGTACACTATGTTTTATTTGAAATCGAGAAATCGTGAAATTTCAAAATTTTAACCAACTTTTGTAGGTTATGTTCGGTCGATTGACACTTATCTGTCGCCTCGCCACCTACAAAAAAGTCGTAAAACAATGGATTACTTCACTGCCGATTTCTCGTATTTTAATGACGATTTCGGAGTACTTCACTGCCGATTTCAAATAATAGTAGTTTGTATACCAAGGCACTGAAGTATAACTTTTTATCACGAATGTGGATTTAGTTGCCGAGGCCCGTAGGGCCAAGGCAAATAAACCACATGAGGGATAAAAAGGAACTTCAGTGCCGAGGTGTACACTATGTTTTATTTGAAATCGAGAAATCGTGAAATTACAACATTTTAACCAAATTTTGTAGGTTATGTTCGCTCCATTGACGTTTATCTATCGCCTCGCCACCTACAAAAAAGTCGTAAAACAATGGATTACTTCACTGCCGATTTCTCGTATTTTAATGACGATTTCGGAGTACTTCACTGCCGATTTCAAATAATAGTAGTTTGTATACCAAGGCACTGAAGTATAACTTTTTATCACGAATGTGGATTTAGTTGCCGAGGCCCGTAGGGCCAAGGCAAATAAACCACATGAGGGATAAAAAGGAACTTCAGTGCCGAGGTGTACACTATGTTTTATTTGAAATCGAGAGATCGTGAAATTACAACATTTTAACCAAATTTTGTAGGTTATGTTCGCTCCATTGACGTTTATCTATCGCCTCGTCACCTACAAAAAAGTCGTAAAACAATGGATTACTTCACTGCCGATTTCTCGTATTTTAATGACGATTTCGGCGTACTTCACTGCCGATTTCAAATAAACGATTTTAATTTCATATTTTTACTTACCTCACGTTATTATATTTAAAAATAGTAATAATAAATAAATATGTTCGATCTTATACTTATTTCTGTGAATGGTTCAAGGTACACTATGGTTGTCCGAAGGTACAAGACGTATTGCACCTTGGGCCAAAATGCAGAATATAAACTTGTTTTCTATTTTTTTTTAAATTGTAATTTATCCTTTTGTTTAAAGATATACGTCTTGAGAAAGCATTAAAGTATTGATTAAGATCGATATGACTGAAATTACCTAAAATAGTCAAAAGTTTTAACAATGAACTTAAAATGTGGCCCAAGGTACAACACTCTCCCCTATATAAGTAATAAAACACTACACAAGGATCTTAAAATTTCGTGGGTGCGCGATGAAATCAAACGTTACCCAGTAAACTATGTGAATAGACTGCACCATCATCCAAGTGTTTTAGTGATCAATCTGCTAGACAATGTTAATGTAACTAGACGTTTAATCCGACAAAAAACTCTCGATCTTATCAGTGGCGTAACTAAGATTTTGCTCTGGGGGGGTGTTCTGGGAGAGTGATCATCAACCCTACAATAAAATTTTAAAAAAAAGTTCAGCCTACAATAATAGCTATTTGTGCAACAAGTGCTAAAAGTGGATGTTTATGCACGAGACATGACATAACATATCTCTTGCATAAATACTTTTAGCACGAGTGTGCACACAATATTTTTTCTACGGCCTTAAATTTACTGTTATTGATCCTTAAATTTCGATTTAACAAAGGTTTGCATTTACGATAGTTGTAATTTATGTCATAGTAAAGAGATGCCTTGACGACACAGGTGACTGTTTCTGCAACCGCTAGCTGTCAAGTTAGTTATCAAAGGTAATTATAATACTACACATTTTACTTTATTCATTACATAATGCTTTGATTATTAAAAAAATACTTTACCTCTAATGAAAGAATAACTTTATAACCTCACTTCAGTTTAAAATTCTAAATTCAACACCAGCTGATTTCACTTTCAACACGCTGATTTATAAAACGTCATTTTTAGTGAAACGAGCTAGTGCTAAAAGGCCTACTTTTAGTAGTAGCCGTAAAAAAAGTAGAGTTGATTTTGTTTCTACAGGACTTGCGGTAGGCCTTGATTTAACTTTTTGGCAGGGTAGACCACCTAGTTACATTTAAGAACTGATGTTGACAGACGTCTATTTAAATAGGTGAAATTAAATAGTGTGGCATTTTATTTGCTTATTAACCAAAAAAAGTCAGAAATCATGATTTACTAAATAACTAACACCTTAGCTTGCTTGTAAAACAAATTTGCAAGATATGCCTGTTTTTGCAATAACTCTAACCTATGAAAATTTTAAATGTCATTTTGACTGTAAAATAGTATATTATGTAACAAGTTTTATAAACGTCACTTTAGTCACGAGTTTTTTTTTTAGGCAAGAGCGGAGCGTAGCGCTGCGAGTGTTTAATAAACGAGTGTCTAGACGAGTTTATATGTGTTACATACTATACTTTTTCTACGACCACAAATGTAGACAATATAACATCATATTATTTCATTAAAATTTTGAATATTATGTTAGGTTAAATTATGCTTGACAAACGTCAAAGTTGACTGTTGAAAACTAACTTGATTTTAGTTTTGGCTGTGGCTAATAGAGCAAATACTGTTTGAACCTAACTGCACCCCGTGACTAAAACGTCGTTACCAACTTCAGCCCGTGACTAAGAGGGTCTTTAGCCACAGGTTATGAATGGGTGATTAAAATGTCACTTAGCGACGTGTACGTTAGTATGTTAAATGCCATTTTAGTTACAGGAGTAGAAAAAATTAGTTGAATTACTGCATACTCTAAGTCCTATAGAAGTGACAGCAACTATATTGTTTATTTATAAGCAATAAAATCATTACAATTGTAATACAACTTATAGTAGTAATTCAAGTTTTCTTGGGTTTTTTGCTAACTCGTTTATAATTTCATCTACGTTCACCTGCAGTTCTCTGCGAATGGAGAGCCAATACATTCAGCCTAGATTGCCATGTTGTATTTCGGAGGTACTTAAGTCTTAATTAAGGTGGAGAATGATCATTCAGCTGTTGCAGTTGACACAGGAATCGTTGCAAGGATTTGCAGCAACTTGAATATATTGGGAAGCATGTCCTTATTGCACGTAGCGAGCGCATCAATTGCTAACTTAGTACATGGAAGATTTTATACATTTTGGCATTTCCGGTCTAATTTGAACTCAGCAATCACGTCCGAAGGAGGTTCGTTCAGATTGGATTTTAAAAAAGGTCGAGTCCGAATTCCGAATGTAATAATTTCTATTCAATTATACATTACTATAATGTAATTTTAGATTTTTTATTTAAGACGAATTTTAGTTATTCCTAAAGCCTCTGGGGGGTGTTCCGACACCCATATCACCCCCATAGTTACGCCACTGGATCTTATTAACTAACTAGATATTAGTTTACGGGGGAGCGCCACTGGGCGTATCACCTCCCTCATGTTATGTAGCATATACGATAAAATTTGCTCGTTAGTCCTAGGGCTAGTTGTAAATATTGCAATCGTTAATATACCGGGTAGCCATAAATATCTGATATCGCATTACCTTTGGAATCAACACCGCTTTATTAAAGCGATGAATACGACTAAACTAAATGTCATTAATGTCATGACAACTAAAATTCCTATCTGTTAAAAATTATTACAGATTGCAATAAGTAATGGAGTTAGAACAGGAGATTTTTATAATCAAGTCGTAGGCTAAACTGCAGAATCCGGGGCACATTCTCCTCCTCTTATTGCATTTTATTACATTACATAGGTACCAATACTTATTGTAATTGAAATATAGTACTAACCCAACATTTATAAGTAGCTAATTCCATGGCTACCGAGATCTCAGATATTTATGGCCACCCGGTATATATATATATATATATATACCGGGTGGCCATAAATATCTGAGATCTCGGTAGCCATGGAATTAGCTACTTATAAATGTTGGGTTAGTACTATATTTCAATTACAATAAGTATTGGTACCTATGTAATGTAATAAAATGCAATAAGAGGAGGAGAATGTGCCCCGGATTCTGCAGTTTAGCCTACGACTTGATTATAAAAATCTCCTGTTCTAACTCCATTACTTATTGCAATCTGTAATAATTTTTAACAGATAGGAATTTTAGTTGTCATGACATTAATGACATTTAGTTTAGTCGTATTCATCGCTTTAATAAAGCGGTGTTGATTCCAAAGGTAATGCGATATCAGATATTTATGGCTACCCGGTATATTAACGATTGCAATATTTACAACTAGCCCTAGGACTAACGAGCAAATTTTATCGTATATGCTACATAACATGAGGGAGGTGATACGCCCAGTGGCGCTCCCCCGTAAACTAATATCTAGTTAGTTAATAAGATCCAGTGGCGTAACTATGGGGGTGATATGGGTGTCGGAACACCCCCCAGAGGCTTTAGGAATAACTAAAATTCGTCTTAAATAAAAAATCTAAAATTACATTATAGTAATGTATAATTGAATAGAAATTATTACATTCGGAATTCGGACTCGACCTTTTTTAAAATCCAATCTGAACGAACCTCCTTCGGACGTGATTGCTGAGTTCAAATTAGACCGGAAATGCCAAAATGTATAAAATCTTCCATGTACTAAGTTAGCAATTGATGCGCTCGCTACGTGCAATAAGGACATGCTTCCCAATATATTCAAGTTGCTGCAAATCCTTGCAACGATTCCTGTGTCAACTGCAACAGCTGAATGATCATTCTCCACCTTAATTAAGACTTAAGTACCTCCGAAATACAACATGGCAATCTAGGCTGAATGTATTGGCTCTCCATTCGCAGAGAACTGCAGGTGAACGTAGATGAAATTATAAACGAGTTAGCAAAAAACCCAAGAAAACTTGAATTACTACTATAAGTTGTATTACAATTGTAATGATTTTATTGCTTATAAATAAACAATATAGTTGCTGTCACTTCTATAGGACTTAGAGTATGCAGTAATTCAACTAATTTTTTCTACTCCTGTAACTAAAATGGCATTTAACATACTAACGTACACGTCGCTAAGTGACATTTTAATCACCCATTCATAACCTGTGGCTAAAGACCCTCTTAGTCACGGGCTGAAGTTGGTAAACGACGTTTTAGTCACGGGGTGCAGTTAGGTTCAAACAGTATTTGCTCTATTAGCCACAGCCAAAACTAAAATCAAGTTAGTTTTCAACAGTCAACTTTGACGTTTGTCAAGCATAATTTAACCTAACATAATATTCAAAATTTTAATGAAATAATATGATGTTATATTGTCTACATTTGTGGTCGTAGAAAAAGTATAGTATGTTAACACATATAAACTCGTCTAGACACTCGTTTATTAAACACTCGCAGCGCTACGCTCCGCTCTTGCCTAAAAAAAAAACTCGTGACTAAAGTGACGTTATAAAACTTGTTACATAATATACTATTTTACAGTCAAAATGACATTTAAAATTTTCATAGGTTAGAGTTATTGCAAAAACAGGCATATCTTGCAAATTTGTTTTACAAGCAAGCTAAGGTGTTAGTTATTTAGTAAATCATGATTTCTGACTTTTTTTGGTTAATAAGCAAATAAAATGCCACACTATTTAATTTCACCTATTTAAATAGACGTCTGTCAACATCAGTTCTTAAATGTAACTAGGTGGTCTACCCTGCCAAAAAGTTAAATCAAGGCCTACCGCAAGTCCTGTAGAAACAAAATCAACTCTACTTTTTTTACGGCTACTACTAAAAGTAGGCCTTTTAGCACTAGCTCGTTTCACTAAAAATGACGTTTTATAAATCAGCGTGTTGAAAGTGAAATCAGCTGGTGTTGAATTTAGAATTTTAAACTGAAGTGAGGTTATAAAGTTATTCTTTCATTAGAGGTAAAGTATTTTTTAATAATCAAAGCATTATGTAATGAATAAAGTAAAATGTGTAGTATTATAATTACCTTTGATAACTAACTTGACAGCTAGCGGTTGCAGAAACAGTCACCTGTGTCGTCAAGGCATCTCTTTACTATGACATAAATTACAACTATCGTAAATGCAAACCTTTGTTAAATCGAAATTTAAGGATCAATAACAGTAAATTTAAGGCCGTAGAAAAAATATTGTGTGCACACTCGTGCTAAAAGTATTTATGCAAGAGATATGTTATGTCATGTCTCGTGCATAAACATCCACTTTTAGCACTTGTTGCACAAATAGCTATTATTGTAGGCTGAACTTTTTTTTAAAATTTTATTGTAGGGTTGATGATCACTCTCCCAGAACACCCCCCAGAGCAAAATCTTAGTTACGCCACTTGATAAGATCGAGAGTTTTTTGTCGGATTAAACGTCTAGTTACATTAACATTGTCTAGCAGATTGATCACTAAAACACTTGGATGATGGTGCAGTCTATTCACATAGTTTACTGGGTAACGTTTGATTTCATCGCGCACCCACGAAATTTTAAGATCCTTGTGTAGTGTTTTATTACTTATATAGGGGAGAGTGTTGTACCTTGGGCCACATTTTAAGTTCATTGTTAAAACTTTGACTATTTTAGGTAATTTCAGTCATATCGATCTTAATCAATACTTTAATGCTTTCTCAAGACGTATATCTTTAAACAAAAGGATAAATTACAATTTAAAAAAAATAGAAAACAAGTTTATATTCTGCATTTTGGCCCAAGGTGCAATACGTCTTGTACCTTCGGACAACCATAGTGTACCTTGAACCATTCACAGAAATAAGTATAAGATCGAACATATTTATTTATTATTACTATTTTTTAAATATAATAACGTGAGGTAAGTAAAAATATGAAATTAAAATCGTTTATTTGAAATCGGCAGTGAAGTACGCCGAAATCGTCATTAAAATACGAGAAATCGGCAGTGAAGTAATCCATTGTTTTACGACTTTTTTGTAGGTGACGAGGCGATAGATAAACGTCAATGGAGCGAACATAACCTACAAAATTTGGTTAAAATGTTGTAATTTCACGATCTCTCGATTTCAAATAAAACATAGTGTACACCTCGGCACTGAAGTTCCTTTTTATCCCTCATGTGGTTTATTTGCCTTGGCCCTACGGGCCTCGGCAACTAAATCCACATTCGTGATAAAAAGTTATACTTCAGTGCCTTGGTATACAAACTACTATTATTTGAAATCGGCAGTGAAGTACTCCGAAATCGTCATTAAAATACGAGAAATCGGCAGTGAAGTAATCCATTGTTTTACGACCTTTTTTGTAGGTGGCGAGGCGATAGATAAACGTCAATGGAGCGAACATAACCTACAAAATTTGGTTAAAATGTTGTAATTTCACGATTTCTCGATTTCAAATAAAACATAGTGTACACCTCGGCACTGAAGTTCCTTTTTATCCCTCATGTGGTTTATTTGCCTTGGCCCTACGGGCCTCGGCAACTAAATCCACATTCGTGATAAAAAGTTATACTTCAGTGCCTTGGTATACAAACTACTATTATTTGAAATCGGCAGTGAAGTACTCCGAAATCGTCATTAAAATACGAGAAATCGGCAGTGAAGTAATCCATTGTTTTACGACTTTTTTGTAGGTGGCGAGGCGACAGATAAGTGTCAATCGACCGAACATAACCTACAAAAGTTGGTTAAAATTTTGAAATTTCACGATTTCTCGATTTCAATAAAACATAGTGTACACCTCGGCACTGAAGTTCCTTTTCATCCTCATGTGGTTTATTTGCCTTGGCCCTACGGGCCTCGGCAACTAAATCCACATTCGTGATAAAAAGTTATACTTCAGTGCCTTGTTATACAAACTACTATTTACCTTCGATAAGACAGTACTGGCTCCACAAACATTCACCTGCGCGTCAAGGCATCTCTTTATTATGACATAAATTATAACTGTCATAAATGCAAACCTTTGTTAAATCAACATTTATGGATTAATAACAGAAAATTTAAGGTCGTAGAAAAAATATTGTATGCAAACTCGTGCTAAAAGTGTCATTGCACTCGACATGTTATGAAACACAGCCTTCGGCTTCGTTTCATAATTTTCATGTCTCGTGCATAATAATCAATTTTTACTACTTGTTGCATAAATAGCTATTTAGAATGCGTAAGGTGTGCCCATTACTTTAAAATTAATTAAAAATATAAGGTGCTTTGACGTCAGTATGACATACAACATCTTGACAATTTAAATGTTGGTGATTTTGCTTCAAGGTTGGCAGAGCAATTGAAACATATACATATACATTCTTTTGCTTGAGAAAGAGATAGCACAAAAAGTATGTCTGGGTTATGTTGGCACATTAGGTGAACTTTGTGTTTGTATCTATTATCCATTCACAAAACTCATGAACTGTCAATGTCAAATTTTTAAATATTTGTTGAGTGTACCTGGAAATTACAGTTTTTTTGGGAATATACTTCGGATCTAGTGATTTCTAGTAATTTAAACTTAAGGTTATGTTACATGCTGTCAAAAGTCAAAACTAATTTTCTTCTAGTTTTTCCTTGTAATAATCAACTATAGCAGTTTTTTCCTTACCAATAATAAAACCCTCTATCGTTTCTGTTCATTTCAATTGAAGTATATGCACAAAAATAAAGGAATTTGGGAGATTATTATTTTACAAGAAAGTGTGACATAAGTCACGTTTTTAAATTTCAAACATTTCAGTGCTGCAAAATCAGCAAGCAGAAGTTCCATAACAGAATTTAAACAAGGTACCAACTTAACAGCGTTTTGACAGTTCACGAGTTTTGTGAATGGATAGTATGTATGTATATATCCTTCAAAATTACTGGTTTCAGTACACTGTATAATAATGGTAAACAATGCCAATACGCCCCCGGCCCTCCCGTTAGTTACGCCTATACTCTGTTCACTATGGTCCCGGATTGTCAAAAATGACGTTTTATGGTGGCACTGTTGAATTTCTATTGGTTTTTGGCATGTCTAAACGCATGTTAAAATTCAAATAACCGCCATAATATGCATGCTAATCTGATGTTCCCCTCTGATTAGTTATTTTACGTAGGTAGCGCTTAAAAAAGTAGAACGAAAACTTCAGAGATTTTGTAGCGGAAAAAAAGTAGCGCTGCATCTTTTCAACAAAGTGTAACTCTACGAAATAAATCTAATTATACAGTCCACTCTACGTTATTCATTACTGTAACGCTAGCTCCCGTTTCAATTTGAGTAATTTAATATTAAATAATATTTGCAAATTTAAACGTCGCCGACCTTTCGCGTTATCAAGAATTCGGTGTGTTTCAGCAAGATAAGATAGCGCAGACCGAAGTTCCGCCCGTGACAACAGCGCGAACAAAGGCGAGACGCGCGCCGTTCCTCCCCTCCTAGAAACTTTGCAAGACCTATAAAACCAGTTGCAGAGCGTATTTCAAGAGAGATTCCCCAGAGATTCCCCAGATAGATTCCCAGCAAACACCTGGTTCCCGATCCTTCATCCTGTCCTGTCCAGAGAGTTCCTCCGTCGACTCTACCAGTACCTAGGAAACCGTTCCGAGGCTGAGTTCAATTTAGTGGTTCCGCCAGGAACGTCTGAAACGCCAGCTATATTTTCCTCTAAACCTCCTAATAGCTAGTTTAATTTAGTGGTTCCGCCAGGAACGTCTGAAACACCAGCTATATTTTCCCCTAAACCTCCTAATAGCTAGTTCAATTTAGTGGCTCCGCAAGGAACATCTGAAACGCCAGCTATATTTTCCCTGTAAATATTCTACACCGAAACCCGTTTGTAAATCAGTAATAACTAACGTAATAGTTAAATCCCAGCTCCCTTGCATTTTAAATTGGGCGCCTTGTTATTCAAGCAGAATTAGAAGCTTCAAGCTACCTAATTAGAATTTACCTGTGTTAATCCTTGAGAATTGCAGCGGCCGTCTTGCCTGGGAGCTCTGCGGACCGAACCGTCAACCTCGCCGAAGAATACACGTGGAGGTGGCGAGGTTGCTAACCTCGAAAATCCTGTCGATTTGATAAATCGAGTTACAAGCGAAGTCCCGTCTTGCGGCGAACCTCACGGAGTATTTTAACAACAAACTGTAGCTGCACAAATAGGGTGAGAACTCGCGTTAACAGTTTTAATTTGTTGTTTGTTGACAGAAACCAGAATTCGCAGATCGGCGAATTTGACAGACTGCCCGGCGTTGCAATCAGCGCGCAGCTCGTCCCGAAGAGCTACGAAGTAGCGGCCCGGCCGACCACGACGTCCTCGAACGAATCGCCCACGAGGTCACGCCCGCTACAACCAGAAAGCGGCTACCGTCTGTAGAATCCGTCTCCGCGAGAACCAGGAAGCCGCGTTTTTATACGATCGTTAATTTCGAGCAATAAACATCTCATTTTTAATTACACGAATATTTACTTATGTACGATAGTTATATAGAATAACTGTTATACAGGATACTCCGTTAGTATGTTTTGTTTATTTATGGTATATCTGAGCGAACGATCGAACCATATCTCCGATTTATGAGCTAACCCGTGGTAAATAAAATATTACAGCCCCCTATAAGCAGGGGTGGATATTACATTACAACAAACACAACATTTTGGTCCTTCGAGCCGGATATTTTATAATATTTTCTGCTTGCGAGAGAGTTCCAAAATATTTGTCTTCAAACGTTTTGCGTTCTGTTAATTGTGACTCAACGTCAATTGTGTCTATTTTCTCAATTGATGACTGAACTTGGTCGAATTCATTCGAAATATCCTCAATTTTTTTAACCATAATGTTAATTCCGTAATATTCCTATTATTTTCCTCGTAAGATTCTATAAAATTCGCAAAACGTGTCAACTGCCCTTTTATTTGACCACGGCGAATAATCACGGCCTTTAGTTCATCATCGTTTGCCATTTTGTAACAATTTATGTTTTTACCGGTTTCAGGATATTAAGCCTTTGTTTACATATACAAAAGTGGGCTGGTAACTAGATCATAACTTATCTGTAGGGTAATGGAATATTACCCTACATGGCAACCATAACCGTATAGCAACCGATAAACTATTGAACATATCACGGATGTTATGATCATAACAGCCTCAGATGTTTTAAAATCCTCGCTCTACGAGCTCGGATTTCAAAACATCTGCGGCAGTTATGATACTCATAACATTCCTAGATATGTTAATAGCTATTATCGGTTTCAGGATATTAAGCCTTTGTTTACATATACAAAAGTAGGCTGGTAACTAGATCATAACTTATCTGTAGGGTTAAAGAATATTACCCTACATGGCAACCATAACCATATAGCAACCGATAAACTATTGAACAAATCACGGATGTTATGAATCATAACTGCCTTAGAAGTTTTAAAATCCTCGCTCTACGAGCTCGGAATTCAAAACATCTGCGGCAGTTATGATACTCATAACATTCCTAGATATGTTAATAGCTATTAAATGACCGTATATTTTAATACGTAAGTACCGGGTGTCTTAAAATGAATTACATCTAGTATTCTTTGAATTTCCCATAATGCAATCCAAACCTTTACTTAAAATTGGCAAGACTGTAAGTCTATGGGAAATTCGAGGTTAGCAGGTTAGATTTTGCGTCAGTTTTGACACAAACTGACGCAAAACGTAACCTGATAACCTCGAATTTGACATAGACTTACAGTATTGCCAATTTCAAGTAAACAAAACAACCACAACATTTTGGTTGGACAACGCAAAAGCGTAATTTTGAAAATTTGGGTTTTTGTTACCTGCAACTTTTATTTATTTTTGCTTAAGTCACTTCGAAATATAACCTATAATTTATAGTTTTGACATTAGTAGCTTTATTAACTGTTTCTAGTTACCTATAGCTTGACTTAAAAATATTAACCATGAAATAAAGGATTGTTTTTAATTGGATTTTGACATTGACAATCCGGGACGATAGTGAATAGAGTAAGAATATGCTCAGAAGCAGGTGTTATTACGGAATACGGACGTAGAACAGTATAATTCTCACGTAACCATAAACCAGAATTTTATTATTAAGCTTAGCAAGTGGTTATGGTTTCCTATTGCCCCCTAGATACATTTGGTCGCCTTTCAGGCAGAAAAGGGTGCCCACTACGTCACAACCCATCGAAAAAATCCAATTCGGCCCTGATTCGATCTGTCAAATCACGCGAGTGTAACGAGTAATCGGTGACTGCTGCTCTTTCTTTATCTGTGGCGACGGTGATTATGCCTTCCGTAGTCCATTCGGGTCAGATTCACAACCAGTTTCTCCAGTTCGTTGGCTGCTGCGTTGTAGTTGGTAGATAAGAAGCACACAACTGTGACCGTAACCCACATAAGGAGGAAGCGTCTTCAAGGCTGCATTGCGTAAAGGCGTAAGCACATGTTATTGTGTTCCGTGTTCCACTCGCAGTTCGTCAGTGCCTGGAAATCGATGATGGTGTAGTGTACCTAGTGTTTATAGTGTGCAGATCGCAGAAGTCATGGCGGAGGCCCCCTTGCAGCGGCTCAGCCAAGTGCTGGGTGCCTCGGAGCCGGCGCTCCGGCTGTTAGTCTCGGTCTTAGCAGGTAATTAGTAAACATAACCTTTGGCATTTGCATTGAATCAGGCCACTATTGACGTAGCACATCGTACGATCAGTAACATGTGTCAAAATTAAACAACAATGCCGCTGATTAACCCACTTCCGGGTCTAATTAGACCTTGCCCGTTCAATTATTCATTTTTTCAGGTTATCCGCTGGCGTTCCTGCATAGAAAGTGCTTCTACGGGAAGAACGTCGACGTGCAGCACTTCTATTTTATATGCACCGGCTTAGCTATAGGATATTACAATTATGGTTGTGATGTCGTACATTCCCTGGCGGCAATACTTTTTACTTACGTAACGCTAATACTTTTCGAAGGATCTGCGATATCCGTAGCCGTCACTTTTTTATTCAATATGAGCTACTTGCTACTAGGTAAGGTTAAGGATGTTGGCCGAGCCTCGCTAATTGAAGCATCTCGTTTCAGGCTATTACTACGTAGGAACTGACACGTACGATATTAATTGGACGATGCCCCATTGTGTCTTAGTTTTAAGGTTAATAGGTAAATGTTTCTAGATTTTGGGCTTTGATCGCCATTAATGGCTTTATTAATGGATGTGTTGCTGTTAATAATGCAACTTTGTGTCTATGACTCAGAGGTCATTTGAATCTTCGGGCCAGATCAAGTTTTTGTGGTTTTAAACGGGTTTAGTTGTTTATTTTAGTTTAATTTGGCAAAATTATACTGGCAGACAAGTGTCAGGTTTTTTTATTGTAAATTATGCGCGAATTATTTTCTATTGTGCTTTCGAGGCTAATTTAAAACGTTTTCAACTGTCTGAAAAGGTGAGGTTAATGTAAAATTAGACACATTTTCTAAGCAGGAGGTTAACTTTTACTTTGCTTTCACAACTTACCTCGCTTTCACCACAGTGCAATCAATGTCTAAGCTTCTAAAAACATAATAACCTTTCTTTAATGTCCTACAATTTAACATGGCTAAAGTGCGAAAAGAATGGGACGTTATTTGTATTGTTATATTAGAAATTGGCATGTTATGAGTTGTTTAGTGGACTTTTTCCACTACGTTTCTTGTATGAACACTAGTACCTACCCCGGGTCCACTGATCACTTGTGGTTACGAGTCGATCACATACAGGGTGTTATTTAAGTACGTGGCCAAACTTCAAGAGGTAATTCTTTGAGTGATTCTAAGACGAAAAGTTTATATAAACATAGGTCCGGTAATGCTTCGTTTTCAAGATACAGGGTGTCAAACTTTTTTTTTAAATCATTTTTTCGTAAAAATTTTAATAATCCTTCAGCCGATTTTGTTGAAATTTGTCAGTGTTATTTATGGTAGAAAGGGGCTAATTTAGCCCTAACTAGATTAAAATTATTAAATTCAGTGGCGTCCCGGCGGGGACCTTAACCAATATTTTTGACAAAAAAATGTGCGCCACTGACTTCTTTAGAACTTTTATATTCTTTTTCGCATTAAACAGCTAAAAATACAACTTTTTTGTCTCTTTATTTTTTTTCGTTTTTGAGAAAAAAAATAAAAATAACTTTATTGCATGTCCCTGGGACAACGTAATACAAAATTAAAACTACCAAACTATCAAAAACTGGGGTGTACCTGTTATTTTTTTCCATATCAATAGTCTATTTTAGTCTTAGAAATTGTTATAAAAATTAATGCTAGCTAAAAAATATTTTTTGTATTTTATTAATTATTAAAAAATGTTTTTTTGCTGTCCATGGACATGCAATAAAGTTATTTTAATTTTTTTTTTCTCAAAAACGGAGCAAGATACGAAAAAAAAATTAAGAGACAAAAAAGTTGTATTTTTAGCTGCTTAATGTTCTAAAGTTCTAAAGAAGTCAGTGGCGCCCATTTTTTTGTCAAAAATATTGGTTAAGGTGCTCACCGGGACGGCACTGAACTTAATATTTTTAATCTAGTTAGGGCTCAATTAGCCCCTTTCTACCATAAAAAACACTGACAAATTTCAACAAAATCGGCTGAAGGATTATTAAAATTTTTACGAAAGAATTATTTACAAAAAAAAGTTTGACACCCTGTATCTTAAAAACGAAGCATTACCGGACCTATGTTTATATAAACTTTTCGTCTTAGAATCACTCAAAGAATTACCTCTTAAAGTTTGGCCACGTACTTAAATAACACCCTGTATATATGCGCAGTGGGCTATTTTTATTTTAACGGGGCGCCATGTAGGGGGATACCGTTTTCATCAAAATAAGTTGGTAGAGCCAAATAGGCCGTAGTGCAAAATGCACCCTTAAAAAGTTACAATCCGAGAGGTTGCATTTTTATTTTGGTCTTTCTATTACTCAAACTGCTTATCAGATGAAGTTCAAACTTTAATTTTTTATTGTGCGATTTACAAATTAAAGTTTTTGTTCGAGCATAGCAATCAAACAAGTTACAACTGTTATCTTTAATTTTTGTAAAATGAAACTTTGCGTCTAATTTATTTCGATAAAAAACAGTAAACAAACGGTTTGCTAGTTTTTCATTCAACCAATTTCTAAAGGACCTTAATAAAACTACAAAACAGGAACTTATCACATGGACGTGTTTAAAACACAAGTTCCTGTATACTAAGTACCTATCATAAATAAACAGTATTAATTGTTCAGGGTCTAATAGGTCACAACACTGAATAATCAGTACTATAATTAATATTTGTTTGTTTGTTTTTATTTCTCTAAACTGTCATTAAAAATTGTGTAAACTACACTAGTTAATGTTATTGGTGATCTTGACAGTTTCTTTTTTATACAGGGTCCAGCAACAATATGGGTGTGAAAGATGTTTCTAAAAGTATTAGAAATTTGTTTTTATAAAAGTTGTGTTTGATTTGAAAAAGTGTGGCAAACCAAACTTTTTTTTTAATGGATGAACTATAATGAAGTAACTTAAAAGTACTACATCGAAATACCAATTACTGCAAAATAAAATTGTATGTGTCTTAACGTTAACTATTTTAGAGATATTAACGATTTTTAGACAACTGCTGTATAAGAAAACAATTGAATGAAAGAAAACCTTACCAAAAAATGTTTTTTGTGAATTACCTCTCAAGTGCAAAATGATGGCTCTGGATATTAATGCTGTGCTACAGGGTGCTCAAAATTTGCAAATCTAATAATTTCCAATTTATTTTTTGTATTTTGAATAGCTCTTGTCAATTGTGAACGATTTTTGCAACTTTTTACTGGTTGAAAACAAATAGTGTTTATTATTTAAATTTGGCGAGATTTGGAAGGTGCATTCAGACATGGGATGTAAACAAAATAAAAGAACAAAAGGTGAAACAAGGATTAGAAGAAGGTGTAGATTAGATTTAGATTAGATTTAGATTCCACGACTGCCTTTTGCTGGCATGCGCACGTCAGCCCTTTGAACTTTTTGTACTGTCGGGAGTTTTCAAGTTAGCAGGCCGACATCTGTATCTTCTACTAGACTTGCTATGTCCCCTACTAGCTTGCGGTTGTCAATAGAG
Organism: Agriotes lineatus; assembly: GCA_940337035.1. Classification (NCBI taxonomy): domain Eukaryota; kingdom Metazoa; phylum Arthropoda; class Insecta; order Coleoptera; family Elateridae; genus Agriotes; species Agriotes lineatus. The sequence goes on along the minus strand of OW679203.1, from coordinate 30,884,616 downwards.
TTAAGGCTCCAATCGAGTTGGTGTCTTTTACGCTCTAATGCTGGGCATTCAAAGAGGATATGATAGGCTGTTTCATCATCCTCTTGGCATAGTCTGCAAACAGGTTCATTTCTATAGATATTGATCCTGTGCATAAATTCTCTGAATGCTCCAGTGCCTGTTAGTAGACTGACTACTTGCTTGATTCGAGTTCTGTTCAGTCTCAACAGGGTTTTGGTGGCTTGTGGATTCGGAATTTATAGCAATCTTTTGCAGTGTGTTGCTTGATTGTAGTTTCTTCACTTTAGTTGGTGTGCGGTGTTGACCCATTCATTAGAAGAAGGTGTAACGCAGGAACTTCAGCAAACACAAACCCCCACTGAACGTACAAATAGAATCGAAATCCAGTGGAACAACATAAAAACTAGTATTCTAAAAACAGCAGAAAAATGCGTGGGTCATAAGGAACACGAAAATAATAAGGAATGCTACGACCAAGAGTGCAAGAAGACGAGATATGAAAAACTCCAGCATGGATTAAATGGTCGCAATCAAATGCAAACAAATATACAAAGAAGCAAATTCCCTAGCAAGAAACACATGTAAACTAAGAAAAAGTGATTGGAACGGAAAGAAAAAAAATATGCAAAAGGAATATCACAATAAGAACAGGAATGTTTTACCAGAGAATAAAACTAGAAAAGGAGAACTTTAGAATAAAAACTACAGGATATAAAGACACAGAAGGAAAGACAAGATATGAAATGAAAGAAATAATATAGAACTATTATGAACAACTATACAGAAAGGAAATGGAAACCAATACAATAGCACAAACAAACATTACACGGAATGATTTAAAAAAATAAAAGAACCAACGACGCCTACAAAACAATAAAACGCCAGGAAGTTACCGAATAGTTACAGAATACCTCAAACACGGAGGTGAGAAACTGCACAAAAAGCTACACGAATTAATCTGCTTGATCTGGAGAGAAGAAAACATGTCAGAAGACCGTAAGAAAGGTGTAATTTTTGCAATCCACAAAAAAGGAGACTTAGAGGATTGCTCAAATTATAGGGGAATCCCGTTAGTAAATATGGCCTTCAAAGTGATACCAAAATAATTAAAGAAAAACTTCAAGAAAATGCAAAGAACGAACTAGGGGACTACCAACAAGGTTTTAGACAAGCGAGATAGACTTTAAACAGGCTTTCGATAAAGTAATAAGAGAAAAAATAATAAAATAACTGCAGTACATGAGGACTGCACAAAAAATAGTAAACCTTGTTGAAATGACTCTAAAAGACTCAACCGCAGTGGTGAAATAGGGAGTGATACAACTGAAAGCTTGAATGTACAACAAGGCGTTAGGCAGGGGGATATGCTTTGAGCTACATTGTTTAATATAGCCTTAGAAGGTGCAATTAGAAGATCAGAGTTGGAAGGGACAACAAATATTAAAAACACAGAAATTATCGCTTATGCTGACAATGTTACAATTATCAGTAGAACAAAAGAGAGGCTAATAAAAAGCTTCATCAGACTAGAGGAGGAAAAAAATGGTTTTAAGAATCAGTGAAAATAAAACTAAATATTTAAAATATAGTGACAACAGCAATGAAGAATATCTAAAAATTAAAGGCTATAAATTTGAAGCAGTCCAAAACCTTAAATATTTGGGAATAACAATTTATAATAAAAAATATGGGGCAAGTTAAAAAATAAAACAAAAAGTACAAATGGGGCACAGAGCATATTATGCAAACAAAATTTTCTTAAACTCTAAATACCTAAATAAAAAGCAAAACTACAACTATATAAAACCGTTATTAGACCAGTAGTAACGTATGGAATAGAAGTATGGACCTTAACTAAAAAATAAGAAGAATATCTAAAAGTGTTTGAAAGGAAAATATTACGAAGAATAATGTGCAGAATGGACACCAACCGAAAAAAGAAGAAGAAGTAGACCTAGTCTGAGATGGCTCGATGGTGTGGAAGAAGACCTAAAGAAGCGAGGAATAAAGAACTGGAAAGAGAAGTGTAAAAAGAGGAAGGAATGGGCAAAGATAGCAGAAGAAGCAAGAATAAGCAAAAAACTCGCAGATTAAAAATAAAAATCTAAAATAAAATAAAAACATCGCAGAAGAAATGATACACGAATATTTAAGGGTGTGAATGTACATGAAAAATTAATGATAGTTTGCTTCATAAACTATGGTCCAAAAATGTTCCGTTACAAAAATACGGGGTGTTAAAGTTTTAGAAAAAAAAATGGAAATTAATTAATATTTTCGAAACCGCGTGAGATATTTTAGTGATATTTAGTACGTAGTGACAGTTAATAAAGGTGCATATTTTTCAATACAAAAATAATTTTCAGCTTTAACAATGACATGCGTACGGACAGTGACTTCGATATTTTTGAAGAAAAAATGGTACGCCAATGGTTTTTTCTAAAATAAAAAATTAGTTTGAATTCACCGTTTAATTTGAAACAAAAGAGCTCTTTTGTGTTGAGTAAAGAAACTTTTGCGAAATTATTAATTTAATAGGAAACATTTAAACACATTACGGGTTGGCATCTGCGTGTAATGAACAACAACTGACAACATACAACATTAGAACTAACATGGAGCGATTATTACAAAAATGTACAAAAAAGGCAGTTGTTCTTGAAGGAAATTGAGGTAAGATTGTCTGTCAAGCCGTCACGGCAAGAAAAATGGGCCAGTAAAATGGTTACCAATAATTCCTGCACATCCGTTAACCGAAAATTAGTGTTGGAAATGGGTTTCAGTTATGACATAGGGATTTTCTCCCGCCCACAAATGATTGTTGTGGAAATTCTGAATGGCTTTTCTTGAAAAATTTGCTTCGTCCGTGAACCGAGTGTGTTTCAAATTGCGGATTTTGTGCAATATTATGAAGATACCACTGACAGGTCACATGCCTTGAAAAATCTCTGAGAAGTAATGCTTGTATTTTCTGTTTTAGAAAAAACCGTTAGGGTATCATTTTTTTCTTCAAAAATATTGAAGTCACTACCCGTATGTACGCCACTTTTAAAGCTGAAAATTATTTTTGTATTGAAAAATATGCACCTTTATTAACTGTCGCTACGTACTAAATATCACTAAAATATCTCAAACGGTTTCGAAAATATTAATTAATTTCCATTTTTACTTCCTTGTACAATAAAGGAAGTATTGGATTCACCCCAAAAATTCTAAATTGGGTTTTCAACAGATCCCTGAGTTTTAGAGTCCTCTGAACCCAAAAAACATTTTTTTTTTTATTGGTCTGCCTGTGTGTGTGTCTGTGAACAGAATATCTCAAAAACTAAAAGAGGTATGTTGTTGTAACTTCATATATAAGTTTTGTGTAATATGTAGATGCAACAGCAAGCTTTTGAAGAAAATTGCATAACCCGAAATAAGTGTTTATACTCTTGGGATTTTTCAGTTTTTTAGATTTTTTCAAACTTCACATTTTTATTACATTTTGAATGTGTATTAATGTGACATAGGTGATTTTCCAGTTAATTACTTCTAAAATGGGTTTCTTTTGTTTTTTTGTCTATTTTTTTTTTATTAACTTCCATTTTAAATAGAACACCCGGTATATTATTACATTTTTTAATTCAGATTAAAATTCTAGAGAAAATCGTACGACACTCATTAATGACCAATAGAAAAATTAGTTCACGAGCAGTAACCAAGACAACAAGAAAATTTCTTGGAAATTTTTTGTAGGTAGATATTACTTCTTTTTAGGGTTTGTGTCGTTACGATTTTCTTACCGAATCTGCATTCGAGCATTAATTCATATCCGGAAATTATTTTTCGTGCATTCCAACAACGTTCTAATTTGCCCTCGCGTCCCGCTCGGGCAAATTAATACGACGTTGTTGGAACGCGCTCAAAAAATTTCCGGAAAGAATTAATGCTCTTATGAGATTATATGTGAAAATTTGTCCATTGAACTAACGCTCTATTTTGCACCGTTTTTGTAGAATTTGTAATTTTTTAAAATTTTTGACAAATGCTTAAATATTTAAAATAAAATTTTTGCCCAATTATAAGATCACTGTAAAAGGAAGTTGTGTGCGTGTATCACACCAGATTTTTTCTTTACAGGTCCAAAAACACATCAGGCAGCTGTATTTTATCAGTAAGGTGGCTTGGAAATTTTAATAAATGAATTTTGTTTTCAATCGCTGCTTTTATTATCCTTACGCTTAAGCAGCTGGCATGTCCATCAAAAAATAAGACAGCTGCTTGATTGGAAAAATTATTAACAAGTTGCAAAGAATGTACAGGGTGTTTCCTCAAATTTTGACAGCTTCTAGCGACTTGGTTATTCCAGATAGAAAAAAATTGTTCAGATAAAAATTGTAGGGCATCAAACTTTAGCAACACTACATAATAATGCAAACCGTCCGAATGTGCTACTTAAAGAAACAATTGAGCATCACGGGTTAACTTTTTGACTTATTGTATACTTTTTTTTAATGGAACACCCTATATACTATTGTTTACTATTCAGACAATTATTGTAATTATTAAAACCTCACTTGATACTCTTAATGACAGATATTTGACAGAAGTATTTGTTTCATTGACTTAATTTTAGTTTAAAAATTTACCTAGCCATGATTTCATTCTATCTTTGTCTTGCTACTCATTGTGTTTATGTCTTCCTTGTCGCACTCATTAATTTCCTATGTTCAAAACGGATGTCGGACAATCTGTATACATAAAAATTACCAAGTTTTGTCATATTTTCTAACCTAAAAGTATTTGGTAACCATAACCTCAAATGTAAACCTCGTTTAAACACAACTAAGTAATTTTACACAGCTAAATTGGGGAAACTGTCATGGTCAACCTTCATACCAAAAAGATGTGAACAGAGTATACAATACATGCAATATACAGTCGCGGCCTAAAAAAACTGGACACTTTTTTTTACCTAACTCTCAAAATGCAAAAACTGGCTGACACTGACAATTCTAATTAATAAATGTCATCAAAAGTCATTATTCAGATCTAAACAATGACTTTTGATGCCATTTATTAATTCAAATTGTCAGTGTCAGCACTTGTTTTTGCATTTTGAAAATTAGGTAAAAAGTGTCCCAGTTTTTTTGGCCGCGACTGTATTTTTGTGTCAAAATTTGATTAATCGTTAAAATTTTCACCGAGTTACTCATTTTTATTCATCATTTACTCTCAAAAATAGCATTTACATTTACCCCAGGATTATATTTTTTGGGGTAAATGTAAATATCGATTTTTGATGTTATTTTTTGCTAAAGAACCAAAATTTGTAAAATAAAACGTAAAGGATAACATCCTATTAAGTCAAAAAGAAAAAACTATTATCCAACTTACCGTGTTTACACTAGCGGGAATCTCTTAACAGAACTCTGCAAAACTGAATTTCAGACAAAACAAGGCACTGATGTTGACTCTGACTTATTTGGCCACACACTTCTGCTTGGTGCAACAAAAACTGCCCTTAATTAGATAAAAGGCGGGAAACAAAACCAGTGTTGCCAATTTGGGCCATAGTTCTAATTGAACTAAGAAAAAGTCATCATTTTCATTTACCCCTATTCACATTTACCTCAGCTGACCCTAATTGTTTCCTTTTGGTATTTTACATACCCCTAATAAATTCAACTATTCTTCAGATATGTCAATTTGAACACAAACATCTGGTTTGATATACACACAACTTCCTTTTACAGTGATATAATTAGTCAAAAATGTTCAAAAATTATAAATTCTACAGAAATCGTACAAAATAGATAATTGAAAAACAAATTTTCACATATAATCTCATAAGAGCATTAATTCTTTCCGGAATATTGTGTATGTGAAAGTTGTAGGTACATTGCTAAAATATTTTTGGTTATACAGGGTGGCTCAAAAAAGCGTGGCGAATCAAACTTACCTTTTTTTAAATTGAATGCCCTATATGTGGATTGCTTAAAATTGTTGCATATTAACGATTTTATGCAAAAAAATGCTGAACTTCAGGCGGCTGATGTAAGCAACAAAAAACAATTGAATGAAGCAAAACGTTACCAAACAATTATGATTTCAGTGAACTATCTTTCAAGTGTAAAATGATGGATCTGGGTATTAATTCTATACAGGGTGCTCAATATTTGCAAATATAATAGTTTCGATTTTTATTCAAATGAAACACCCTGTATATTTTTGTATTTCTGGAAAGCCCTTTTAAGGAGCTTTCTTTTGATATGTTACTTTATACCTCTAAATTCAACTGTTTTTCAGATATGCGTGTGTGAACATTAAAAATAATTTAAGCCTCTTAAGATGCGTTATTTCAAGGGTCAACAATCAAACGCCATTAAAATAATGATTTAAACACTTGAGCTCTCCAAAAATGAAAACACAAAACCTGGTTTGGAAAATATAAATGCAGTCAGTGACGTCAGTGTTGATACAAGAAATAATAAACACGAAAATACGATAAATGCAGGAATAAATTAATTTCAAGGTCAAATAAAATCAGATTTAAAAAAACAGAAGCCAGTACGCCAACATGCTATACCCAATTACATTAAATGTTCAAATTATTCTTTTTTCTGGCTATGAGTATTAGAGCTGTACAGTGAACTCATAATCAGCAAATATAATTATTTCGATTTATTTAAATGGAACACCCTATATATTCCTGTATTTTTGAAAAGTATTTATAATGAGCTTTCTTCTTACATTTCATTTCCTATCCCTAAATTCAATCGCTTTTCAGATTTAATTTTCTCCTGCTTTTTTTCGTTTTTCCGTATTTATTACTTCTAGTTTTAAGTAGTGGCTGGATTTTTGTTTCCTCAAGTTGGTTTTATCTTTTTTTTTTTGAGAAACCAAATGCTTAGGGTTGATTTCATAATCAATTTTAAAGGTTCATTTAACTAAAGTGACATTAGCAACCAGTCTTATTAGTGATGCAACCTAAAAAAAAACCGTTCGTTTTTTTTTTAAAAAAAACCTGTTTTTTTTTTGTAAAAAAAACCAAGCAGTCTGGTTTTTTATTTAAATGCGTTTTTTTCAGAATTAAAGTGTAGTGAATAACAACAAGTAATTTGTTTGGAAAAACAAAAAACAGATATTTTTAAATAAAAATAATACATTTCGTAGGTAAAGTGAATTATAGAATTTATAATAACCAAAAAAAAGCATATATTTCTAAAGAAAAATAGAAACATAGCCAAAGTGGATATACAGGGTGTTAGGGAAGTCGACTGAAAAATTTCTAGGGGTGAATCCTTGGCCCAAAATATGATGATTTAACTCAACTTACCTATATACAAAGTTGCTTAGTTTAGCCGCTAGAGGGCTTTAAAGATGATTAGCTTTTTTTAATTTTTTCAAATAAGTCGAAAAATCATTGATGAATTTTATTCATTTTTTGGCCATGCGTTTTTACCAGTAAACTTAAGCATTTTGTGGCATAAACCCTAATTTCAAAAATTACAGGGTGTTTAAAAACTTTGTCACAATTAATTATCCATCTAATGTTTTTTTATGGATAGCTACTTTGATTTATAAGCTATTTCCTTTCTTAAAAAAAATATAGTTGGGTAAACGGTTTAGCCACAAAAAATATTTTCTAAATCCCTACAAGGCTGAATCAGTAATTTTAACTTAGCCCTAGGCTTTTGTAGAGATTTTTTTTGTGGCTAAACCGTTGAACCAACTAAATTTTTTTTAAGAGAGTTAAGAGCTTCTAAATTAAAGTAACTGTCCAGAAAAAAAAAATTGGTAGTGATGGGGTTAAAACATTTAAAAAAGCTAGTCGGTTTAAATAACTGGGGACCTGTGTTCGGAGGAATAATGGGTAATAATGCGGTTGTCTAATGCGTGATGCTCACCACATCACCACGTGTCATGAATTTGACACGCGACAGCCGGGTGTGAGAGCGAGAATATGGAAGCTCTGACCTTCCGCCTTGCAGGCCAAGCTCCTTCATGGGGTGTTAGTGCCTCACCATTATTATTATTAATAATTTTTAAAGCCCTCTAGCGGCTAAACTAAGCAACTTTGTATATAGGTAAGTTGAGTTAAACCATCATATTTTGGGACAAGGATTCACCCCTAGAAATTTTTCCGTCGACTTCCCTAACGCCCTGTAGAAATTATAATAATGCAGAAATTACTCTCTAACAGACATGGCTGACTCCTCAACTGACTCGGAGTCAGTATCCATGCAGTTTACGTCGCCCATGTCACTGTCTGATGAATCGCTAACGTAACTTGATTCGTCGATCAGGTCGACAGTTTCAGAGCTGGGTCCAGCTTAAAGCAACTTCCAATAGGGGTGGGTACCTACCAAAACATGCCGCCAATTACAAAAATGAATAAAAAACAAAAAAAATCGTTTTTTTCTGTTTTTTTCTAGGTTTTTTATTCGATTTAAAAATAACGCGTTTTTTTACATCACTTACAGCCAGTCTTATAAAGGCCACTAATCTGACGTTAACTTTAATTCTCTGTTAAAATAAACAAAAGCGCATCAAAATTTGTTTACTAATGAATAAAATGTCATAAGCACTGACGTTTTGATGCGCTTTTGTTTATTTTAACAGCGAATTAAAGTTAACGTCAGATTAGTGGTCTTTATAAGACCGGCAGTAAGTCTTATAAAGGCTACTAATCTGACGTTAACTTTAATTCGCTGTTATAATAAACAAAAGCGCATCAAAATGTGTTTACCAATGAATGAAATGTCATAAGCACTAACGTTTTGATGCGCCTTTGTTTGTTTTAACAGCGAATTAAAGTTAACATCAGATTAGTGGTCTTTATAAGACCGGCCGTAGATGTTCAGAGTGGCATATGCTACATATTGCATCATGCACATTCTAATGTCACTTTAGTTAAATGAAACTTTAAAATTGATTATGGAATCGGCCTTTAGATCATTATTTTAATGACGTTTGTTTGTTATCCCTTTAAATAAAGCATCTTAAGGGGCTTAAATTGTTTTTTATGTTCAAACACGCATATCTGAAAAACAGTTGAATTTAGAGGTATCAAGTAACATATCAAAAGAAAGCTCATTAAAAGGGCTTTCCAGAAATACAAAAATATACAGGGTGTTTCATTCGAATAAAAATCGAAACTATTATACAGGGTGGTCCACTTTTTTGTAGCAGGACTTTAATAGTATATAGAAAAACTAATTTCAAGGCGAAAATTTCATATGAACATAGGCCCTGAAACTCTTCGTTTTAAAGATACAGGGCGTTCAAATTTTCGAAAAAATATCATTTTCTTTTTACAGTATCCTAACCAGGTGAGATAATTAAACTAAATTTGGTATGCAGCTCTATCCTAAATGGTACTACATTCTGTGACAATATCAAGGCCCTCGATCGACCAGTGGCGGAGATGTGGGGTTTCGCGATCAATAAATTTAAAAATTCACTAGTACGACCCTGTTCAAAATCGAAATTGTTTATTTCTTCAAAAAAAGCGTTTAATTCTCTACAAAAAATGTCTCTTCACATTTCTCCATATCTCCCACGGTTGCGTAGCAATTTTCAATAGTTTGGTCAAATTCATGTTTTTTATTCAAAATAAACTCATTACCGTTGCTGCTTGTGCCCGCCGCAATTTCATGGTGCAAATCAATGTTTAAATCATCCACGATTCCGCCCATTTTCCTAGAATTCGTAAAACGTATTTCGGCTCCAGCAGAAAGCTGTTGGGAGCTCAGATTATCAGCCAAACCTCCCTTGTCCTCATCAGTGGAGTCCTCATCAGTTAGCACGTGGCTCTCTGGAGGTTCTATAAATACCTCTGCAACTTCCATATCCGAGTCTGATTCGTAAGCAACATTTAAGGCTTCTTGTAGTGTGATTCCACTATAAAAAATAATAATTTTTTTTTGGGAAGAAGCGCTCCAAAACTGTTGACGTTAGGCCTATACCACTTTATATCAAAATGATGAGTATTTCAATGCAAAACTTTAGGCTACCCAAATATAGGGCATTCAATTTAAAAAAAAGTAGGTTTGATTCGCCACGCTTTTTTGAGCCACCCTGTATAATCAAAAATATTTTAGCCATGTGCACCACGTTTGCACCTACAACTTTTATATACACAATATTCATGTAACTCTCATAGTTTTAGATATATTTTCCACCCCCGCATCGTTGCTGGACCCTGTATATGAAGTTTCAACATCTCATTTAACAGACTTTGTGTTTAAATATTAGGTTGTTAGGCAGTAACCAGCTCTCACACCCGTATATTAAAGTTTGTACAAAATACAGCTCTCTTTACTGTCACTTAAATATTTCATTACTTCTGTTTGTTTTATTTGACACTTTTTAACATATATTTTCAGCTCTTCTATATCTTTAATTATAGTCATTGCTTTTGTTTTATCAATATTAATTTTTACATCAAATTTATTTAAAGTTTCATTCCATGCGTTAACATTGTTCGACAAATCTTTCTGTATATTAGCAACTCGGATTACATCATCTGCATATAGGAACTTGCTTAACTTGACCGGTTTAGCTTGCTTTCTTCACTCTTTCATTTGTTATTTTTGTGATTTCATCCATTATTGTAATGCATAGTAATGGGCTGAGAAACCCCCCCCCCCCTCCTCCCAGTATAACCTCTTTCGTAGTTTCAAATTCTAATGTATACAAATGACAGGTTCTTATTATGTTCTTGGTATTTCTCTACAAACTTTGTACAGCCTGTATTACTAATTGCTCATTTTTTTACTTCTTGGCAGACTATCGAAGGTCTGTTTTTAAAATTGCAGATACTTTTAAAAATTTACCTAAAGCTGCAGATCCAGTCCTGTGTACTTTTTCCCTGTTTGTGTCTCTCGAAGTTATTGGATTAATGCCCACAGGAATTCTGGCTGCCTAACTAACACGAAAATAAAAGAATTCAAAATGAGCACAGAATTAATATATTAGTATTTTACACTAATAAATGCACGTGATGTGATTAGCAGTAACTATAATTTGATTGAGAAAGGTTAGCATGAGATAAGGCAGAATCGAAAGGGTTACGTTTAGCGTTTTATTCATGACTGATGTTCGGAATGGCAAGCGCACTTTAGCTTGTGTAGCTGGCAGATTTGATTTGGTAACGTCAATACAATAATGTAAATTTACCATGATACAGAGATGGTTTGTGTAGTTGTAAAAATTATATGATGACGGGTAAAGTAACAGCGCAAAGCAGGGCAAGGAAGCAAAGAATTGCAAAACAAGCCTTGTAAAATTGTGCTGTGTGCAAGAGGTGCTCACAGAAAGATGTAAATTTTCAAATAAAAAAGTTCTGTGTGCCAAAAAGTGGTTTTTTAATATTTACCAGTCTGCAGAGCATCTTTGTGTGTGTTTTTCGACGTGGTAACAGACCCCAGTGAAGAGGGAGAAGCTCTGCAAAAATTGACCAGATGCGTTCTACAAGTTTTCAAATAGTTGGAAACATCCGCCAGCAAGAATTGTGTGTACCGCGTGTTGGGGAATCCTTTATCGAGCCTTACATCCAGAAACTTGGAGCAGGAAGCCGCCTTCATGTGTATAATTGCCGTGGCGCTGTTAGATTTTGTGATCCAGCCGACGAAACTGCCCTTGCAAGTTAAATTTTACAGGGAAGCAATTGGAGAAGGCCCACTAGCTTTGGTTTCATCAAGATTAGACTTTGTACGAGGTGTAGAAGCAGGCCCCAGTTCCCAGATTCGTTCCAGAAAGGTTTTATCGAGATAGCGTCTTTTGATTTTGCGGATAAGCGGTTTTGAACACCGAAAATTGCAGGAAGTTAAACAAATGCAGATCTGGGCGTCCCTACGTCACTGAAACAAACCAGGTTAGCCGGAAATTGAGTCATATTATTTGCATTGATTTACCTGAGGTTTTCATCTCAAATGTTGGTATTTGAATTGAATTATGCTATTTTCTTGTACGAGCAGATCATCTTGGTGTTTACAGTCAATTTAAAGTTTAAAGCTGTCAGATGCGACTCGGATATTCGCTATACGAGTTAATCTGTCCTACTCAAAAGTAATTGTAATACGGAGTGTAAAAATCCAACCCTTTTGATAAGAGTGTTCTCTTGTAAGCTGGAGCTATTATTTAAACGAATTACCAATAATAAATAATAAACTATTTTTCTATACCGCATCTTAAAGTGTGCTTTTATCAACTCAAAACAAAAGGTCAAGTTTTACTTTAACAGCAAGGGTAGATAAAGTAGCACTTTAACATCAAGGATAGATAAAGTAATTTAATTTTGTTTAAATTAAATATGACAGCTTCGTATTATCGTAGCAACCCAATCTAGCTAGTGACATTTTGAAATGTGATTGACTGTCATTATTTTCTTTTAAAATTGTTAAAGTTCTTGCTATAGAAAAAAATGTTGTATTATACACGACGATAAAGTTATTTCTATCCACTCTTGAATCATTAACGTCTCGACTTCGTCTCGACGTTAAACGATTCACTCGTGGATAAAATTTAACTTTATCGTCTTGTATAATAAATTACTATTTATTTTGCATAGTAAATACTACAAATACCCATACCGTGGCACCGCAGCCGAGCTCCCTAACCGCTCAGCCACTCTGGCGAACTTATATTTACAGTTACAAAGTGTTAATTAGCAATTATATTAACGTAACACATCCGCAGATGTATGTAATAAAGTGTTTAAATGAAAATCAAAGCCGTCAAAACTGTGCTATCAGCTGTCAGTCTACGATGTCTTGAACTTGATATGTTCCAGGCCTCTCGTTTGATCTCTTCGATGGCAGGCAGCCACCGGAGAGCCTGTCGGCAGAAAACAAAAAGGTGGCTCTAACCCACGCACCTACTTTGTTGGAAACCTTCGCGCACTCGCTTTTCCCTTCGAGCTACTTGGTCGGGCCCCAGTTTCCCATGAAGAGATACCAAGACTTTGTCCACGGTAAATTCAGCGATAGTGTAAGTTGTAAACAGAGCTGTTGACAAGCAATTTACTGGAGGCTGAAATATTCGTACTTTAATATTTTGTATTGTGGCGAAGTACACAACTCTAGAGGTAACATTGCAGGATCCCAAAGTTCCTCCAAGTTCTACGGGGGCGGCTCTCAAGCGGTTCCTGCTGGGGGTTGTATATTTGGCAGTTTTTCAAATACTTGGTGGTTTCGTATCGGACGATTATATATTGTCAGATAATTACGACAATTTGGGCTTTTTAAAGAAGTGCTTTTTGCTCGGCCTTTGGGGTAGATTTACTCTCTACAAATATATATCGTGCTGGCTCTTAACTGAGGGTGCTTGCATCATGTACGGTAAGATAATATGATTACTTTGGCGAGTTTAACGTATACTATAATCTGGTTGTAGGATTATCATATAATGGCGAAGATGAACACGGTGTTAAGCAATGGAATGGCCTTGCAAATGTCAAAATAATGGTACTAGAAAACGCAACGGAATTTAACCACTACATTCAGTCTTTCAATATCAACACTAATCACTGGGTTGCGCAATACATCTACAAAAGACTCAAATTCATGGGAAATCGGCTCGTTAGCCAAGCCGCCGCGTTACTGTTCCTGGCCGTGTGGCACGGCTTCCACAGCGGATACTACGTCTGTTTCGCTTTTGAATTCACTGTGATGTACATGGAAAAAGACGTAAGTATAGCACTGGAAATATTGTATAGCGTTCAAATTCGACCTCTTTTCAGCTCAAGCCCTTGATAGTTCGCAATGAAAAGTTAAGTCGAGTCTTGGCGCAGCCCCTGTTAATATACTCGTTTATATTGCGCTGAGGGCGTACACATTCGTATTCATGGGATGGTGCCTCGCACCGTTTGCGCTGTTGACATTCGATCGCTATTGGCGAATCTACAGTTCTGTGTATTATGCGGGTTTCCTTTTCTTTGGGCTCTACCCGATACTTTATGGACCTATTCTTAGGAAGTTGCTGAAGTCGAAAAGGCCTCATGGCGAATAAAATTTTGTGTATGAGGCGGCAGCTTTACAAAGGTGCAAGGTTAAAAAAAGCAAGCTTTAAAAATTATTAAAATATATTCTGTTTAATTTTAATAGATCTCGGTACGTATCTAGTCTAATAGTTTGCGTTGAACGACTAAAAATTAGAGTTGCAAATTAGTTTTTTTTAATTGTACACCTGCCATAGCAAAGTGAATTCCCAGTGAATTAACCTTGCACCTGTATTTTGCTTATTTTAGATGTACACTGCTCGAAAAATTAAAGAAACCACTTCTTTTTTTATCTATCTTTGCGATTCGTATTACAAAAAGTGTTTTATTTAGAGTGCAATTGTTTAAAATTTTGCAAAACCAAGTTAGAGGTTAAAAACAAAAGTTAAAATGTCAAATTTGTAGTCTAAATTGCGAGATTAATGTCGAAGTTCAAATATATTTTCTAGTTTAAAAGTATTGGTATTTAATAATATATTACATACCGAGGTGGAAAGTGTTTCGTTCCTGTCGAGAGATTAAGTAGTTAACCGAGACGCGTAGCGTCGAGGTCAATTTTATCTGGAGACAGGAATGAAACTTTTCACCGTGGTATGTATACTATTTTATTCGCAACCACTTCATTCTAAACAATAATTGGAAAAATTATTATAATACGACAGGTTGTGACGCGCATGAATGGATCAACGAGATTTCCATTGTACCTACCTACACAGCGGTCGGGAATGGATTCATTTCCAACCGGCAATCACTTTTCCGACCGGTTGGAAAGTTACAAGTTGGGAATAGCTCATTTTCCAACTTTTTAACCACATTACTGACTTTTAAAAAGTTGGAAAATGAGCTATTCCCAACTTGTAACTTTCCAACCGGTTGGAAAAGTGATTGCCGTCGCAGCGGTTGGAAATGAATCCATTCCCGACCGCTGTGTAGGTAGGGACACTGGGAATATCGTTCATCCATTCATGCGCGATCCATACCCGACCACTGTGTAGGTAGGGACACTGGGAATATCGTTCATCTATTCATGCGCGTCACAACCTGTCGTATCATAATATAATAATTTTTCCAATTATTGTTTAGAATAAAGTGGTTGCGAATAAAATTTAAAAGTATTTGTTGTTACTTTTACAGTATTTAGTTCAGTTATTGAATTTTTAAAGGAAACTTTAATCGTATCTAGCAGTGTTAACTAAGATCGTCACCAGTTAGCTTCGACACCGAGAGCAGCTGCAATTCCTTTTGCCATTTCAGAAGTAAAATTGCACGAACACAACTTCTGCATGTCGGCTTGACGACCAGTTTGACCTAATATAAATTGGGTTAGACGGTTAGAAGCAATTTTTATAATCGCTATTTTAGGAAGATCTTTTTTATTGTAGCAAAATTGTGCAAGGAAGCTGTTGCGTGCTATCGGTTAGTCCTGATAATGTAAATTATGGGTGCCGTACACTAGGAAGAACTAAAACTAGCAATATGAATAAGATAGTAACGCTTTAGTGAAGAGTTGTTTAATAAATCGAAATATTTTCACATTAATGTTAATATTAATAGCAGTTAGTGTGACTTGAACCGTCTTATAAATCACCTTTATTCTGTCCACATGACAAATACAAAAGTTCTGTTTGTTGCTGATGGTGTGATGACGTTTTTAAAACTGCTTCGCATTCTGTTACATTGATCATCGGCTCATCTAGAATTATCAGGTACTTGCGTCAAGTCAAACCGGAACTGCCAAAATACTATGTGTACATATAATAACATGATAATGCGTGCAGAACACATTGGCATGCAAGCATGTAGCTTACCTTTAATACTGTTTAATTTCTATCATCACTTTTGAAGTGGATCACTTTTATATTAAGTTTTACACGTGGTGATTTCCATGCGATTCAGTAACGACGTGATTGATACTTTGGTTTGAAGCCATAATTGCAAATCGTGTTTAGAGTTATGTTCCAACTATATGGCAAAGCCGCTCAGGCACAGGATTGCTGTTTTTAAGTTAACTTCAACGGCACCACTATTCGTGGTAATTTCATTACCAGCATTAATTTGCATCCAAAGAGTATTGGCACATATGTAGTTACTCCTACTAGTCTACAATATTGTAATTTATTATATTTATGTATATATTTGAATAAAGTCCAGTTGGAATAGTTGTTTTTCTTATATACTAACTACAGGCGTCAAAGGCCTAGTGCTTGTTTTATTGTCTTTCTCCACTAGCTGTCCTGAGTGACTGCCCTCCAGTTTTCTACGGAATGGGATGTTTCTACGCATCCGGTTCATCGCCGCCGTTTCTACGCCGGTCGGTTCTTCACCGGCCATTTCTATATTATTATATTTAATTAGTAATACAAAACAGCTATTCATAGGTTAAGTTAAAATGGGTTGTTAGGAAATAAAATAAAGCAGTCCAATTTTCTTCATTCTTCAGTAGATAATTATATAATTAGTAACGTTTCGTTAGTGTGAAACTAACTTCCTCAGACATATAAACTATACATATTAAAAATTCCAACAATTGATTAAATCGAGAAATAAGCAAATTTAGTTGTGCTAATCTAGGTGCGGCCATAACTAAAGCATCAGCTCCGTCACGCGTGAAGCTTTTGTAAATGAAATACGAGTGGAAAAGTGAGTGTAAATAAAAAGTTACAGTTTAAAGCGATAATTGAAGTGGTTGAGTAAAGTTGAGCGGAAAAATAAGCATAGTGCGGTGTATAAATCGGTAATTAGAAGCAGTTTTCTCAAGAGATAACATTCATTAAGGTTCAACATCGGTCGCGATGTACGCAAGGTTAAATGTGGCGGTCAACGCGGTGTAGGGTTGCCAACACTGTCATTTTGACCCGAAGACTTCGGGTTTGGCAATCATTCTTTGGGCTTCCGGTTTTCAATAAAATTCTTCGGGAAAACTACTCGTACATACATGGATTGCGAAAATTTTTACTCTTATTTGAAAGCTTCAGAGCAGAAGTCATTGGTAGCAAGTGGCCAAAGAGAAAAAATACATAATTTTAGAAAATATCTTAATTTTTTTTTCAGAAAATGTAGCTTTATAATAGTCTAATATGAATTTTGAACATATTTTTTATGCAATGCAAAAATAATTTTGTTCTTTAACTCCTATGATTTACAAAGGTCAAGAATTATGCAATGTGTAACGGGCCAGCTGGATCCCTTACCGATAATGTTTATTTTCATGCATAAATGTAGAAACCAAGTTGTATTTCCTATGTTCTATTATTACATTTAATATTGTATTTTATGTGCTGGACGTGTATTATGAATTTGTGTTTTCGCGACTGCAGCAAGAAACACACGCTGTACGCGGGATTCGGGAATTTTCAACTCATGCAAATTTAACAAAGAAGGCAGCAGTCGCACGCAGCCTCTTCTGAGAAGGATTTGTTAGCTTGGAAAGTATAGTACGTGAATTCGCCCAGGAAGATATAAGTTCATTTAAAGCGGTCTAAAAGAACCTGGCAGCCAACGTTTGCTGCAAACTGTTAAAAGTGCAGCAAACTAGCGTTTGAAAATTCCGCAAACGCCTTTTCCGAGTGTACATGTAAGTACATCCATTGTGCTATATTTAACGCGTCAATTTTGAGAGGCTCTAATTTAACTGTCCTTACGCGGCATGCACGCGATTAGTGGTTTCCAGCATAATGTCCGCCAGAAGCAGGTGTTTGAGGATTGCCGTTTCCAAGGCTATACAGCAACCAGTTCCAAGTAAAATGTTTTCAAAGCGGGATAAGGTTGCGTTTAACTGCAAGCTTTTGCAAATGCGTAGAGATGTGTTTTATCAGCGACTCAAATAAGTACCGGCTTCAGGCAATTTGTCATTCTAGTTTTGTTAAAGACATTTTGACATTTGCGTTCTTTTAAAAGATAAGTATGTTTAGCACCTAGGTATTTTTGAGAATTTAATTCTATTTTCTTTTATTTCTTTTGTATTTTTATAAGTGTTTTTTGTTTCTTATGTTTTTGTGTTTTGAAGTCAACAATTCAGCCTTTTTGTGCAGTTTTTAAAGTTATGTTTCAGTCCAACCAACACTATAAGAGGGAACCAGATTTCAGTTTTGGCAGATAGTGATCTTGCGTAAGCGACTAACTGAGATATTAAGAGAGTTTCATGTTCACTGAGTTAGCTAAGGGCAAATAATTATTTAAATGTTAAGACGTAGGGAGACGTCTTGTTCAGATTTAATATGTCACGGAGGGGTAAAAAATGCCTCAATTCATATGCTAGTTAAAAAATATAAAATAATTTTAGGAATTGTCTTTATAATGTAAAAAAAACTATTTCACCTTGAATCTTTTTATTAATTTTATGCCACTTTTCTCCCCCAAAGATATTTTCTTCGGGTCAACGTCTACTCAATGTTGGTAACTCTAACGCGGTGGAATAAAGCGCGCGAAATTTAAAAGCGTAAACAAATCAAATTAACGTTGACCGCTAATTCAAAATTACAAAATGAGCCTTAACTAAATGATCACTGAAAAATGTCACCAGCTCTCCTACTATATGGTTTGGTCTAATAAATATAAATTTAGCTAATGATGATGTGTTAGCAATTATTATTTATAAACTACAGATTTGAACTGAGTAAAATCAGATTGTTGAATTTTTACTTTATTAAAATAAAATAGTATTACGCCCTCTTTTGTATTTTACCTGCCTGCGATTCAGGGCCCCCGTAAGGGTTATCGTCGCCCGCGTGCCGGAAATATTTTGGCGCCCTTTGAATATATGTAGTACTTATACAAATAATATTTTGAAGCATAAGAACTTTAAGCTGTTATATGTTTTTTAAATTTTCTGGTTTGCTGTAATATTATTGTAGTTGTTTAAATATTTGAGCAAAATGCGAAAACACATTTTTTCTACGGCCACCACTAAAAGTAGGCCTTTTAGCTCTAGCTTTTTTCACTAAAAGTGACGTTTTATAATTTAGTGTGTTTAAAGAAATCAGCTGTTTACTTTTAGCACGTGTTATAAGGTGAAGTGAGGTTATAAAACTACAATTTCGAACTGGAAGTGAGATTGTAAAGTTATTCTAGTTACTTCTTGCGTTAGAGGGAAAGTGTTTTTTAAATAATTAAATCGTTATGCAATGAATACAGTCAGATGTGTAGTATTAATAATTACCTTTGATAACTGACTGACAGTACTGGCTCCACAAACATTCACCTGCGCGTCAAGGCCATCTGTTTATTATGACATAAATTATAACTGTCGTAGATGCAAACCTTTGTTAAATCGACATTTATGGATTAATAACAGTTAATTTAAGGTCGTAGAAAAATATTGTATGCAACTCGCGCTAAAAGTGGTTTATGCACGAGACGTATGTCTCGTGCATTAACCTAAACTTTTAGCACTTGTTGCATAAATAGCTATTATTTTAATTTTGTAATGAAACAACAGATTTTAAAAACAAAAATTTTATTCTTCTTTAAATTTGTTACAAAGGAAAAAACAAACCAAACAACAAACAAATAAAACATTCAATCATTCAAAAATTAAATAGGTTGGTTTCTGAATTTGGTTGCTGCAAATTCTATTATAATATTGTCGAAATCAATTTTATCGAGGATCTCTTGCTCTATTGCTAAGATTGCCAAACTAGATAATCTTTCTTGTAACCTCAAATAATTTTTAATTAATTTTAATTTTGAGAAGGATCTCTCACCAGACGCTGCAGACACAGGTAAGGTAAGCAGGATTCTTAATGAAATGGTAATATTTGGTAAAGATGAAGTTAGATTGTTTTCAAATATATATTGTAGAATGTCGAGGGGGTTTAACGCTTCAGGTAATGAAAACAATCTTAGGGCTTTTATCTCGTTAAATAAATCATTTTCTTCTACGTCATACTCCTTCTTTTTGTGATCAGTTAGCTTTTGTTGTAGAGCACGACAGCTTTTAAAAGATCCTCGTCATTTAATTTAAAAATATCACTAAAAACCAAAAACGTTGTGTTAATCAGATATCATTTCAAATCTACTATTTAAAGAACTGTTTGATCAATTATTTTTAAAAAGAAATTTATTTTAAACGCGGATTTTGGATCTTCAGGTGTCTCATCTCTCTGTTCATAATCGAGCACTTTTGGTTCAAAAATTCAAAAATTCTGTCACAATAGCAGTAGGTCATTATATCAACAAACATACACTTAGATAAGATTATTGATTATATTATGAATTGAGATAAAAAATATTTGATTTATTTAGTGCCCTAGTGCCTTGTTCATTGGAATCGTTGGAAATTGTTGAATAATTAAAAATTCAAATTGTATACAAACCTCCGGTTTGGCGCCCCTTTAGAGTGGCGCCCGCGTGCGGTGCACGCGCGGTTGCGGGGGCCCTGCTGCGATTCAAATCTCAAAACGCTAGCTCGGTAGACATTTAACTCAAAATCAAAGGGTTGGATTCCTGATAATTTGTACAAAATTTAACCTTAACTGAATACGCCACTGGTCGCTCGTATTAATTCAAATACGCAGCCGCAAAAATGAGTGCTGCTGTCAATTTACACGAACAGGTTTGAATACTAGCAGTAAACGTTTTGTTGACTTGGAAATTCAAAATTGTGAACAAACTACAGGTATTTATTTGAATTCTAGTACTTTGGCGGTTCTAATCTCTTTTGTTTCAGTGATTAATTTGTCTATGACGTCAAACCGACGCGGCTTGGATAATAGCGATTGTTAATTTTTCACCTAACCTGACAACTGGATTCCCGTTAATATTGAAAAAATGCTTTATCTGGAGGCTTGAATACGCCTGCTTCTTATTCGACACGGTAAGGTGCCGCTTGTACACAAATTTCCGGCTCCTCACACTGTTAATAAACTTTTTACAGTACCTTGAAATTTTCAGATGGTACCGTTCATTCCTCGGACGGGTCCAAAATTGATCTACTCTCGGAGTTGCTGCCTCCGGTGTTTGTGTTGCTGGCCGTTGTTCTACAGCTCCACGTGATGCGTCCCAGTAGTCAGCTCTGGTCCTAGATCCTTTATTCAGCTGCTATCGGCCTTCGTAAAATTGAAGTGGTCACCGACCCAGCTTCGGAAGCTTTTTGCGGCAAATAATTTTTTGTTAGGGAAAATGTTATCCACATTCTCACAGGTACTCTGACGTTTGTTCTACACACTGGTATACTTTTTATTGCAATATTTAAAGTTTAAGTAGGTAAATTCTTTATTTTAATAAGAGCACCAAAACTGCTTGCCACAAAATTAATTTATTCAAGTGTTATCTCTTTGCGTCCTTTTTAAACAATATCTAATCTAACTAGAAAACGGACAGTAAACAAGTTCAATTAACTTACATATTAAATTAAACATTCTTAAAATTACTTAAATCTAAACAATTGTTATCTAAAATTATTGTCCACATTTCATTATTGTCACAATGTGTCTTTGCACCACTACACGTTTTATTAAGCCCGTTGCATGTTCACTCGCATATTTACATTGATTAATTTCTTGTTCACTTCCTTCATAATTGTTTCTTGGTTTCCAACTGTGTTCCTTTCACTCGTTTTCTGTCCTGTCGAAACTACTACAGATTTTGTGGGATTGAGTTTTAAACAGTTTTTTTGATATTTCAGATATGTTAGCCAAATCTTGATTAATGTTTAATAATTCACATTGAAGATCGTCAATAAAGAAAGAGTGATATAGCTGTGTATCATCAGCATACATATGTATATTGCAATAATTAATATGTTTATGAACGGCGGATGTAAGTAAAATTCGAAATACTGAAAATCATCTATAAATTTTACCACGTGAACCTGAACCTTGTTACAAAAAGAAGTACGAGTCTCTGCTAGTTCAACATTCTAAATTACGAAAAAATAATAAGAAATTAACCGAACTTTTCAATAAAACAAGAGGAAACATTTATTGAAAATACATTTAAAGAAAATGCCAACCGATGATCAGATTCCATCTTTAACAACTAAAACAAAAAAAACTCTACAAATGTTCCAAAGAAACTTTGGAAAAGTCATTAAGATTGAGATTCTCCTGTGGCACAACTGGGTACAATGATCTAAGAAAGATAGGTTGTTACCGTTACGGCGACTAAAAAAAAGTAGGCAAAGGCCAACGGCTTTTCAGCCGGAGCTGGTCGTGGGTAAAACAAAAGACTCAAAAGTTTTAGCTGAAAAATAAAATATGGGCGCCAAGTAGCTAGTAACCCAGCACTTTGCTAAACAAAAGATACACTACGGAAGGCGCTACTAACCAAACCTGAAAAATAAAAAGGTAACGGCAAAGGCACAAATCAGATACGCACATAAATAGGTCAACGTAGTATAATTGCGTCAAACAGAGAATACATGCACAATTAAAATACACACACAAAATCTCAATAGGGAGATCATGTCTCAGATTAATAATACCAAATAAAGCATAAGGCTAAACTCACCACAATACTGCCAGTTACATTTATATGGGCATAAAAGCGTAGTTGACAAGCAGGCCCAAATTAAATAAATAATTATAAACGGTATGTATATGTAACAAAATAGTAGTATTAAAAAAAGAATACAAGATTGACACTAAACTTGGCCAAATGCACTACTGAATAAACACTTCGAAAGAGTTCGACACAACTGTTAAGATTGAAAGCAAAATTTAGAATGCATGTTGAATGCAACCGAACACCCAGTATGCAAGACTTAATCTTTATCTAATTAAAAATTACTTTATACCGACGCAATCACGGGCCTACAAGATCTTGTTTTGGTTCCGTAAGGGCGAATTCACGATAATGCAAGGCAGGGCGCAAATAGGTAGTATTATTCAACGGTGGAATAGGTGACGATTGAAAATGAAAGGATACTTCCATGCGCTTGACTTCACAACGAAATTACAATACCGTTAAAAATTAGTCCGAGATCAGAGGCAAAGTACAATACCAATAAAATCTAGTCCGAAATCGGAGGCATCCCCGTACGTATAACCTAAATAGCTGAATGCCGATTAAAAAGAGCTACCGCTAAATATGATTTACAATGGCAGAATCAAATATATTCCACAGGTGAGTTTACCGCTTAAGAATACACGTTAAAAGCAATCGTAAGTTTATCGAGCACATTGCAGCACCGTCACGCAATTGTCTCCAGGAGGAGCTGGAGATTCGGGAGTTCGAAACGGAAATAATAATCTGACAGACCTTTGCGATGGGCTTCTCTCCGGCTGCAGTGGCCGTAAGCAGGGGCCGAAGGGCTATGAGGAGGTCAAGAAACAAGCGACCACCGAGTAGCTGTCGCAGGAGGTTTGACAGGCAATCGCCGTTGCTATCCCGTCGTGCGGCTCAGACTCGAAGGGGCCACAGTCAGCGGCGTTGACTGGCAGAGCATTGCTCAATTCGCCACCAGGTAGGCAGGGCTGCTGGCACGTTACCAAGCGAAGCGGTACTGCAGGTACGTAACCACACGGCAATACTGTAGGTATGCTCCCAGCGGGAATAGCCGTTTTAGATCTTTACGGCTGCACTTCGCCAAAGAAGTGAAAACATGTGCTTGCTAAAGCGAAATCCCCAAACGAGGTTTGGGCTAGGAGATTACCTCAAATAACATTCCCGGGGCTTATTCCAGACCAACCGCGGAATCCATAACACACCAAAAGCAACCTCCTACATAAGATGTGCTCGAATAAATCCAATAAAGTTAAGTCTCCAAGATGTGAATTTTCGAGGCACCTAACTTTAACAGTACAAAAATGGCGAATGCCAAGATGGTTTCCAAAAGCTGATAACCAAAAATCAAATTTTGGGAAGGGGTCAGATAATAGCAACCCAATGTGCATAAAGTGAAGCCTACACACCAGGGGCTCTCAGGCCTGTAATTCTTATCAAATGGCTTACTTAGATTGAAATGTAGTTTTCAGAAGATCTGAATGCTCAGTATTATTGTAAGGAAACTTAGGTTTAAATAAAGATAAGACAAAAATCAGCTTTAACGAAAATTAGAGCAATTAATTAAATAAATAGCTGTAAGTGACTTTTAGCCCGTAACAAGGTCTACCTTTCCCATCTATTCGCATTTTACATTATTCAAGAATAAACTTTCTAATTGCTGACTTTAGATGAGATGGAATTAAAAAAAAAGTATGGATTTTTGTGTAACTTCAAACACTTTTATAGGAAGTGTCACACTACCAAATCATGAAAATAGTTTAGCTTCCAAGGCTTTAGCATTCATGGTAGGGGGAAAAACTACAGTAAGCTTAATTTTTATGTTATATTGCTTTTAGGGGGTATTTCAAGCAGATGGAAACAAACCATTGCCTATTATTTAACAGCAGATAGCAGTAATGGAGCGGTACCTATTTGCTGACATTTTAATTAAAATTGTTGAGCAAGCTACCAATATAGGTCATTAGCCTTCAAAACTAAATAACTGATAATATTAAACCTAATTTATCTAAGCGTGTGATAAAGTGTAGTTTTTTTTTATTTGGCAATAAATTACTTTTTGCAACTTATTTATCTGTCGGGCACTAAATTGCTGCTTTGGAAGTTTATCCATTTTTTTATTACCTATTTTGGTTCCGTTTGCAATCCCAGTGTCTAAATACACGTGTTGTTTGGCAGGAATTACGATATACAGGGTGTTAGTAAATAAGTGCGACAAAATTAAGGGGGTGATTCTGCATGGAAAAATAATGATATTTTGTTATATAAATGTATATTCGCAAATGCTTCGTTTCCGAGCCACAGTTAGTTAAAGTTTTTCTTAAAAATTGATAATTTTTTTATTGCTCTGAAACCGGTCAAGATATGCAAATGAAGTTTAGTGGGTTTTAAGAGGTACTTATAGCGCATTCTTTGATATGCAATTAAGAATTTTATATTCATCATTGGCGCGCATACGGGTAATGATCCCGATGTCTTATTTTTTGCATAAAAATGGCGCTACCTACAAAAAAATGACAAGAAAGCTTTTTTGTCACAAATTGAACGATAAATTCAAAAATAATTTTTATTTTGAAATATCTCAGTGGCGTACCATTTTTTTCTATAAAAATATCGGGATCATTACTTGCTTTCACCATAAAATGGTTGCTGTCGATGTCTGCATCTCTATACGATCGCACTTCGTTTATTGTGTATGCATGAACACTTTCAATGAGGATAAGATCGATCTGATTTACAGTCTTTTTATCGTGCTAATCCATGTGCCCTTATATATCTCTTTTCGGGCTAAATATGTTGATTTTATTATCATTTTTCTCTCTGCTGCAAACGCTATTAATCTTTTCCCATTTTTATTGCTACTTGAGTGTTTGCTATGTAAGCCTGCTATTTTCTTATATTCTTCTTCTTTTCCGATCTTTGCATTGTAATCACCGATCGTTATTTTTATATCAAAATTTGGGATGGTATCGTATAAACTTTCTAGATCTTCATAAAATTTATCTTTCTCCTCGTCGTCGTCATCTTCAGTTGGGGCATGTACGTTTATTGCACTTATTTGTCTATATTTGCCCTTTAATCTAATATAGCTCATTCTTTCGTTTTCTTGTCTCAATTAAGGCATTTTTTAGTGAATTATTCAATATAAAACCTGTCCCAAATCTGTTTTGCTCTCCACCATGGATTATAATTAAATGATTGTTAATTTCTGTTATTGGTTCTCCTTTTATGCTTGCTTCTTGAAGTCCAATCATATCCACTTTATATTTTTCGGCCTCTTTTGTAATATGTTTTTCCGACGACCACTACGAAAAATGCCAAACATGGCATGGCTTGGTGTTACTGAAAGTGACACATTGCACAGGTCACCTGAAAAAGCCACGTGGAGCGTGCGTTTTCCATCTTGAAACACTAGTGCGACATGGTCTCCCGTAGCAACTAAAATGCGCGAGATCGTCACAGCCATTTCGACATAAAACAGCTCGCAAGTATCGAAAAAAACCGGTTCAAAAATCTAGTAAGCTAGGTAATGTCACAGATATAGTATGACAATTTATGTTGATGTTTAAATAATAATTGTTTCATGTAGCGGTTAAAAGTGGTAAATTTGGTTTATATTATAAAGAATAGCTGGTCGTCGGAAAAGTATAGTGTATAACACGTGCTGATTGAATATTTCACACTTCTGCGAATGAGCCACTTGCCTTCGGCTCGTGGCTCAACTATCGCATTCGTGTGAAATATCCAAATTTCAGCACTAGTTAGACAATATACTATTAATGTCCCCTCACTGTTTATACCTCGTACGTTCCATGTTGCAATATTTAGTATATCGTTGTTATTTTTTAATTTGCGTAGTCTTATTTTTTTAATTCTCTTCAATCCCAACTGCTCTACCCCTTATAGCCAATTTTCCTCTGTATTTCTTCCTTCTAAATTTGCTAGCTGTAAAAGTGATTTTTTGGTATACTGCAATTTCGTTAGTTTCTTTTTAGTATCTCAATTTCGTAATTTATTGTTTAATCTTTGTATGCTCTGATAGAGCATTTATTTTTCATGAGCTTTAAAATAAATAAATTTGTTCTGCTGTGTTAGTGATTCGTTTACGTAAATAGCATTATTTTATACCGGCGTTTCAGTAAATGATAGATCGCTTATCTTAAGATTTCTCTTGACTTTTTTGCAGCGCAGGAATTCATCTTTGTCTGTTCTGCGAACCAATTTTAATATAATTCCTCTCGAGCAATCCTGGCGATTAGCATCATTGCCTAAACGGTGCACTACATCTATCATATCATTTTCCATCTTAAACGCAATAGCGTTGTCCATTGATTTCATCACCATAACTAAATTCTCCGCCATAACTTCTGGAATACCATGGAATTCTAGGCAGTTAATCCTTGAGTACTGTTCCAAATCGTTGATGTGGTTTTTTAATTGGATATTTTCGCGCTGTAACGCATGATTTTTTGCTTCCAGGTTCTCAATCTTAGAGAAACATTCTGTTATAAGTGCTTGTTGGTTCTTTAATAATTCATTGCTTTTATTGATCTTGGTGTGACACATTTCTACAGATTCAGTAACAGTTGCTTAGCGATCTAACACGCTATTCAACTTATCCATAATTGTAGACAAAGTTGGTTCTTTGTTAGAACATGCCTTACATAACCAACAGCCCACAGTAGCTAGAGATGTTACCTCCGATTGCGATAAACCTATGCAAGCTCCGTGATAGGTTTTATTACAGGTATTGCATTTTTTTATACTAGTTCTTACAATTGGTACATTGCACAACCCACAGGTATCAACCATATAGGATATACCTGATTCGACTAATATTCTTGGCCTCGATGTATTGAGTTGCACGCACTTATAATATATTTTCAATAAACTTTAAACTGTTATCAGTATAGCACTTTTATTTAATACATGAGCATACGCCGACGGAATTTTTGTAAAACTAAGAAACCTGGAAAGTATCAGTTTGCTAAAGATACAAATACGCTTTGTATAATAAAAAGTCAAGAGGTATAAATATGCTAAGATATGCAACTTTTACCAATACATGCAATAAAAGTCCGAATATGCATAATATGCCATATAAAATTAGTGTCAATGCGTCCGTAATTTTGCAAATAGTAAAGATTTGGAGACAAAATTAGATATGCTAAAAATAAAGACGATGTATTTTTCATATAATCTGTGCTCTAGTTATGAAATATTGGAGCTATTACTTTTATGCAAATGTTTGACTTGTCTTGTTTGTACAAATTTGTCATAATTTTTACTTATTCTAATAATAAATGGCTCGCAATCAAAATATGTGTTATTAAATAAATAATATACATACTTCTTAAGTGGTTTCTTTGAAATAGCGACTCTTACTCCTGATTAAATTCCATCCATTTTGCTGCTATTTAGTGTGTCATAATGCAAACTAAAATTTTCTGTATCTTTGAAAGCTTATAAACTCTTATATTAGTCTTTGTTTAATTACTAATTTATTAATTAACCAATATGCTACGAGTCCTACCAACGGACAGAACACAAAGCAGTAGTTTTGAGTTGTGCTCACATGAATTGCATAAAAATCATTACTTATTAACATGATAGGAAGTTTCTATAGTAAATAGTTGCAGTTTGTCTTTTTTGTTCTCAGTCCGTTTTTAAATTAATTTCTGATTTTATTGAATCCTCTACGAATTTATTGTACATTAAAAGATATAACTTTGACTTTTATTAGGTAATTACTTAATTAGGATTCTGTTTACATATTAGATAATTACTGCCTGAAGGCAGATTCAAAATATTTATATTTGCCTGTTGTCCTGCCCAACAAAACGCTGCAGGCTGTATTCTTAATCATTATCACAACATAATAAATTACAGCAGTTTTAATGAGAAGTTTATGGGTCACTTAAGTACGTAAATAGAAGCAATGTGACTGAAATTTATCTTTAGCATCTAAGCTAAATACCCAAACCAAGCAAGGTTTTGGCTATTGCATTGCAAGTAAGTCATGGCAATGTCTTGTGGTAGTTCCCTAGTTTTCCTCCTGATTATAGCGAGCGGAAGCTGTAACAATGTACCTAGTGTAATTATTATAGGAGCCGGGTCTGCCGGCATTGCTGCAGCCTCCAGACTGTTAGAAAATGGCTTCAATAATATCACAGTTTTAGAAGCTGAAGACAGAATTGGGGGCAGAATCGACAGTGTTCCGTTTGGAGATGTTGTGGTGGATTTGGGGGCTCAGTGGTGTCCTGAAGATGACCAAAATGTGGTGTACAAGATGGTTAAGGATTACGATTTGACGGAATCTGTGGATCTTTCTGTGAATTATGTTTATTCATCTCGGGGGAATATCGATGAAAATCTTAGACGGGAATTGAATGCACTTTGCAAAAAAATTTACGGCAAAATATCGGAGAAGGAAATTTCAGTGGGAGATTATGTAATAAACAAGTAAGTTCTTTAATTATTAATTGGACATGTCTGCATATACCGGGTGTTTTGAAGAGAATAAGGATTTATGTATAGTAATGTGCCTTATACTGTTAAAAATACACCTTCTTACGACTACAGAGTCAACGAAGTCTACATATTTTCACATTGTTAGGTATAATCAATCCATTACGGAAATGTTCGGTAATAATAAAGAGAAACTGGACTTTGCTTGGGAAGTACTGAACGCTTTCAAAGGTGAAGTTTTAATAATGGAAGCAGCTTTTTCATGGTTTGATGTTTCTGCTAAAATCACCCCTATGGAAGAAAAACACGGCGCTGTAGGTTGGAAGGGAAGAGGTTATAAAACTATTTTAGACGTTTTAATAAAAGCTTATCCCGACCCGAACAAAAAACTGCCAGTTACCGACAAAACAATCTTAAATAAAGAAGTAACTGAAATTGTGTGGGACGACACTTCGAGTCAATCGACTGGAGTGATTGTAAAATGCTCGGATAATTCAACATACACTGCTGATCATGTCATCTCAACAGTATCACTAGGGGTTCTGAAAGACCGTTACGATAGTCTTTTCCAACCCCCGCTGCCACAGGAAAAGTTAGATGCGATTGAAGAGCTGGGGATTGGGGCAGTTATGAAGGTTGCCCTTACTTTTCCAGAGAAGTGGTGGCCAAACAGTAGCTCTGCACAAGTCCATTTGTGCTGGCTGGACGAAGATCGTTCAAAACTGCTGCAGGAATTTCCCCATGGACCAAACGATGTAAGTTGACTAAATTATGTATTCTGCAGTAATGAAAATATAACTGTACTTTGCACAGGACGGTCACTCGTGGCTCGAGGATTTGGTCCAATTTTTTCCTTCTGAAAGGAATTCAAACGTGCTGATTGCCTGGTTTACAGGCAGGTTTGTGCCACAAATTGAGATGCTTTCCGATAGCACCATTGTCGATGGAGTTATATTTACTCTGCGAAAATTTCTAGGCCATCAGTTTAACATCACTCGGCCAAATGGAATATTACGGTGGGTGTATGGACATTTTAATTTGCAAGACTAATTATCGTTAAATTTAGATTTAACTGGTATTCCAACCCCCATTTTCGAGGTGTCTGCTCGTTTGAAACTTTAGAATCACGCAAAAGGAAGGTGCCTGCACAGCTTGCGCTTTTAAATCCAGTGACTTCACAAGATGGGAAAATGAGGTTGTTGTTTGCTGGAGAAGCTACGAATCTTGTTCATTACTGTAGTGTTCACGGGGCAATTGAAACAGGTTATCGCGAGGCCGATAGGATAAGACATTATTATCAGAATAGCGATATATGAAAGGGTCACTTGATATTCCTGTATGCAGGGTGTTTATACACAAAAACGACGACTTCTTACAAAGCTTGTAATTTTTTATCCCTCTTAGAACTTACGTAATAAAGTACAAATTTGTGTAAAATGTCGATATTGCTTACGGTTTGGTCAGCACTTAAAAGCAATTCAAACATACTAAAATGTCCAATAATCAAGTAACTTGATCTTCTTCCACCATATTTAGGGTTTTTTGTCCATTGCAGCACCCTGGCAAGTCTTTTTGTTTCGAGTTGTAGGTAAAAGGAGGCTAAACAGTCTTGTAAGAAGTAAATTTTAACTATATGAACTCAATGGAAGAAATGTTACTGAAGATATTGAATTTGAAGGAGCTGCCATTTCTCTAATATTGAGTTTTTAATAGCTATTGTGGTACTGAAACCTACACCATTATTTTTGTGTGTATAATCATCGCCCACGTGTTTCGCATCTATTGTTTGAACATTCTGTAACAAAATTTTACTTTACTGTTGAAGCAATAATTTTTATATTATACAGAATAGTTATACATTTAAAAATAATATTTTCTAAATATATTTTTATATAGAAAAATAAGTTTTTAAATTTATGTTCCCTGTACCTTTTTCAAATTTGAATTTCTTAGTTTCTTTACAATACAATACAGTTTATTTGTGGCAGTGCTTTTTTTGTGACGGTACGCAACGGTACGGCGTACTGGAACCTTTTTTATTGGTAATGCCATTACAATTCAATTTTTTATTATGGAAATAATACTTATAGTCTGATTTACATGATAACGGCAGTTAAAATATGAAAGTAAAAGAAATTACGGTTTTTGCCATTATGAAATTCCTAGAATCGGATACCTACAAGCCAATATTCACAGAAAAGTTTTAACTTTTAAGAATGCTGAAATGCATGTTGTTATCTGTTATGTCTCTGGTTACTTACGCGTTACGCTAGGCTGCATTTTCGCCTGGAAATTGGCAATTAGTATTTAAGCTGTAACTCAAAACCTGT
Source organism: Agriotes lineatus (assembly GCA_940337035.1). NCBI lineage: Eukaryota > Metazoa > Arthropoda > Insecta > Coleoptera > Elateridae > Agriotes > Agriotes lineatus. The sequence continues at coordinate 30,853,389 of OW679203.1, read as the reverse complement.
AGTTTTATTTTTACTGTCCTACTGATAAAGTTGTAAATACTTAGCCTTGCCCTTACTTACTCTCAGTTGGAATTATACAGCTTTACGTTCACTTCCCCCTTGTGGATTCGTTCAGTAAAAATTTTGCATATAGTTTCTTCACGTTTGTTTAGTGGTTACGCGAGTTGTGAGTGATTTATTGTGAACAAAAACTGTTGTAATTATATAAGATGAAACGCATTACAAGTTTTTTTTCTCCAGTAGCAAATAAAAAATTAAAGGCCGTTGAGGAATCCAATGAAAGTACAACTGCAGCAAATAGTGCCTCTGTGATTCCCCATGAACTGCCGGAAGTGTCAACGTATAGTTTAGATAAAGAAACTAAAAATGATTGCTGGACCATTGATCAGAAAAATGATTTTTGCAAGAAATACGATTGGCTAGATTACGAAAATGGTAAACTTGGCTGTAAACCCTGCAAAAAAATTGAAACTCTTGGAGTAGAAAAGAAAATGGGAATGAAGATTTCGAAGGAATGGGCAAATGTTGAAGTTTTATACTTTGGGGAAACTAGACAACATTTAACGTCTTTAAGAAAAAAAAAATTGATCACAAAGACACTGCAGCACATAATGCCTCGCTAAAATTGATCGCACAAGCTGAAAAAGAATCCCTGGAGAACGTATGTTTGAAGAGTCTGTCTCGGGAAAAACTGATTACGGCAAAAAATTTTCGCACCGCATATAAGGTTGCTAAGGAAAATCAATCTTTTCATAACTTTAATTCTGAAATTAACTTGCAAGAACTAAATGGCACGGATATGGGTCGCATTTTTCATTCGACTAATGCGTGCATTAACATAATCACATAAGTGAAGAAATGAGGAAAAATTTGGTAAAACAAATTACGATGTCAGGCAGTAAATTTGCGTTGATAATTGACGAATCAACTACATTGAGTAAGAACTCGACTTTAATTGTGTATGTTCGAATTTTTATTTCAGACACTGGAATGACTTCCCCTGTAAATTTATTTCTAGATTTAATTGAACTGGACAGTGTTACAGCAAGAGGAATTTTTGACTGTTTATTAGAATGCCTTTTTACGCAAGGGTTGACAGAAACTTACCTAACAAGTAATTTAATATCTATTGCTTGGGATGGCGCGGCTGTTATGATGAGCAGTAAAAACGGGGTAACCCAACTATTACAAAATAAATTTCCATCTTTAATTGTGTGGCACTTTGCTAATCATAGGTTAAAATTGTCAGTGGGTGATGCTGTAAAATATGTGTCGGGTGTTAATCGGTTTAAATCGTTTATTGATAAACTGTACGTCTTTTATAATGCATCACCGAAAAATGCAAGGGAAGTAAAATTGTGTGTAAATTTACTCGACAGTGAACTATTAAAAATTGGACGACTATTAATTACACGATGGGTAGCATCGAGTTTTCGGTCTGTTTCGGCTGTTTGGAATAATTCCCAAGCTCTCACAAATCATTTTGAAGAAGCCTAAAATGATTCAACACGTGATAAAACAGATAGTTGTAAATATGAGGGCTTGCAACGTATAATTACATCCAAAAACTTTATATTAGACTTAGGTTTAATGTGCGATTCCCTTCAAGAGTTATCTTATTTAAGTTTGGAACTTTGGATTTACAAGAACTGAATATAGATCTGTATAGGGCAAGTATCAAGATCAAAGCAATTATACAACTTTTTTACGAAAGGAAAACGAATCCAGGACCGTTTTACAAATATGCTCTTGAAGCTGTGGAAAAAGGACAGTTTCAAAATGTTCCACTTAGTAGCACGGAAAAGAAGAATAATCCTCCAATTAATACAAATACTTTCTATGAAACTTTAGAAGAATCGATGAGATCTAGACTGCTTGACCCTACTAGTATAAATTTAGCGGCAGCAACAAGAGTATTTGATAAAAATCATTGGCCTGAAGACGTAAATTCCCAGTTAACATATGGCGAAGATCAAATACGAGATTTAGCAACAACCTTTCAAATTGACGAAAGAGATGCAGTGTGTGGATTTCGCGAATATCTCGTTGATACGATAATTCCCGAAAAATTAAAAAAATTAGTGAATGCGTTGAACACTACCAATTTCGTCCAGTGAATGTGAACGTGGATTTTCCCAGATGAATTTAATTATGACCCCCAACAGGGCTTCTTTACTGACAAAGACAGTGTCTTCATTGCTGTTTGTCAAAATTGTGGGGCCACCATTGATACGTTTTGACCCGGCGAAATACGTTGACTCTTGGCTACTTCGAAAACGCCATTCAGCAGTTGATATGAACAGCAAAATAAAAAATCGAGATATTTCTGAGGATGAGAGTGTGACAAAAATTTGGAATAGTTTATAAATATCTTAGGAATATTTTATTTTTGTATTGTATAAAAATTTCAATATATGACACTACATTAAAATTATTACTTTATGTATTTTTTAAAATTTTGTTTTTACAAAATTTACAAGAATGGCTTTAAAAGACGCCATTAATAAAAATTATTCTCTAGACTAGTTAACTGAAAACGCAGAGTACCGGCACCTTATTTTTTACAAAAAAAGCACTGATTTGTGGTAATTACAATGTTTACATACGTCAAAAGCGAATATAGATAGAATAACAGTTTCAATTAAGAATAACATTAAAATAATGTACACTGATATGGCACAGTCAAAAGATTGGTAGTATAAGTAGGTATACGTTAAAGTTTAAAAGATAAATATTCATTTATTGTAATTAGTCCAGTCAATAGAGCATAAAAAGGGGCATATAAATGCAAAAGGTCAGGTAATTTTGATTTTTGGATATATTGTAAAGTTTGGTGCCCTAATGAAAATTCCAAGTTTTCGACCTTGAGGAGGGTGGGAACCTTCCGCCACCTTGCCAAAATGGCCGCCAAACTCGAATTTTTGCCGATATCTCCGCTATTATTCACCCAATGACAAAAATAGTTATTATCAATCGGATAGCAGACATAATTTGCGAGCCTTTTTGTTTGAAACTTTTTTTTATTACTCTCATAGGTACTGAGATGCAGAGATCTGGAGACGGAGCATTAAACCGAAAATATCACAAATTCTCATTGCTCAGCCACGTCGTTAAATTTGTTTTTATTGTATACTAGCAAGATGCCCGTTCTTCGTACGAACTACAAATGTTTTTTCTTCTAAATCTTGAACAGTGTTGCCAGATCGAATAAACATTATTATTGTACGACAGTAGTCAAAATTATCATACATTATCATACATTTTATCCTATTATAATATTTTGGATGGTACATAAAAAATATAACTACAAGAATGAAATAATTCTGAAATAAATCCGATAAGTGCTAATAATTAAACCGCTAATCGAAAATGCCTGCGGGATGTATTTTTTGTGAAAGATGCAAGTCGAAAGTGGGCATGTGGAAAGTCGCTGATGTATGTAATCAGCTTATTATAAATAATAACAGCACCGAATTAAATTTCAGCACCTTGTGCTTAATACCGGTTCAGCAAAAATATCTGCACGTAACTGTCATATCGATGATACGGTCAATATTAGTAGGTACTTATCTGCCAAATTTGTGAGAATTTTCAATAATAGGAAAATTATCGTACATTTTGTTATTATCGTACATGTGCTATCGTACATCGCACGACTGGTAAAATTATCGTACAAAAACGATAATTATCGTACATCTGGCAACACTGATCTTGAACGAATTCTAGAATGCTCTCCTCCTCCCTCACTCAATACGCTAAACTAATAAACGCTGTAAAACAATCTTGTAGGTAAAAAGGAAACAATATTCTTCCAAAAAAAGTTCTCCATAACCTTTTTATGCTTCACGTAACTCCTGGAAATGTGTATGTAATTGTCGTTCTCCTTGTGTAGATTGATAAAACTATAGGTTTAGTATAACCACGGCAGTATAACAATGAGAATAAAAATAATAAATGTACATATTAAATGTTGTATTCATAAATTGTAGTACAGTTTCCACCACTTGGAGGTGGAATTTCGGAAATCCTATTTTATTCTAAACTGGACAATCAGTAACTTTAACCTATTTTTTAACGTTTTCTACCCCATTTTTACTCCTTGCACGATGAAATTTATCATAAAAACTTTAAACCACTTTTTAAAGATTTAAAAAACACACATAAGTATGTTCAAAAACAATGGTCATCAGGTATCACAGGAAATACAGTTCTATAATTCACCCCTGAATCCAAATTCGCACCTTTAGGCGTTGATCTTTGCACAATCCTGAATTACGTTTTTGGGAACTTGTATACGTAACCTTTTTCAGGGCCGTAACTAAGCAAACTTTTATTGTAGGCAAGCCAACATTTTTGCGCCCCTCAGTACAAAAACGATATATGTGACAAAAAATACTAATGATACTGTATGACTTCTACATTTATCTCCGGATATATGATGTAATGTATTCAAACAAACAGGTAGGTATCCAAAAATAAATCCAACATTTTTTATTCAAACATTTTAAAAATAAACAACTAAATGTTAAAATAAGAAAAATACAATACAAATAAAATGAGAACAGAAAACAAGATTAGAAAACAATATTCTAATAAAAAAAAATTACTTATTATTATGTAGTCAGTAGAACATTTTGCAAATCCCTATATATAAACATATGGAGTACTCAAAATCCAAACGCCACTGCGTCATTTATAGCGCAACGATAAGCATATGCATTTATCAGCGAACACGGGTGTAAATCCCACTAGTTGCAATGTTTGTTTTTTTAATTTCCAAATTCATATAATTCGCTTTACTAAGTGTTTTTGTATTATTAGCAGCGTTAAGATATTTTTTACTTATTTTGTAGAGAATTTTGAAGACTTCAACCACAATTCGATCTAGCAAAAGTTGTTTTTCTTGCAGCGCGCTTTCTGTATTAAAGACGTTGAAACATTTTCTTTTGTAACTTTTTTATTTTAAAAATGCAAAAATTATTTTAATTAGAATAAGACCACCTATGTGGTGCAAAAACTAGTAAAGACATATCAATATGTTAAAATAGTACAATATAAACAAATAATTACATATTATTATGCGTAGTACCATGTGAACGTAGCATAAGGCTCTGTATTCACAGCCACACTGTCACACTGTTTTGTAATAATCAATATATTTAAAACGCGAGGCTTTTTTGTCAGCTCGTAGTATAACCCTTGCATCAGGCCAATTTCGATAATTCTTTTTTTTTTATAAAAGCTACCATCGGGTAGGGTCGTAGAAGTATTTAATTTGAAGAAATTCTACCGGGAAAGTGATTGTAGCGAAAAAATGTCATAGTAGTGGAACACGTAAGCTCTCAAATTCGCTCTGTGATATTCTGCTGATTGTTGTAATGGACAACTGTATCAGCAATGAGCCCAAAGCTGTGAATGTACCGAGTGATTTTTAAAAAACTCAATTGCAGCAGGCCCTGGATAGCCTGAATTAGTTGGCAATACTGAAATGTATTGTATGTATATGTCAAATTCGAGGTTAGCAGGTTAGGTTTTGCGCCAGTCTGTGTCAAAACTGACGCAAAACCTAACCTGCTAACCTCGAATTTGACATAGACTTACAGTGTCACCAACAATACATTTCAGTATTGCCAACTGATTCAGACTATCCAGGCTCTGCTGCAATTAAGTTTTTTAAAAAATCACACTGTATATGTAATATCAATGGACCTGCTCCAACAGTTGATAAACATTGAAGTTAGAGTGTCGCCACTGCTGTATTACATTGTTGTACATAATTAGAATAAGGCCATCTATGCGGTGGGCTAACAAGCTAATAATTCTAATGTTTTGATTGATATAGGTGAGCAATATAAAATAAATCTGGTAGACATATAACATTTCCTTTGCAAATTATACAAGGTATAGTGATGTATCGACCAGATTGGGCTCAATTCGTATTACTATATCTGTAATTAGCATTATTTGAACTTAAATCGTTAATATTTATTAATTTATTTGCAAAATTGGCCACCTGCTTATTTATTTTTTATTAGTACGAAAGAATTTTTTCAGTGCCATTTTGGCGCCCCTTGCCGATTGCGCCTGTAGGCGGGTGCTTACTCGGCCTATACCTAGTTATGGCCCTGATGTCCTTTCTAAGTAAAAACCAAATCGATATAGGTATTACTCGTATAGGGCTTTAAGAGATATTGAGAAATTCGCGAAAAGACATTTTACCTCTTTCCTTTAATTTAAGGGTTCAATTTCGAAAACTTTTTTCCTAGACCTTCGCTACGTAGCTAAAGGACTGTTCTTGCCAAATTTCAAGTTCCTGGTACCAAAGATTACTACGGATCCGCGTTGTTGAGTTGGTGGTTTATGTTTTATACATATAGATTATAGCGGAATACCCGTTTCCTCCCCTTATGGGTGAAACTTATAAAAACCTTTTCTACCGCATTTTAGTCTAAAATGCACCCATAAGAAAAAAATCTATAATTTTAACCCCTTACCCCTTTTCAGTTTTGCCTCTTTTTGACCCCTTTAGGGGTAATATTTCAATAACCTTTAGACGCCTTTGTAATAATTTTAAAAATACATCTATATGCCAAAAAAGAATGTTTTCACTCAATAAACATAGGAGATACGAAGGGTTCTTTAATTCACTCTTAATCCAGATTTGCATCTTTAGGAGTTGATTAGGGCAAAATCTTAAAATGCGTTTCTAGATATAAGCCGTTCACGATCTTTTTGGGTCAGGTGAGGCTATGACCATCTAGTAATTTTGTTGGCAGAACCTCTGTTGCAACAAAACTCCTTCGTGGAAATTGATACTTTTTGTGTTAGGTTAGGTTGTTTTCAGTTTAAGGTTATATTTTCTGAATAGGTACATTGTTGCCGGATATTTTCTAGTCTCCACATCGACTCGCTTTCTTTTAAATTTGATCTGTCCTTTTTAAATTAGAAGTAGCATCGTAAAATGGAAATTTTTTGTTATAACAAAATTATTTTGGGCAATTTGACTTTTCCTTTGACGGAAATTAAAATTATTTTTACACATTTGATGAATAATTTATTTTCTTACGAGTATTAAAATAATAAATCTGGCAATGTGGTGGCAAGAAAATATCGAACAGACACTGACAGAAAAAACTTGCATCCGCTACATCATCGAATCAGTTAGTCCAACATCAAAAGAAAAATCATAGCCAACTCTGTCCCAAAAAGATCGTGAACGGCTTATATTTGCATTGATAATCTTTGCAAGTAAAGTACTTTTTTTTCTGTAATAACTGTCAAGTGTTACAATGTTGGTAGATATGTGATTAAAACTAGGAACTAGGAAATTTTTATACCTCATGTTGACAGAACTTTTTAAAAATTATGGTTATGTGTCAATTTTGAATGTCAAAGTTTCTTAATTTGAACTCTTGACAAATTTCCTTTTTAACATAGAATCATCATAAACGTACTCATTATCATCATCCTCAATAAAATTGGATAAAAAAAGAAAACCAAGAAATATTTTAAATGCAAAAATGAAGCAAGCGATATTAAATTATGACATATCCGCCAAAATGACAATAATTTTTTTAGTGGAAGAAAAGGACTCAAAATCTATGTACCAACATTATTAAAACTAGGGACCCTGCAAGATTGCAACTTATTCCTTAGAAAGTTGACCTTGAAAATTATTATAGAAAAAAGATGTACTTGAAGCACCAAGTCGCTATCTCATCGGGTCTAAGAGATATTGAGGAATTCGTGAAAACATATTTTACCCCTTTTTACCCCCGTAGGGGTGAAACTTCAAAAAATCCCTATTAACCCATTTTATTGTAAAATGGAAAAAAATTCGCAAATTATGTCTGCTATCTGATTGGTAATAACTATTTTTGTCATTGTGTTAAGCCATTTTGCAGCCTTTAGTATTAGAGTTGATCACTTAAGCTTTCAGTACAGCCTGTCTGTATTTCAAATCCGATGAGAGCATTTTTAACTTCTCATCACATATTCTAACAATTTTCGAATTCGAACACCCTGTATATTGGCACAGCTGTCGCGTTTTCGTCGTTTTAGGCCACCCTTTATAAAACACGTGCTCATTAAGCGCGGGCAAAACTAGTTCCAGCCGCCTAAGACTTCGCCTCGTGATTGGCTACTGCTTCGCTTGGATACGCTTGGCGTGGCTTCTTCTGGTAGACAGAGAGTTCCGAGAGAGCGGTTGACAGTAACGCACGCAGCGTTGGGTGTTGAGTATCGTTGATTACGTGGGTGTTTGGTGCATTCTGATGGCCTCGTTCTGCATCGTCGAATAAGGGCTAACCCTTCTTTCCCGCTAAATTGGGGATTACACTGGCAGGACGGGTGGAAATTCCTCGATCTTATCGTCGCTTCGGGCTCATGTGCGAGCCCCATCCCAACTGACGCCATTTCAAGGCGGATCCCGGCCCATTATGCTCACGTACCGCCCCCGCATTCAAATCTAGGCCCCTGTCGAAGGCATCGCCAGATAGCCTTCCACGCTTCGCTCAAGAGACGTCAAAGACACAGGTATCATTGTAAATAATTGTGTAACCTATTAACTATTTTTCATGCGACCTAAACTTAACTCGTGTATGTGCTAACGTTATTGTGCATGATTCACTGCCCTAAGAGCGACTGGACTGTCATTTATGTAGCCTAAAGCCAAGCTAATTTACTAAATTGCAGTATTTCTGATCGCCGTTGGTGTGACTAACGCGCCGATATTTATGTGACTAAATCTTGCCGCTATTGCTGTAAACTCATGTACTTCGGCCGCTTGTATTCAAAACTAAACATTTGCTTTGTGTATGACCTAAATTTGCGATACAATTGCTGTAAATTCATGTACTTCGGCCGCTTGTATTCAAAACTAAACATTTGCTTTGTGTATGACCTAAATTTGCGATACAGTTTGTGAGGAAGGATAATTGTTTTGGCCTTACCTGTTGGCGAAAGTTTTACTTGGTATTTTGCCGGCTGGTAACTATCGGCCTAATTGGGCTAACTAGCCGAGAAGGGTCGGGGTTCCAGCTACGCTGAAAGAGAACAACAAAGAAGGGAGAGGGCGCCAGGTCCTCGACGTAGTTTTACTCCTTGTGTCGGACCTCCACAAGGTATAGACAATCCTAGCAAACAAACAAAATCAAAGCAACGACCAATCAAAATATTACAGATTTATTAACATTTGGTGGGTGGGTACTATAGTGCAAATATAAATACAAATATAAGGCAATTCGAACAGGCATAAAAATTTATACATGTATGTAAATATAATATGCATAAATATATTAAGTACATGCAGACTAAGTAAAGGTTTCGAGCCGAATATAACTATGTTGCATCAAATTTAAATATAATATGCATAAATATAGTAAGCACGTGCAGAATAAGAAAATGTTTCGGGCCGAATATAAATTTTACCATGCAGAACTATCTGTAATATTAATTTAGGTCGCGATAAGGCGGACAATACAAATACTCTAAAAAGGGGGCAAAGTTACGAAGGGTGTCGCGGAGGCAGTTAAAAATAAATAGCGGAGGTTGAACCTGTACGGAGCGCGAAGCGGGCTCAAAAGCAAATACGCCGATACAGAGCAATACAAGCTTAACCTGGCTAACGTTTAACCCCGAAGGTTAGGTTGAAACGCTACTCAAAGTAATTTCTAAGTGTCGGAGCAACGTACGTTTGCGTGCCCACACTAAACACGTCGATGTCCTTAATATTAAAAATGCATCAGGGTATCCCCATATAATATTAATTATAGCAAACGCTTGGATCCGCTCTTTATCCGGTTTTGACCGATACAAACTAATTAATCAATTCGCGGCGATTCGAAAGTGAAGCAAACGGCTCCCGTAAGGAGGTCATGAGCCACAACTAAAGCTACTAACTTCGCGTCACACTGCTGAAGTGCAAATGGCGGAGTCCGGGGACCGCAAAGAAATGTAAGTACAGATTTAAATTTGAAATAAATAAGTGAAAGACCTAAGATACGGTTTGCAGGGGGTTCCGCGGAGGGCAGCGGCTAGCGGGGCTACTTATAACTTGTAGCTCCCGCGCGAGGAGGATCCCCACCTATGCGGGATCGTCGAAAGCGCCTACAATACAAGCAACGACCCAGTCTGGAGCAGAAACTCCTAAGCTTGGCTCCGGTAGGTCTATCTGACATTAATTACTAAACTGCACAAAATGGCCGCTTGAAATTTTGCAACAGCTCTATCATAACAATAAATCTAACATAATCAAAATCATGCACGGGGCAGAACACACAGAGGCACGATTCACTCTAATTTCTAACTATACGAAGCACTGCTGTTCTATCATAAAACTCAACAGGCGCAGTGGGCAATAACTTAAGCTAACGTCTTGCTTGCAGGAAGGTACGTCGAAGGCCAACCTTTCCGTTCGCTCCCAGGCAATCTGGAAGCCGTGGGTGAAGTGGAGGTAAGTGGGGCGCTAACGCCTATTCCCAGGCGTAGCCCACGGGGGTTGTATATTGTACAGGCATTACGTCAATTTCAGGGGTTCAGATCGACGGGATGGCTTCCAGCCAAGAGAGACAGAACGGGGAGTGCTTAATCTCCAACAGGAGGTGTCCAACCCAACAGGAAATGGCTATGAACGCACCAAGCCCAAATAAATCTACGATTAAGGAGCCGAGGCTAGTGACAGCTTACCTTTAGTGATAACGGGCAGCCATTAGAATTGCAAGAATAATGCTGGCCTCAAACGAATCCGCAATTGCGAACGACGTAAGTACAATCAAATCAAATACGAACGTCTTAAAGGGCACATGGGCTTTGTAGATCCTCCATCGAATCGAAACGGAGCGAAGCTACACTAAATAGCTCATAAATAAAGCACACAGCCGTGGCACCAGCAGCTTACACCAAGTTTAAAATGGGAAAAGAACTAAAAAATCCACCAGTTACCAGTTATCAAAACTTTCCAAAGATTTTGGGCCAGAAGATAAAAAAAACCCTGAACAAAATTTAACTGCAATAAGAGATATCCTTATCTAGCAACAAAGGAATAGTTTAATAGTAGTACAATAATGGTTGCCTAGCCGCCATACTTAAATATCTGTAGAAATGTAACCAGAATAAATTTAATTTGTCAAATATGGGTAATTATTCGGGGAGTTGCTTACGAAACTGCTTGATAATTATAGGAGAGTATTTAAAACTAGGGTACCTCTAACCAAACCTAATTTAAAGCATGCAAAAATTCCCAAAAAGCCACCTAATAATACTTAAGGATAAAGATTTAACTAGCGAATGTTTACATATACGGGGGTCGCTCCAAAAGTACCGTAACAAGTTGCTAGAAAATTTATGTACTCCGGACGTTTGTATGCGTAATTAAACATTTGCTCTGTGCGTGGCCTAATTAAGCGAAGCTATTGCTCTCAATTCATGGACTTTGGCCGCTCTTTTTCGTAATTAAACATTTGCTCTGTGCGTGGCCTAATTAAACGACGCTATTGCTGTCAATTCATGGACTTTGGCCGCTCTTTTTCGTAATTATACATTTGCTTTTTGTATAGCATAACCTTGGGATACAGTCGCTGTAAATCAATGTGCTTCGGCCGCTTTTATTCTTAATTAGTCAATAACCTTTTGTAGTTCGCTTAACGGGCAAACCAAGGCCGGTTGTATGTGTTGACCATTTTATGTGTATTAGAAGTAACGCATCACTCCAGCTGGGGCCATAAATTAAGGCCTAGAGTAATTTCGGTAACGTGTTCGCTGCCCCTTTGTAACGTCAGACAATAGATGTATATTTGAATAAGGGACTTATTATTGTGTTCGATCTGTGCATGCTCTTTCCAAGTTAAGCATCTTAGTGTAACGATTGATGTACGATAAAGCTGGAACGTTAGAGCGTTGAAGGTAGGTCTGGCGACGTCGCCGCAGTGGCAGCGAGTATCGACATAGTAATTCAAGTATTTCTTTCTCGAACTTGTAATCCGAGCTCGACAGTTCTAGAGTACTCTCGTGACGTAGTACCCTGTGTACTTCTCGTCCAGTGTAACCGTCCAGGTCCGGTTATACGGTTACATTCCCACGACAGGCTTGGTGAAGCCCTTTTATTTTGACTCACCCTGTATATCTCACACCACGCTTGCCCAGTGACGTACCGTTTGAACCACGCCCAACTCCCTGAGCTCATCAGCCGAGGCCCTTTTAACGAATCTCAGTGCGAGCGTGCCATCTTTTCCCGGACTTAACCAGTCGTGCGATACTCACCCCGCGTGGGTGTCTCTAAGTCGTTTTGATACCGTAACAATTGGGTGAATAATAGCGGAAATATCGGCGAAAATCGAATTTGGCGGCCATTTTGGCAAGATGGCGGAAGGTTCCCACCCCTCCTCGAGGTCGAAAACTTCGAATTTTCATTAGGGCACCGAACTTTAAAATACACTCAAAAATCAAAATTACCTGACCTTTTGCAGTTTCAAATCCTCTAATGACTGGACTATATGTATAGAAGGCATTTTTGATTAAAATTTCCCTGAACTTTATGTTCGATTTTTTCCTTGCGCTAAGTTAATAAAAAATAAATCGTTGCTATGGAAATGTTGATCATGTTTGGTACTATTTTACGATGTATTATTATTACTTTGAAAATAAAATGTACTTCTTATTTTTTTGCATTGTTTTCAGAGAAGTATAATAAAAAATATCGTTCATTACACAACCAGAAATGGATTTTTTCGTGCTTGCATGACTTCCCGTGTTTGGTTTCGCCTCACATGAGAATTTGTCACACGCGTACGAAAAATCCTTATTTCCAGACTTGTAATGAAATATACTAATTTCATCCATAGTAATTTTAAATGATACAAATCCTACCTTGCCAAGCACGCAGAAGTAATCATTTATTTCTTTTGCCCTGATATCCTTAATCCGACGTGTTGCCAACTGGGAAAAAGCATCGGGACTTTTATAAGTTTGGATTTCTTTTTAAGTGTAGGGACTTACACAAAATATTAGGGAATCAGTTATCATTGCCATCGTAATGTGGGGGACATTGTCCAGTGATAATGAGAAATCCTGAATGATTAATGCATAAAGATCTTGGCCACATAATAACTTCAACTTCTTCACATATGCCTGCTTATTCTTTCTCTTTTGGAAAGCCACGAGCATAGTCGCTAATTGTTGCTTGTTTCTGTGGTTATTTCTTTAAATACAGTTTGTTAAGATGGTCACATGAAACAGGTTTACAAAATAATCCAGCTAAAATTTAAAGTAAGAGAAAACATTTCACAATTTTGGCATATGGGATCAAAAATAAGTTTTTTTGAAAGAGGCAACTTGCTACTCCACAAACAATGGCAAAGGCTATCACAAAATTATAAATGGAAAAAAAATTCAAAAATGGTTAATCAATTTCTTCCTGCATTAGTCAAGTCACAGGGTAAATTGGTGGTGATGGATAAGGTGGGAATCGGACTGCGGAACCAAACATTTAAAAATCACACTGCTCGTCAAGTAAAATATTTCTATAATAAAAGTGAAGCGACATAATTTATTAATATTAGCTAATAATGGCAAAAACTGAAAGTGAAGAAGGAAATGCAGTTGGTGGTGTACCATTGCCGTATGTTTTCCTTGGTGATGAGACTTTTCGCTTAACTGAAAATTTTATGAGGCAATTTCCCAGGATGCAGCTTGATAAAATCGAAGAATATTTAATTACAGATTATTCTTTGCTAGAAGCATTGTTGAATGCACCTTCGGTATTTTAGTTTCAAAATTTAGAATATTTGAATCTGCAATAAGTGCAGAGCGTACAAAAGCTGATAAAATAATCTTACCTGTAGTGGTATTACATAATATGATAAGATGTGAAGATAGAATAGAAATTTAAGAACATGAGAATATTTTTGAAATTCATGGAGCTTTTGAAAGCCCACAACTGCAAAGTAACAAAAAATGATGTTTTAATCAGTCTACAGTCCAAGCGAGAGAAGTAAGAAAGCAGCTGATGAAATATATTTGTGGTGTGGGAGCGGTACCGTTGCAAGAGAAAAAAGTACTGTATAATTTAGATGATCTGTAGTATTTTTAAATACAGGGTGAGTCAATAGTACGGGAAAGCTCGATTGTACTTAAGCTGTTAAAGATAGCAAAATGAGCCAAGTGCCACTATATACAAGAAGTTATGGTGCAGTTTTGTAAAATCATTTTTCCATTTTTTCATCTCAGTATTTAACTTAATTTTTTAAAATGGGACACCCTGTATATTTTTAAATATATGAATTTATCTTTCTTTATGAGAATCGTATTTGCACTTTCTCCAAAACGATTTTCAATTGTATTTGGATGATTTGCCTTTGGATGTGAAGACGAATGTGGTTTCAACATGACGTTGCCCCATCACATAATAGTCATATTGTAAGGAAGTATTTGGACGGCGAATTTTAGGGATGCTGAATTGGCAGGGGAGGTCCAGTGCCATGGCCGCCGAGGTCGCTTGACCTAACGAAACCAGAATTTTTCTTTTGAGGTTTCGTCCACGATTGGTGTATGAAGCCGAAGTCACTACTAAGAAAAATATGCAGCAAAAAATTACAGAAGCTTTTCATAGCATTGACGCTGCCACACTTGAAGCTGTGAATGTGTCGCTTTTAAGGATTGACGAATGTATAACCCAACGAGGTTGTCATTTTGAACATGTTATGTAATTCTGCTATTTGCTATAAATAAATAATTCTTAAGTTTCTTATTATTGTTCATTTTTGGGTATTTGTGTAAACTTCTGGATATCATAAAAACATGTTTTGCACTTTTCAGAGGTCTAACTTTTGTGTGACTTCTATGGGGGTATCTATTACTTTCTCTAAATACATCTTTTGTTAATTTTATTTTCTCTGCAAATTTAAAATGTAACGTACAACGATTATGACGTGTGTCAAGCTATAATTCATTTGTTTTCCATGGTAGGTAGGTATTGATGAGAAATGTGTGCATTTTTAAAGAAATTCTAAATCTTCTACACTATCAATTTATGGTATAGGACATATAGGATAAAAATATGTAAAATGAGTGGTTGAAATTTCAAAAAGTAAACTGTTATAAGTCCTTGAAAAAGATAAATCGATATTTTTAAAAATATATATGGTGTTCCAGGCAGTTGAATACTGCCCTGAAACGATGGAACACCCAGCATAACGAAAACGAATTTTACAAACTGCACTATGACTTCTTTTATATAGTGGTACTTGGTTCATCTCGATAGCTTTAACTGCTTAAGTGCAATCGAGCTTTTTCATACTATTGACCCTGTATAGCTATGTACAACAGCACAAAATATGTACCTAAAGTACGTTTTTTTCTATAATAACTGTCAAAGTGTTTTACAATGTTGGTAGACATATGATTAAAACGCTAGGGAATTTTTATATCGTGTTGGTAGAACTTTTTCAAAATTATGGTTAAGTGTCAATTTTGAATGTCAAAGTTTCTTAATTTGAACTCTTGATAAATTTCTTTTTTTAATATGGTATCATCATCATCATCATCATCAATAAAATCGGATAAAAAAGAAAAACAAGAAATATTTTAAACGCCAAAATGAAGCAAGCGATATTAAATTATGACATATCTGTCAAAATGAAAATAATTTTTTTAGTGGAAGAAAAGAACTAAAAATCTATGTACCAACATTATTAAAATTAGGGACCCTGCAGGAATGCAACTTATCCCCTAGAAAGTTGATCTTGAAAATTATTATAGAAAAAATGTACTATACATAAGATTAAAATAATTTTAGGTTTATTTTGCATGGCTACAATAATTAGAATTAAAAATAGTTAACTATGTATTTATTTTGTAATAATTTAATTAAACGGACAATGTGGTCAGAAGCTCTAAACCTCTTATTTTGAAATGTCTTTTTGCCTCCACACTTAGTGATTCCTCTAAAATACTGAGTAAAAGTATTCCATGCCGCTCTTTTTTGGAACATCGGCGGAGCTTTTATTCTTTAGTATGCTAAGGTACTCCGCCATTTCATTATCCACATTATCTCGAGCGCCAATCCTTTTCTTTTTATCTTTTTTGGCTGACTTGATCGGATTTGACTGTTAGGCAGCATCTTCTATTTGAAAAAAAGTGTAAAGTTTATTTTTCTGCTATAATACCTATGACACTGTTGTAAGGATGGCAAAATTGACAGTAAATTTTCTTGGCTGATGTTTTGAGCCGTCTACCCGTTGCGCTGACAATTTAAAAATTAAAGGTCAACGCACAGGCAGCGTCAGACTAATAAATATTACATTATTTCTGATCAGTAATAGAGACAATGAATACAAGAAAAAAACGCAATTTATTTAACAAAAAAGAGAGGCAAGCGGTACTTAGATGTAAACAAGAATTTATAAATCTTAATCCTAATCTCTCAGAACAAGAAACAATTATTCGCTTTTACAGAACATTCAAGGTTGTAATTCAACCAATTTCCTTTCCCCAATTTCAAAATTAATTATTTTAGGTTACTAAAACTGTGATTTATGATATATATCGGAGTAAAGAAAATTTGCAGGATGCACGAACAGGAAGAAAAAAGATACGGATATGGTTTAACGATTTTTATTTACGAGAAGAGCTAGCTTTCACTGGTTCGCGAAGTTTATTGTATGCTATAATACCAGACTTGCGTTTTAGATATAAAATAATTAACAGTCGAAAAATGTTAATGAAAAGAAAACATGTCATCATGGACAAAATTAAATTTCTGAGGCGTTATCTGCCATTAAAGAATTCCGGGGAAGATGTCAATTTTATATTTATCGACGAAACTTGGATTTACAAGAATGGTTCAGAATTGCGTAGGTGGGTAAAGGAAGATGATAAGCGAATGAGCAGAATTAAAATAAAAAGCAAATGTGACAGGTTTATCATACTGCATGCAGGTTACCGAGGTGGCTTTTTGGAAAATTGTGCTTTACTTTTTAATAGCAAAAATACTGATAAGGATTACCACATCACTATGAACTTTGAAATATTTCATAACTGGGTCGAACAAAATTGAATTCCAGCGGTCAAAAATTCGCCTGGCAAATTGTGGTAATAATAGACAATGCGCCGTACCATTCCGTCCTGAAAGAAAAAAATAAACCCGATCATCAAATAAAAATATCTCCTTAGCGATCTAGCTTATTTTTTTAGTCCAACACACTATAAAAGCTTTATTATTTGATTAATACCTACTATGTTCAATAGTATATTTCGAAAAAATATTTGTCATCAATTTCCACTTTCATTTTAGATTATTAAATCAAGTTGGAATACTTCTGTTTCTCAATCAGCTTCATTTAATTAAATTGTAAATTCTATTTCCTTTCTATTCTAAATGTATCCTAATAATTTTTAATATACATTTCACATCTAGATTCATTCCCATTATTTTTAATTACTGTTTTCTTTTAATCTTATTAATCTGATTTTTAGACCCCTGTACCAGTATCATCACAATATTTAGCAATACTAGATTTTTGGATCTGTAGAATATATAATGAGCTATATGCTCTTAATACTAAAATTAAGACCTGTTTGCCCAATATATTTAGCATCACAATGCGAACATTTAATTTCGTAAATTCCAGATTTCTCTTAAGTCTTAAGTTGGTCTGTTTACCTAATAAATGTCGAATATTGTTTGAATTATAAACAACTTCATATCCTAAAACTTCACAATTTTTCTCTAGAGCCTTTGTAGCCGAGTGAAACGGAATTTTGACGATTTTTTTTATTGAGAACTTGACTTCTATGACTGACCAGAGTTGTGGAGAGAAGAAGTGAAGAAATTATAGTAACAATTTATTACTCGTATAAAAGGTTACAGCTATTAACATATCTAGGAATGTTATGAGTATCATAACTGTCGCAAATTATGATTTATAACATCCGTGGTGTGTTCAATAGTTTATCGGTTGCAGTATGTTAATGGTTGCTATGTAGGGTAAAGGAATATTACCATACAGATGCAGTTATGACTTAGTTACCAGCCTACCTTTGTATATGTTAACGAAGGTGTAATTTAGTGAAATCAGTAAACTATAGCAACCATTGCCTGCGTTGATTAACAAAACTTCATTTTTATGAAGCCTGCCAGCTAACCAAATGTTGGTAATACACAAATTATAGCCACGTCATGAAATTGGCGCTGGGTGACACCATCTGACAGATCACATATTTGCCCTTTACATGATAACCTTTATCCAACCACAAAAATTTACCATATTTGATGGAAATTCATGATGGAAGACATTTTTCCTATCCCTATTTCACCAGGAAGGAAGGCAGTGAGACATTTTCAAAAATGTTTTAACCAAACTAACTTTCAAATTTGAAACGTCAAATTGTGTGAACTACCGCCAATGGGTAAAATATGAACTACTGAAATAAATGTCAAATAGCCTAATTGGCAGGCTTTGTATACGTACAACCTATAGTCAAATTTATACCCATTCGGAGTCACGTGATAATCTAGTAATTTTACGTATGTCGATTCTTAAAAATGCAATTTTAGGGAAATAAATGACATTCCGTTTTGTAGGTTATCCTGACATATGCCAATTTCTAAAACAAGGTTGCTACGGGTTCATTCTCTTATATGAAATCAAACTGAATTTACAGGTTAAAGAAAACATAACATGTCGTAAAATGTAAATATAATAAAGATATGTCAGCTGCTACATTAAAAACCTGCTGCGTATAGCAAATTTTAAGTCAATTTCTGTGCATGCATATTCTGTTATAGAACATTGCCATTTGAAGCCTATTTCCTTGCACAATCTATTTAGGGAAGAAACTGAATGTGAAAAATCTCCAGATTCTTCAACCAAGCATTTTTTAGATTTTTTATGGTTACAAATTCTTTAGCTACATACATTTTATATACAGTGTCTTGACTGCTTCGTCGACTTCCGTTTTTGCATTCTTCACTTTCTGGCTCATATTTTCGGTAAATTGTGCTCTCCGAGATATTTAACGCAAGAGAAGCACGGCGAACAGCGTTGGAGGGTGAAACTGTTGATTTACTATTATTAATATTGTACTCTTCATAAAAAAAAAACCATAATATTCAATTAATTGTTGTGACTGCTCGTTATACCGCATGTCCGATGGTTTCTTTTAATTTCCAGTTTTCGGCTCAACAATTTTAGGTTTTATTACCCTTATCTCAATAACTTACACGAAAAATATAATCTGACAGATTAGAAACGTCAAATTTTTAAAATTAATTTTATGAATCTACATGCCTTTTTTTCAAATTTCTTCCATTTCATCTATTTTACTAAAGATGAACAGAGACAGACAAAAGTCACGTGACTCCGAATGGGTATAATTTTGACTATATCAAAGCAGGCGACGATAGTAACATATCAACTGAAAAAAAAATCCTTAGTAATTCCATAAGAGCTTGATAATAAATGGATCAATTTGCTTTTAGTCACAAGAGATTGTTACATAGCAACATAACGAGAAAAATTACATATTAAACCTGAACGAGCCCACCACGGCAAATGCAGTTTTCTGGTAATTGTTCACATTATGTTACATGAATGTAACAAGCTCGCGTGAAAAATTTATCCATTGATAGAAAGCTCATGTGGAATTCGAGAAGATATTTTTTTAATACAGAACTAAACAACGATGGTGGTCATTATAGAATTGATTTTAGCATTTTCTTGACTAAAAATCAACAAGAGTTTTACAGCGATAATTACACACGTGTGTATTTATTGACTTAACAGGTGACTATAAAAAAAATATAATAAATCCGTTTGGAAATTTTCAAAAAATGTGTTCTTATTTAATACATTCATTATTAATGTAAATTAAACTTTTTTATGACATTGTTAGATTCTTATAACATACTTATAAACTAATTCATAATCAAAAGAAATAATCATCTCGAGATAGCCTTAATTTTTTAATTAACAAACTACTTCATTATACTGTTCAAATGATAGTTTTTTCGAAATTTCTAAAATGATCAAATTTAAAAAAAAATTATGGTTTCTATTTATTCATTTTTAATATTTATTAAATTTTCGACAGTCGTAAAAACAAAATTTGTTAGTATTCACAGTGATCTTCATGAAGCAAATGAAGAAAATAATTCGGAGAGCAATAATGGATTCGATAAACAACTCTGACAAAAGGTCAGATTGTACCCCCTTTTTATAACTTACCTTGGAAGGCTCACGCGTCTCCGACTAGCTCAATACACGGCTGCTATTACGGTCTAATGACTGTGGGCTTTTAGTTTGCTTTACTTTCTCATAAATGTATTAGTTCAGTAATAAGAAGAAATGGGCGCCATAACTTTATTATCAAGTGTTAATTTTTTTAATACTTACAATCGGTTGAATACTCAATCTTACAATTTATTAATTATCTTTCATTAATTAAAGTTTATGCCTTTTTGCTATTACACATGTTATGCAATTCCTTCAGTTTACATCTGACAAGTTAGAAATGTCATTAATTATTAGTTTTAGTTAATTAACCTGTGATTATCCAGGAGATTTCTTATACTTATCTAACTAACAATCTCTTTCGCATTAGATGAAAATATAAAGAGCTCTCTATACCTTCGCAATTCTCTTAATTGAAGTTACTCCAGGGAGTATAAGAAAAGTCCCTTATGGTTAAAAGCTTACTACATGACAATTGATATATACTAACTTGACAGCTGCAAAACTGCTCAAGTCCCCGTTCAGGATTATTAGGAGGTAAGTAACAATTCTTTTACTTTGAAACTAGTTTGTTATCTATTAGCATTATGGCTTATGCCCTTATTTAACGATATCCAAGCTATGACGGTGGTCTAATTATATAAACAATCTCTAACCAATTTTAACTCATTTAGGATTAACATACGGTTAATGCAGAGAACCCTTGAATCTGGATCTCTTCATCTTCCCAATATTAAGAAGAAAACCCCATCGTCGAACCAAAGAAGCGGCATTTGATTGGTGAGTAATCTAACAATTAATAAGTTTTTTAACAAAGTTTTCCTTCCTCTTTTATTTCTCCCCTTGCGTCCTCCCAATCATCTTGGAGCACATCAATACACCTCTCCATGATGAACATAGAACTAACTAGGAGCTGGAAACTAGCGAGGAGGCCTAAGAGCTGAACCAAGGAAAACCCCCTGATTAAGATTTGTATGTATTAGCTTCCTAGTTACCTACCAGTTAAATAATAACTGCCCTTTTCAGAAAGAAAATATTCATTGGATTTATCCTATCTGCCTGAAAAATTACTATATCTTAATATAAGGTTGAATTTATTGATTAAAGCCTTACTATTTTCTTTGTATCCTTTTTAAGCTAGGATTTATAAGTAGTATCGCTTCCCGTCGACTCAGAGAAGCTTCTTTCTGCTTTCTCAACCAAACAGGAAGTAAGAATTTTTGTTATTTATTGTTTTAATAATATAACCACGAGCCTTCTAAAATATTTACTCTTGATTTAATAAAAGGGTAGGCAACCCCTTATACTGATTCTGCACTTTAAGTTGCCTATCTATCAGGTTTTAATAATACCTAGCGGTATCCTTGTAGTAGTTAAGTTATGTACTGCTACAAGATATATTAGCATGTTTATTTTGTGTTAAAATTCACAAAAAATGTAAGCATGATACTACTACTACTAAGATAAACCCACGCGCATGGGGTAAGCCCATCTCTCTCGCACGCCTGACGTCACTCCGTGACAAATTTCCACAGCGGCAGGCAGTTTGATACGGCGGTTAAAGGTTTCGGTTCGGTGTTTAATGTGTTGATCGTTTTGTTTGCATATATATGTGCGTGAAATTTAATAAATTATAATTAAAACATTTATTACCATGGTGTACTGTGTAGTCATGGGTTGTTTAAGCAACAACAAAAAAAAGAGCAAGAAAGTTTCGGATTGCCGTTTCTTTAGTTTTCCAAGGGACAAACATGTTTGAGAACAATGGATTCTAAAGTTTTACCAGCAACACAAATTTAATGTGAAAACATCAAGAATATGTTCAAATCATTTTGTAGAAAGTGATTACTGTTCCAAAGAGAAACTGTTGGAATTGCCGCAAAATAAATGGAAGTTGAAAAGTGATGCAGTACCTTCTCTTCATTTTTAACAATTTTAATGGGGAGTCATTAAAATTGACCAAAAATTATTTAAAAGTCCTAATGGATTTAGCGGAATCTATCGATTTAAGTACAGAGGCCAAGCATATTTTCTTTCGATGCAAAATGTATTTTAAGATTAGAATATTGAATAGAGATATTAAAGACAAATCCAAAGTGAAGAAGAGAAAAATTACAAAAATTGTAAAATAAGTCTTAATAAAACTTGGTTTTCTTGTGTAAATGTGTAAATTTTGTAAATAACATGTAAATAATATGTAAATAAATAATATGTAGGTACTTAATAAATTAAACAAAATTGTTTATCACTACAAATTTTTAACACCTACCCATAAAAATCCAAAAAAAGGTTGTAATAAAAAATAGTTAATAATATATACCGGGTGTCCGTTCTCAAACTCGAACATTGCATTGAACGATTTTGCTGACTCCTACTCGCCAGTTCAACTTACAGGAAAGATAGTGGTATCAATAGAAAGATAAAATTGTTGCACATCAAATGATACTAGTAATAATAATATTTACTGATATAGTATAGAAATAATGGAAAAATACCGAAAAATCAAATGCACAATGTTGATTGCCCAGGTTTGACTTTGAGAGTGGACACCCAGTATACATATGCTCGTATATATCACTCATATTTTTCTACAGAAGTATTCTTTTAAAATTAACAATATTATTTAAATTTTAAAAAACATAAGTCCGTTTTTTGCGCTAGGAATTAAAGTAATAATTTTTGATAATGAATAAGCCTTAAACTTTTCACTCTTCATATGTTGTTATCTTCCTTTACTTTTAAATTTAAATTCTCTAGTATTCAAAATCGTTTATTGTTGGTTTTTACAAAAAAAAAACCTTTATACAATGCTAAACTTTGAAGATAATTTATTATATCTAGCACCTACCTACTTTATTTAAGGGCTTATTCTATTATGGGCCATAAATCCTACATTAAATCATAAAAGAAATATCTCTTATACTATTATAATATTGAATAAAATGTAATATATCAATATTATAATAAAATATACTACTAAACAGTAAACATTAATAAAAACCGCTTTAAAGCAATGCATTTCCATACCGTCAAGCAGGATTTTTGTCACGGAATGACGTCATGCGCAATGTAGTACGAAATTCGATCGCCGCGTGGGTTTATCTTAGTAGTAGTAGTATCATGAATGTAAGGGACGTTTCATTCCCTTAACTAAGACTTATGTCTACATTACTATGAAAATTATTAAAAGTAATGCGACTCAGATGAATGACATTGAACTTCTACAACGGTTCCAGCACTATATTACACCTTTAATAATAGCCATGCCGCTATCACAAATTTTGGTCAAAAAATGTTTGTACCAGTATGGCTACCCACATAACCATCCGAGTGGTATGGCAATTATACAGGGTGTTAATTAAGTACGTAAACAAATTTTAAGGGGTGATTCCTTGATCAATTCTAAGATAAAAAGTTTCTACAAACATGGGACCTAAACGGTTTCGTTAAGATACAGGATGTTGAAGTTTAAACAAAAGTATTTTCTTTTTCAAAAATCTGGAAAACGCCTAGAGGTATTCTAATGAAACTTGGTGTAGGTTAGTATTTCACAAAGTGGCATTGTTTGGTCAAGATAAATTTAATTTATTTCCACCAGTGGCGTGCATCGGGGCCACCTCAGTTACATTACTTTAGAAAAGTCTGGTACGCCACCGTTTTTTAGTCAATACAAGTTTTTTAGCTTCATCCATTGAAACTATACAAAAGATGTATCTTTTATTTTTTTTGATAGAATAAACCTTTTTCGATAAAAACGATAAAATCTGTAACAGCAATTTCGTTCATTGGGCGTTAATGGGACATAAACGGCTTCGTTTTCAAAATACAGTTTAAAGAAGTTTTAAAAAATGTTATTTAATAACAAACAATCTTACAATTGCTACAAAACTTTTGGCTATGGATTTGTAATCTGTTGTGTCATCACAGCTGATCCTTCCAACGTTTTTTGGTCTTCCTTTACTTCTCCTATCCTTTTATATCTATACGTTTGCTTAAGAATTCTTTTGTTTCTCATTCTTTCTATGGGTGTTGCCCATTTTTCTTGATATTGGCGTATATGTTCATTGATGTTATACAGGGTGTCAGGAAAGTCAACCGTGTGAATTCTCGAGCTGCTTTATAATGCAAAGTGAAGCAAAAAAGTTCCATACAATTTTTGTTTTAGAAGCATAGTTTCAACAAAAACGACTGCCAAAAATTACAAAGAAAAAGTTGGGAACTGCAAAATTTTTACTAATACTACCGATAGGCTTTGAACATTCGCCACCCTGATATTCAAATTTTTGTTATTCTAATTTCGTATACTTCAGTTTTAAACTCTTCTTAGAAGTTATGCTTTAGGCTATTGCTTTAAAGACTGCCTCATTGTTTTTTTTTGTTTTAAGTAAATCAAATTAAAATGACTAGAGATCGATAAATAACAATAGTATCATATTTAATCGTAGTAAATTACAAAGCTAATAAAAATGAAAATGAAATTTTAAAAACACACTATCAATAACTTATAACA
This sequence comes from Agriotes lineatus, assembly GCA_940337035.1. Classification (NCBI taxonomy): domain Eukaryota; kingdom Metazoa; phylum Arthropoda; class Insecta; order Coleoptera; family Elateridae; genus Agriotes; species Agriotes lineatus. The sequence goes on along the minus strand of OW679203.1, from coordinate 30,828,654 downwards.
AGTGTTCAAAATGTCCACCATTCAGCCTTATGCATGACTCAGCTCGCCGCAAGAAAGACGCCCTATTTAAAAAATTCCCGGGTCATTGCGAATGTTATCTGCCGCTACCATTATACGATTTTGCAGATCTTGTTGGTCTTCTATCGGTGTGCTGTATACATCCTCTTTTATATGCCCCCATAAAAAAATCGCACATGTTCAAATCAGGTGAACGTGGTGGCCAAGAGACAGGTCCACCTCTTCCAATCCATCTATTGGGATACCTTTGATCTAGGAAAGCACGCACATTATTACTGTAGTGAGCCGGAGCGCCATCATGCATATACCATAAATTTCTTCTAGTTTCCAATTCCAAATTTTCCAGTAGTAAAATCAGTTGGTAGTTTAAAAAGTTTAAATATGTTTTACCATTCAATCGCAACGGTAAATCGTATGGTCTAATTAAATGGTTGCCTGCAATACCTGCCCATACACCAACAGAGTATCGGTGTTGAAAATTTTGTTGACGTACAACATGAGGATTTTCATCAGCCCACACGTGTGAGCTATGAAAATTAAGAATTCCGTTTCTTGTAAAACAACCTCGTCAAGTCACTTTGCAAAGAAAACGTGGATCTTGGGTGATTTTTTGCAGAAGCCACTGACAAAAATTTCTTCTGGCGGGATAATCTTCTTCATCCAAAGCCTGCACGCGTGGTACATGATAGGGATACAGGAGATTTTCTCGCAAAATTTTGCATACTGTATTACGGCTAATACCCACAGTACGCGCTATTTCTCGTATGCTTAGCGAAGGATCTTCTTCTACAGCATGAAGAACTTCTTCTGCATTCACAACACGTACGGTTTGAGGTCGCTCTATTTCTCTGGTTTTGGGAAGCACAGAGCCAGTCTCCCGAAGTCTTTGCGCTACATTAATAAAGGTTTCTCTGTGGGGAAGATGCCTCTGAGGATAACGTTCTGCATACCGGCGAACTGCAACACCAGCGTTTCCAACACATTTACCAAATACAAAGTGAATATCGGCATATTCTTGGACTGTATACTGAGGCATTATTTAATTAACTTCACTAAATTTGAAATTCTCAATGAAAACTGTCAATACAAACAATATTAATCAAAGCCTCTCATTAGAATTCCATGAATAATTATCAGCAGTTTCCAAATGTTTGTTTTAATTTTTTTCATAACACCTACTTGTTATGTGTCAATAACAGAACTATTAACCTGACTGAAAAATTCCCCATAACAGCCTAGGCTGTTAAATACTTAACAGCCTAGGCCGTTAAGAAATGACAGAACAGTAACATTTTAATATTGGCAATACTGAAATGTATAGTTAGTGACACTGTAGGTCTATGTCAAATTTGAAGTTAGCAGGTTAGGTTTTGCGTCAGTCTGTGTCAAAACTGATGCAAAACCTAACCTACTAACATCGAATTTAACTAGGGTTGCCAACACTGTCATTTTGACCTGAAGACTTCGGGTTTGGCAATCATTCTTCGGACTTCGGGTTTTCAATAAAATTCTTCGGGTTAACTAAAGGTTCATACGAACATGCATTGCGAAAAAAATTATTCCTATGTAAAAGCTCCACAGCGGAAGTGATTGGTAGAAAGTGCCCAAAGAGACAAAAAATATGATTGTAGGAAATAATATTTAAAAAAAAAAAAGAAAAATATAGTTACATAATAGTTTACGTAACTTCTAAGATGGATTTTACAAGTTTTATTTTATGTTCTTTAATTCCTGATTTTCAAAATCCGAGAATTATGCTATGTGTAACGGGCCAGCTGGATCCCTCAACGATAACGTTTACTTTCATGCTTAAATATAGAAGCCAAGTTGTATTTCTTATGTTTTATTATTAGATTTAGTACTTTTTTTTTATTTAACCAAATGTTCGCGAAGCCGGCTCTACACTGAACGTGTATTGTGCATTTCGGTTTTCGTGATTGCAGCAAGAAACACGATGTATATGGGATGCGGGGATTCTCAATTTTTATTTTGTTGTATAACCTGCATAACCTCCAAAAAATTTACTGTTACTTGACAGAACATAATATTGTTGTCAGATAGACTGCTTACTTTGAGAGTAAAGTACATTTTTTTTCTATAATAATTTTCAAGGTCAACTTTCTAGGGGATAAGTTGCATTCCTGCAGGGTCCCTAGTTTTAATAATGTTGGTACATAGATTTTTAGTTCTTTTCTTCCACCAAAAACTGATTGTCATTTTGACAGATATGTCATAATTTAATATCGCTTGCTTCATTTTTGCATTTAAAATATTTCTTGGTTTTCTTTTTTTATCCGATTTTATTGATGATGATGATGATTCCATGTTAAAAAAAGAAATTGGTCAAGAGTTCAAATTAAGAAACTTTGACATTCAAAATTGACACATAACCATAATTTTGAAAAAGTTCTACCAACACGAGGTATAAAAATTTCCTAGCGTTTTAATCACATATCTACCAACATTGCAACACTTTGACAGTTATTATAGAAAAAAAAACTTTGCAGTATGATCGAAAACTTTTAGCTTCTAGAAGGCTGTGAATTAAAAAAAATAGTTTATGTTGGCAGTGGTGAGTAAAGGTACTCAATAATATAACCTATACAATTTTGATAGTATCACTTAATTTTGACAGAATGTTTTATACTCAACACAAAGTGGTGCTATGTATACTCCATTTACTTGACATCTGCACTGTCAGTGTCAAATTTAAAAAAAAATGTCTTGACTATACCTCAAAAATAATGTGTTTTTTATTAGACTGTACAGTACTTTAATTGTTAAAAATGTGAAAAATACCAGTGGTCCCAACATAATATCAGTTTGACAGTGCAGATGTCAAGTAAATGGAGTACATGCAAAATGGAGAAAATCACTTTGAATAGCTGTAGTTGTTTTTGTTATTAACATTTTTATGTATTCAAAAGAAATTTTTGTATTTGTTAAAATGACATTACTGACACAACTTTAACCTAACAGATATAAAATGCCAATGTGACCACGACTGCCAACATCATTTTTTAACAAATCAATTCCACAGCCCTCTAGAGGATAAAAGTTTTCGATCATACGGTACATGTGGAGAAATATTTAAAATCTCAAGTATGCCAACTTTGCATTTGAAGGTGTTTTGTCATGTTTTCTAACCTAAAAGCATTTGGTAACCATAACCTCAAATGTAAACCTCATTTAAACACAACAAAGTAATTTTACACAGTTAAATTGGGGAAACTGTCATGGCCAACCTTCATGCCAAAAAGATGTGAACAGAGTTTAGAAGTATTGTGTATCTAGAACAAAAAGCATGACATTCGCGGACAACTGTGAATATTGTTGGGCGAGGCGAATGCCGAGCCCAACAATACAGGAGTCCAGGTAATTTTTTAAGGAATTGCTACTAGGTGTCAAACCTGTAAAAAGTTTTTTTTTGTGAGCTACTAGCATTAAACGAACACCAAATAAGTATGTCACCACAAATCGTCGATTATGGTCGGCAGGAAGAGAAGAAATCGTCACTGCTTTTATTAATTTTTTAAATGTGCGACTAAATGTGGAGAACGACTCCACCATCTCTACTATGAAATCGCTGTTGGACGCGTCTTCCCCAACAGAGTTGATCAATGCTGGCCGAGAACTAGTAAAAACACTCTTTGGAGAGGACAATCTAAGTAATTTTGCTGATAGCGTTTGTGATAACTGGACTACTATTAGTGAATTACCAAAATTAGCCACCAGAGCCGTTAGCTGTAAATATACTTAATGTCCAACTAAAAAATATTGTTGCAAAAACCATAGGTATTGTCCAAAAACTGTTTTGTGCAATATTAATCACATCGCCACATTCTATGACCACAGAAACGGTCATATCGCATTACAATCAAATAAAATCAAAACATAGAACTTCTCTAATGGAAGAATCTATGAACTACAAATTGTTTATTTTACTGAATACTGTGGCCGAATTTTTGAAAAAAAAAGATCGTAGATTTAGAGAACCAGATTTGGAACTTTACGCCCAGCGGGATTTCGCCAAAAATTTTTTTAGAACAACTGGAGGCATTTAATAATATTTTTGTTTATCTTTTTTAAACTGATATTTCTTAATATTGTTTAATGTTTTATTTGTTCTTTGTTCAATGTTCTGAATGTAAATGTTGTTTATTTTATAAATTATAAATTAATGTTTTGTGCATTTTAGTGTGCATTTTTTCGGGCGACAGGAAGTGTAGAAAAAGGCAAGTCTACCGGAAGGCCAGCCACTGAACCAAACATTATTGAAAATGTCAAAGCTCTTGTCGTAGAAAACCCAAAAATGTCAGTGCGTCGTATTTCAGCTCAGACAGATGTCCCTAGAAGTACTGTTCACAACATTTTGAAGAAGCGACTGCACATGCATCCATATAAAGTGTCTGTTGTACATGAAATTCGACAAAGGAACCATGCTAGTCGAATACATTACTGCAACTTTTTCCAAGAAAATTTAAACAACAACGATGTTCTTGATTTAAGTTTTTTTAGTGACGAGGCGTGGTTCCATTTAAGTGGATTTGTAAATAAACAGAACTATACAATGTTGTCAGTCGATAATCCACATAACTATGTTGAAGCTCCTTTACATCCTGTTAAAATTGGAATATGGTTAGCTGTGTCACGTCGTAGGATCATAGGACCAATATTTTATCAAAACACCATAAATGGTCAACGTTATCGCGAACAGCTATTAGTGCTTTTTTTGGATCAACTGAACCCCGATGAATTTAATGGTGGTTACTTTCAGCAGGACGGGGCCACTGCGCATACGACAAGGGAAAATTTAGAATTTCTCGAGCAGTTTTTTCCCAATCGAGTAGTTAGTCGAGGGGTTTGGGCAGCAAATTCACCTGACCTTACTCCATTAGATTACTGCATCTTTGGACATCTTAAAAATGAGGTCTACAAAGAAAGGATTAATAACTTGGAAGAGCTGATGGAGTGCATTAGAATTAAATGCAACGATATAACACTTGCAATGATGCACCACATTTTTGACAACATGAAACGTCGAGTAGCATTGTGTATTCAGAAAAATGGTGGACACTTCGAGCACTTGTTGTAGTCAATAATTAAACCTTTTCTAAGGACTACCTTTAGTTTATTAAGTTATACTAGCAACCAGTGAGACAAATGTCTAATTTAATAAAACAAAAAAGACCTGACCTGACATGACCATTCCAAACATATAACTTTAATAACTTTTTTCTCTATCTCTTACGGTTTGGCTGCTGAAACAGCGTCCCGGACGGACCAGCGTCCCGGACGGATGGAAATCACGTGATTTCTCGAAAACCGGAAGTGTCACGTGACTGAAATTCGGTTCCTGACCTGACATGACCATTACAAACATATAACTTTCATAACTTTTTTCTCTATCTCTTACGGTTTGGCTGCTGAAACGGCGTCCCTGACGCATTTTGGCACAATGCACCATGTTTCGGTCAATGGAAGATATTCTAGCTCTCTGATTGGTTGTGACCGAACAGCGGTGCATTTTGGCAATCTAAACTGAAACGTGGTACATTTTGCCGCGCTGTTCGCCGCGCCAAATTTCCATGCGATGCTGTCAAATAGTGTTCCCTACTAGTTTTTCCTCATCATAATGCAACCAACTTTGCCGTATAATGTGCCTGAGACATTTAAATTTTCTTTTAAAGAGATACAACATGAAAACATCACTCTACGCTGAAGTGAAAACCGTTAAAGAATGTGGTAAGTGCGTTTGAGTTTCTTTTACATTATTTTTACGCGTAGAATACACTACTAGAATTTGGCACGTTCCTCCTGACTCACTCAGTATAAGTAATCGTAAACCAGTTACAAATATCGGACTTTTTTAAAGGATAATTTACCTGCTATAATTACGATTAAAAACAATCATAGCCATAGTTTGGATACTACTGATGCATTAGGTGCATTGCCTGCTTCAACTGTCACGAGAATGCAATTTGAAAATTATTTTCAAGGTGGATTAGGTGTTACTGAAGCCATTAATTATCATATTTCCAAATTGGAATTAGAAATTGAAGAAACAGGCTTAGCCAAAGGTTTAGTGAATCCAAAATATCGCACAGTAAGATACTGGTACGATTGTTGGAGAAAATTTCACCTTGGTCCACGTGCTGGTGTTGGCGTTTTGAAGGTACGTATTTATTAATCTACCCTAAATTTCTTCTATTACTTATATTTTAATTACAGAAATAAAAGTTCAAGAAGACCCATTTAGTATCGTTATTGTAACACCTTTAATGAACAGGGATAATCAGTTAGCAACTGCAAGTGGTATTGTTGTGTAGATAGCACTGCTTTCTGCAATTCGGAATATATTTCAATAACGTTTATATTAACAGTTAGTAGGTACCGCAAGAGCTGTGCCTCTTATGATTATAATAACTAAGATGTAGATTATACAGCAGCATTTCTACTTGTCAAAAAAGTTGTTGGAAATATGCGTTTGGTAGAAAAGGTGCACCAAAATTATATATGACTGACGATAGTGACGCAGAGGGAGGAGGAAGGAGAGGCTACATGCAGTATTTCCAAAGGCCAAACTGCTACTATGTAGTTTTCACATTGGACAAGCTGTATGGAGATGGGCTTTGGGAGAAAAAACATGCAATTTTGAAAGATGATCGTCCAATATTTTAATAATACTTATGTTATTATATAATGGCCATAATCGCGAATATAATATGATATTTTATCTACTCCTATGCAATAGGAGTTTTGTGTGCATATTTTCGAATTATGACATTTGTGACAGCTATTAACTTCAAAAGTCATTTAATAATAAGAATTAATTTTGTGATTGGCTACAACCTATTGAATAATGAAAATAGAATTTTCTGATTGGTTGCAACTTGCAAACTATTGAATAATGAAAATAGAATTTTATGATTGGCTGCAAACTGTGAATTATGAATCATAATTCATGGCCATTATACAGGAGAAGTAGATAAATAGTAGATTATATTATAAGTGAGAGAAATGCATCATTATTTGCGAGTGAGAATTTTGAATCGCGAGTGCCCCAGCACGAGCGATACAATTGCTCACGAGCTTATAATGGCATTTCGCTCACGTGTGATATACGACGTTTTATCTTACAGTAGCAATTCGTATGCCTAAACACTTTCAGCCGTCAGAATATGTCGCAAAACAGACAATAGATAGTTACAGTAGCTCCTATTACCATACATTATACAACTGTTTTCAGTGACTAAAATGAAGTTTTATTCACTAGTGAGTATTGTTGTGTGCTATGATTAATGCAGTTTATTCAATGCTCCTATTACATGTCACATGAACTACTAGTATTAATCTAATACTATAACATCTTTCCCTTTATAATAACTACATAATTCTTAAACAATAAACAAAACATAAGTATCCAATAAACAACATATAAGTATCCTAATCTAAATATCGAGCCGGCCTCTTCACCACTCGTCCGCTTCTTGACGTCATGCTGGTTGAATCTATTTCGACCGTCTTTCGAGGATCTGGCGATTGGTATCTGGGACTTCTTTCTTCTTCCATGTCGTTTGTTTTTGTATGTCTTCTCCATCGTCCACTATTGTACGTTGTCGTCCTATTTGTGTGTTTTGTATGTCTATCATCTGGCTTTCTTTTTGAGCATTATCTCCATCTATTTTTTCTTTTAAATGTTCTCTATTCCGTCGGTATGTTGTACCACTTTTTTCTACTTCATATGATCTCGAACTTAATTTGTTTTTCACTCTTGTTTCTTGCCATACTTCTCCTGTTGGTAGGGGTTGCATGTAAACTTCTTCACCAACCTCTAAATCTGGTAGAGCTTTAGCTTTTTTATCATATTTGTTTTTATACTGTTGTTTTTTGTATTTGATTTTGTCGGTTACCTTTTCTTCAATTTTTGGTTTCAGTAATTCTGGTGCACTTGGAATAGAATTTCTGGTTCTTCTGTTCATTAGCCGTTGTACTGGACTGGCATCCATGTGATGTGATGGAGTGTTTCGCCAATCTAAAATGGCTAACCACATATCGGTTTCTTCTTTTTGCGTCTTTTTAATGATTTTCTTGGCAATCTTTACAGTTGCTTCTATTTTTCCATTTGATTTACTGTTATATGGAGATATGGTTGTATGATTTATTTCCCATTCTCGAGTAAACTTTCTGAATTGTTTACTAACAAATGAAGTCTGATTATCGGTCACTAAGATTTGTGGTATTCCATGCCTACTAAAATGTTTCTTTAATTTTCTTATTATGGTTTCCGATGTTGAATCCTTTAATTTGTTTAGTTCCCAAAAATCTGAATAATAATCTGCTGTTACCAGATACTCTTGATTCTTTATTGTAAATATATCTGCACAAACTCTTTGCCAAGGAAGCTCTGGTGTCTTATGTGTTTGCATGGGCATTGCTTGTTGTTTTGTCGAGTATTGTTGGCAAATTTTACATTGCTGAACAGTATTTATTATTTCTTCTGACATATGTGGCCAGTATAATGTATCCTTAGCTTTATTTTTGCTTGCTTCAATTCCCAGATGACTTCTGTGCGTTTTTTTAAATAACTCTGCTCGCATACTTTTCGGAATCACTAACCTTTGTCCTTTAAGAATTATTCCATTTTGTATTGTCAGTTCATTTCTTACCTTCCAATATTCTCTGGTATTAAAAGGAGTTTGTTCTTTGTTAGCTGGCCATCCTTGTTTTATAATTGTTCCTAAAGCTTGTAGGTCTGGATCGCTATTGGTTTCTTTTTGTATTTGTATAAGTCTTGTATCCGTTACGTTTAAATTTGCTAGTTGGTTTATATTCTCAAATTCTTCCGAGATTTTATAGATTATAGTGTCCTTGTCCTCATATTTCTTGTTCCACTTGGTTTTGTCTACAGTTCTTGACAAAAGATCAGCTATTTTCATTTCTTTGCCTCTTTTATATACTAACTTGATGTTATATTTTTGTAACCGAAGCAACATTCTTTGTAGTCTTTTTGGAGCCTGAAGAATCGATTTATTAAATATTGATAATAGTGGCTGATGGTCGGTTTCTACTGTAATTAAGTTCTTTCCACATATATATTTTTCGAATTTTAAACAGGTGTAGACGATAGAAAGACATTCCTTCTCAATTTGAGCATAATTTCGTTCCGTTGGTGTTAACGTCCTTGAGGTGAATGCTACAGGTCGTCCTTCTTGGATTAATGCTCCTCCCACACCATATTCACTCGCGTCACATTGTAATGTTATATCTTGAAGTACATCATAGTACTTCAAAATTGGTGTTTTTGTTACTCTCTCTTTTAGAGTGTTAAAACTTGTGTCTTGTTCATGTGTCCATAGCCATATTGACTCTTGTCTCAATAATTGTCTTAACGGTTCACATATTGTAGCTAAATCAGGCATAAATTTCATTAAATAATTAATGAATCCTAAGAAGCGCTGTAACTCCTCTATATTTGTAGGTTTTGGCATGTTCAAGATTGCTTTAATCTTTTCGTCATCTGCTTTAACACCTCCTTCTGTTAGAATATGTCCTATATATTTAACTTCTTTTTGTTTATATCTGATTTTGTTTGTTTAACTTTAAATTTATGTTCCGAGCTCTTTCCATTAGCCTTTTAATGTTTTCATCATGGTTGCGTTCTGCCGTTTCAGATGTATTTCCTTCACCATATATTAAGATATCATCAGCTATTACAATTACTCCTGGTAAATCTTGGGTGTGTTCATGTAAGCGCCTTTGGAATTCCTCAGGTGCCGGTGCAATACCAAACGGAAGCCGGTTCCATCGATATCTACCGAACGGTGTATTGAATGTCGTCATCTTGCTACTTACTTCATCCAATTCGATTTGCCAAAATCCATGTTTAGCATCAACTACTGTGAATATTTTTGCATTTGTTAACTTGGGAAGCATTTCTTCAATTGTCGGCATTGGATAAACTGAGCGTTTTAATGCTCTATTTAAATTTCTTGGATCCAAACAGATGCGCATTTTATTGTTCTTGTTAACTACTACCATGCTATTCACCCAGTCGGTGGGTTCCGTTTCTTTTGTAATTATCTTTTGTTTTTCTAATTCGTCCAATTTGTTTTTCACTTTCTCTGTGATAGGTATTGGTAATCTTCGTGGCGGATCTTTCATTGGTTCTACTTTTTTGTTTACTTCTAAATGATACTTTTTTGGTATCTTTCCTAGACCTTCAAATACATCTGGATACTGTTCTGTCAAATTATTTTTTGTTAAGATATTTATTTGATTTATCGTAATTAAACCCAACTGTCTACAAGTTTCAGCAGATAATAATGGAGCTTGTTTATTTTCAGTATCTATGATTTGAAACTGAATTTTACATTCTTTACCTTGAAATTTAGCATATGCATGCGACTGACCTATTGGTTCAATTAATTGACCACCAAAACATCTGAGTTTAATAGTTGGCTTCTTTAAATTTTCTTTTGTTTTCTTAGTCAGTTTTTTATAACTTTCCCATTCCATAACATTGCAGGTTGCACCAGTGTCTATTTGAAATTTAAAAGTTTTTTCTGTAGCACCTCTTCGCAGTACTAGTTTTGTGAATAGTTCTTTCTTTTTGTCGTTTTTATTTGTAATGGCATACACGCTTTGGGTTTCTGAATCAGTAGAACTATCTTCTGTACTCGATTCTTCCGTATCTTCTAGTTGACGTACTTTTTCTTTCTTGCTAGTGCTTTTGCACACTTCCATAAAATGGTTCCTTTTCTTGCATTTTTTACACTTTTTTCCAAATGCTGGGCAGAGTGTTGCTGTTTTACCATGTTTTGTACCACAATATTTGCACTTTGCTTTATTGTATTTACTTTCCTGGTTAATTTTATTGGTCGCTTCCCCAAATTTGTTCCGTTGCATGTCTTTTAGTTGAGTTTCTGTTTGTTCGCTGATTCGACACATTGTCATAGCTGTTTCCAATGTTAGTTTTGTATCCAGTAATAGTTTTTTGCGTACACTATTGTCCTGTATGCCTAACACTAGTCTATCTCGTATGAGTTCTTCGGTTAAAGATCCATATTCACAAGATTTGGCTGCTTCCCTCAGTCGATTTATATATGAATCTACCTGTTCGTCTTCCTCTTGTTTCAATAAATTAAACACGTACCTATTGTATATTATATTGTTTTGAGGCTGAAACTGTTTTTCCAACGCATCCAATATTTTTTTGGTCGTATCCAAAACTTCAGTGCTTCGTAGCGGCAGGTTTTCATAGATTTTATATGCTTCTTGCCCTAGTAACGTTAACAAAGTAGCAACTTGTACGTGTGGTGGTTTACTCACCAAGTCTGTGGCTATGGCATAATTTTCGTAAGAAAGCCGAAAATATTTCCAATTTTCGTTCATTTCAGGTCCATTTTTCACCTTCAGTGCTTGCGGGCACGGTAATGCAGTGATTTTGAAGGATATAGATACAAACACAAGGTTCATCTAATGATCCAACATATCCAAGACATACTTTTTTGCTATCATCTCTTTCTCAAGCAAAAGAATGTGTATGTATTTATCTTTGTTGCAGTTACTTTACCAACCCTGAAGCAAAAGCACCAAAATTGAAATTGTCAAGATGTTATAGTTGTGACAGATATGTAAAACAGACACCAATGAGTCATGTATTTATCAATTAATTTCAAAATAATGAGCACCCCATATGTACTGCAGAAAGTTTCTACGCGAATAGATTGAAAATTTTATGACATGACAGAGAGAGGGCAACATTATAGCTACAATTATTCGTAGTGAGGTTATGGGCACTGTTGGTTATATGCAAAGCTTTACGTTATTCTGTTAATTTGAGACATGTGGAATTTTGTGGAGCAATGTGTGCATTGACTTTTCTAAAATGGAAAAAATAGAACACCGTGCATTGATTAAATACCTTGCACAAAAAGGACAAATTCATGAAGACATGGCAAACGTTTTGGGAACATCTTGTCCTCCATACACAATGGTCAAAAAGTGGGCAGCCGAATTGAAACAGGGGAAGAAACGGCATTGAAGATTATTCTCGCAGTGGAGGACCTGCTTCTGCTACCACTGAAGAAAACATCGATTTGATTCACGATACGGGCATGGCAGATCTGCGAATCAAGGTTCGAGAAATAGCAGAGGCTGTGGGCATATCCTATGAACGGGTTCAAAACATTTTAAGTAATGAGTTAGGAAAGTCGAAAGTTGTTGCGAGGTGGGCTTTTTGGCTTCTGATAATTGATTAGAAACGTGTTCCTTTTCAAACGTCGCTGCTCTGTTATGAGGCTGATCCTAATAATTTTATTTAAAGATTTGTTATCTACCACCAATGACACATAGATTCACTATTATCAGCCTAACTCAACGCAGCAGTCGAAACAGTGGAAGCATAAGGGCTCACCACCTCCCAAAAAAGCAATGGTGGTGCCGTCCTTTAGTAAAGTGATGGCTTTGGTTTTAGGGATGGGAAGGGAATATTGCTGGTGGATTCCTTTCTTAAGGATCAAACCATAACAGGACAATACTACTCTAACTTTTTACATCAACTTCATAAAGAAATTCAAGGAAAGCAAACTGAAATGCTAACGAAACGTATCCTACACCATCAAAATGAAGCTTTGGCGTAAACATCAACAGTTGCGATGGCTGAAATTCATCGGTACGGTTTTGAATTGGCACTTCATGTTCCCTCAGACTTCCATCTATTTCTGAAGCTCAAAAGCACCTAGGAGGGCAAAGATTTTTGTCCACGGAAGAAGCTGTAGCAGTCATTACGGGGTATTTTAAAAAGCAGGACAAAGCTTTATCAGATTGGGATCACAGCCTAAAAAGGGATTAATTGAAAAATAAATAAATAAATAAATAAACTCCTGTGTTAGGCTGTGAAGTTTTCAACCTCTCTTGAATTTTTCAAGTTTTTCCGAGTTGGATTTTATAACGTTTTTCATTGAAAGGTTGTTGTGTCACACTAAAAAATTAAAAATAGTAATATGGCAATGCTTCAAATTAAAATATTTCCCAACGTTGCAATGAAATTAAAGATAATTAAGTAATGCTTATCGTGAATATATTTTGTACATGATACATAATATGTGGATATACATATAATAAAGCACAAAGCTGCTATTTAAATATCAAATTTATTTGAAATATGTTTTTGTTTATAAAAATAACAGGGATTTACTACATATACTTACAAACTACATATTCTAATTAAAACAAGTTTTGTATTTTTATAATTGGATAATATCAACTGAAGCATATTAATACAATTTTAAAACAATACCATTATAAAAAATACTATTTAATAAAATTAAGAGGGAGAGCAAAAAATAGTAGTTTATTTATCTAGAACGAAAAGTGACATTTTAAAGGCCGAGGCATCAGCCAAGGACGGAATTACTTGCGAGGACCTTTAAAAACACTTTTCGTTCGTGGTGAATACAACAGTTTATTTCATACTGCAAGTTTAATGAATTTTAAATAAAAAGTTGTAAATCGTTTCAAATTTAGTGTTAACAACTGACGTATAATTTTAAAGTACTTGAACGTTAATATTTTACTTTAATGCCATTTTTGACATCAGTATGAAATAAAGGGAATTAAGAGTTTTTCGAGTCTTTTTGGAACATTTACAATTTTTTGGCATACTTTGTATGCAATGTGCTATCAACATTTGGGAAAAACTCAAAATTTTCAAATGATATTTTATTAATGGACTTAGTTTTATTTAAACAAAATTACGAAAAGAAATGCTTTTTATAGTGACACAATCCTGAAACATTACCAAAAATGCCATGACTGTTTTTGGAAATATACATAAAATTGCACCAATATATGCAAATGGTTCAGTTCATTTGTTGAACAGTATATATTTGCAAACCCACATGGTGGCAGCTTCTATTTAAAAAAAAAATATAAATCGGCTTGGTGGAAGTCTCAAAATAGGTGCCGAAAGAAAACTTTTCACATGCTAAATATACAGATATGTATACTATCAAAAAAATATAGCAACTGGCGCGGAACCTTAGAATTTTAGAGCAGGTAGGTTCGTATATACCTACTCCCCCCCTGTACACAATTCGGTTGGTCTTGTGAGTTAGGATCAAAGGGCATTGATTCATTTAACCTGCGTATCAACACATGGTTACTATTTAAAATGGAAAACTCCACCTTCAATGCTGCACGAAGATAACTTTTTCTGAAGTTCTGTGCCGGTTGCTATAAAAAACATGTATGTACCAGCGCCTTCATAGTAAACTAAGCGGTGAAAATATCAAGATACCCTAATTTTCGAAAATTTTGGTTGTGCCTTGTTTTCTTCTAATTATTGTTTCAGTATCGCAGATTTTTTTTTCTGAGCAAGACCCATATGATCATCCCATTCCTTAATCTGGTTCGATTTATTGCTTTATGAGCTTCGATTAAAGGTGCCATCTTAACTTGTCGTTAAAATTGTCAGTGTCATATGACAGGAGCTTGTTTAAATTTGTCACCATAAAGAAAGATATGAATGTGTATGAAGAAGTTAGAAGATTAGAAAATGTGTAAGTTCTAGTAGATCTTTATGTTGAAAGTTTGTAATATAGTTGATTTTTTTACTGTTTACTGTTCTCACTCGAACTATTTTTTCTGTCAAGAATAAGAAAGTATAAAAGAGTTCTATATTGACCTCAAAAATTTAGTTTTCTTAGGAAAAAGTTAGTTTTGTTATTTTTAACCAAACTCCATAGTTGAGCTTTTCTTCAGTTTTGTAACAACTTTGTTAAATAAAGTTTTTCATAAAAGTTAAAAATAAGAGTCAGTACTTTGCTTAAGTTCATTATTACATTTAATTTTTTTTTTAATGTTTTGTATACTTTATCATAAGTTTAATCACTGTGACTTCCTGAGACAAGTAAAACTTTTTATCAAGAATGACTTTTTCCTGAAGAATAAAAAATTCGATAGTTTACAAGAGTGTAGTACCTACCCCATCGGAAGACGCACTATATCTTGGTGTGCTATTTTCCTCATTTTCTAATAAATTTTCTTGTATTTTTGGACAAATAAGTGGATCAATTCCCAATTTCTGCTTTTTAGTAACTGGTTGTAGAACTAGATAAGCAACAATACATATGAATTGAATATATAAAATGGAATTATATTCTTGTTTTTGTTAAATTGGAATAATAAAATCCAATAAGTAGTACTATTTTTTATATAAGTACATTCTAACAATGTTGTATAATAATTTACCCAGACAATAAGTAGTCGCAGTAGTTGCAGAAAGTGTTTCTCACTTTCGTTTTTTAATTGTTGGTTGTGCATGTCAATTTGACTTTCTACATAGCTTCAAATATGGTACACATAAGTGGTTAATTTTTCTTTTCAAAATGTTAACAACAGAACAGAAAACTCAAATTGTTAAATGGTTTTATCGAGGTCATTCCACGAATGAAATCGCGAATAATTTGTTTGTTATGGCATACGATGTGACAGTAAACACCAGTTCGGTCTTCAATGTTAAACATTTGTTTGAGGAAACTGGTTCTGAAAATCCATCATGTAAGTGCTCAAAGGAATGGAAGCCTCAAAATGAAGAAGCTGAAATGCGGGAAATGATGGTTCGCAATATGATAACAGAAAATGACACTTTGTCAACAAGCACCCTTGCAGAAAATCCAGAAATTAATGCCGGAAAATCAGAAGTGCATAGACTACTTAAAAGGAATGGTTTTAAGTCTTTCAAAGTTAAAACGACACAAGAGGTTTTCACAGCTGACCATGGTCGTCGAATGGAATTTTGTGAAGATGTGATGGATAGAGTAAACAATAATTATGAATTTTTTAGAAATATTCTGTTTAGTGACGAATCGACTTTCCTGTTACATGGTCGTCATAATTCTTCGGTAGTGAGATACTGGTCCCAAGAAAACAGTCACCAAAGAATAACTTTAAGAACTCAGTACCCCCAAAAACTTAACGTTTGGGCGGGTATATTGGGGGACACTATTATAGGATCATTTTTTATTGACGGGAACCTCAATGGCCAAAAGTATTTGCAACTGCTTGACAAGCAAGTGATACCAGCAGTTCAAGACTTACAAAACATTGATATGGCCCACATCTGGTATCAGCACGACCGATGTCCTGCTCACAATGCGGCTAAGGAATATTTAAATCAATATTTCCTCATCGTATTATTAGCACCACATGAGACATAAAATCGCCACCAAGATCTCCTGATTTGTCCCCAAATATATATATTTTTTTTTTTGGGCCACAAAGCAAACAATTTATACCCATCAGCATCAAAGAGATAACAACGTGGATGAACTCAGAATAAAACTTCTTGAAGCCTCTCAAAATATCACTCTTGCGATGTTAAGAGAAATTAGACCAGAATTTTATGATCGTCTGGGATATTGTCTTGGTCAACAAGATGTTTTTGAACATTTAATAAAATAAACTTAGCTATTTGTTATTCATTAGGTTAATATTGTGTTTGTTAGAATTTAAGTATAATTTGTATCGTGTAACCCTATTTTTGACTTTGATTCCCTATTTTATTACAAAATCAGTAAAAACTAGAAATTAATAATTATTTTCCGTTGCTTAGTGAATTAAAATATTTGGTTCGGCTAGGCAAAAAATGAGAGTAGTAACTACGTGCCAAGTAATGCATTGAAATGCTCGTATTCAAAATTTCTGGGGACAACACGTATATCCCCCGCAGACCTCGGTGGAATATAAACTGCACCCACTATAAGATAAGTTGACTGACAGGAAATTTTTACAAACAAGTGTTCAACATTAGTGTTAGTAACATAAATACGGCTACTGCAAAGATGATTCCGAACAGCTATCAAAACACCACTACCTCTACTAAAAACACTAGTTTCACTATTCCGATCCTTCCTGAACACAGTGTAGTTCGAGAGTCCCATTTCATTATCAGAAATGTCACTCTGCAACCATGCCTCAGTAAAAATTATTAAATCATAATCACTATTGGTAGTTACTGCAATTTGCAACTGTAATTTGGTCCGAAGGCCACGAGTATTTTGATAGTACACAGTTAGTAGTTTTTTGAGTTACTACGGGAAGTGACATCCACAATTGTAGGAACACCATTTAGGTATTTGATTGTTTTATTAGTAACCCCTTCCTTATTAAACCGCTCAATTTTAGCCTTTTTTTTTTTAAAGTAATCCGTTTGCGCTAGAGTCTGATCAGATTTAATTTGCACATTAGGCACTGCAATTTTATTCTTGTTTTTTAAAATACTTTTTGCTTCTTCACAAGAATTCAGAATAACTTCTAAACGACGCATTATACTATATCAAATTTTCCTAACCTAAAAAGTTTCAAGTCATCAGTATCCCCTTCGATATCTCAACAGTTCTTTGACTGAGTTTTTGTCTACGTGGGCTTTTTCTGAATAGGAGTTACCATGAGGTTCTTGAACGTTGAAAAGTATAACATTTTTAGCTCGCTGTTGACGTTAAAACATTTCTGAGATCAAAGCCTTGTTGTGACCCATATCCAGCTTATTTGCACATTCATGACATATTGTCACCATTGATCAAATTTACTCTCAAGTAGCTGCACTTTCTTAATTAACTCTGGTACACGAAAAACACCAACCTTACATGGTTCACAAAAGATTAGCAGTTTTCTCTTACTTAACTTTAAGCATCTTATTTCGGTTTCGAATATTTCTCCACACTTTTTGCAGAGCTCTCTTTTACAGCCATTACATGGAAATAGTTGATCATCTTCTTTATCGCATTTAAAGCAAAATTTAGTAATACTGAAATTAGTAAACAGCCGACTTCTTTAAGGTTAGGTGTTGACACCTAACAATGTGAGTTTGACAATTTCTTGTTCTCAATAAGGTGCAATAATCAACATACGTTTTTGAAAACAAAAATAAGCATGCTGTGTTCTATATCTAGGGTGCTGTGCTAGTAACTGCAAGAAAGATAGAGTATATTCATATTCCGTATTACAGAAGAAGATAGCACGAAAAAGGGATGTTACACATCTTGGCACGTAAACGTATGTAATTTTTAATGCTGTACTTGTATCTATGTCATTCAAAATCACTGCGGTAATGTTGACATTTTTACATATGATTTATTTGAACTACTCGCTGTTTAGGTCGTATGTATTTGTGCGATTTCGTCTTGCATTTACGGCTAACTTCGTTCTTAAAACTGTCGCGTAGCTTGCATTAATTTTCGTACCTGGTTCTGCTTCGATCCGGGTTTTGCTTCTGCTGCTTCGCTTCTCCTTAAGCGGTTCTCTTGGTTCAGGTGGTTTCCTCTAGTTTAATTCACTTTTGTCCAGTCCTTTGAATTAAAAAAATCTGGTGTGATACACTCACACAACTTCCTTTTACAGTGATCTTATAATTAGTCAAAAATTTCATTTTTAATTTTTAACCATTTGTTAAAAATTTTCAAAAATTACAAATTCTACAAAAACGGTACAAAATCGAGTGTTAGTTGAAGAGACAAATTTTCTCTAGAATTTTAAGGTGAATTCAAAAATGTAATAATATACCGGGTGTTTTATTTAAAATAGGAGTTAATAAAAAAAATAGAAAAAAAAACAAAAGAAACCCACTTTAGAAGTATTCAACTGGAAAATCACCTATCTCACATCAATACACATTAAAAATGTAAGAAAAATGTAAAGTTTAAAAAAAATCGTTAGAGCCGTTTTGAAAAAATCGAAAAAAACTGAAAAATCACAAGAGTAAACACCTACTTCCGGTTATGCGTTTTTCTTCAAAAGCTTGCTGTCTCATCTACATAGTACACAAAACTTATATATGAAGTTTCAACGCCATACCTCTTTTCGTTTTTGAGATATTCTGTTTACAGACAGACACACAGACAGACACACAGACAGACAGACACACAGACAGACACACAGACAGACAGACACACAGACCAATGAAAAAAAATATGTTTTTTGGGATCAGGGAGACTCTAAAACGTGAAGATCCGTTGAAAACTCAATTTCGAATTTTTGGGGTGAATCCAATACTTCCTTTATAGTAAAAGGAAGTAAAAGCACCACCGCTGTCACCATGTTGTGTGCTATGATTAATGCAGTTTATTCAATGCTCCTATTACATGTCACATGAACTACTAGTATTAATCTAATACTATAACAAGTATAAAATACATTATACAACTGTTTTCAGTGACTAAAATTAAATTTTACTCACTAGTGAGTATAAAAATCTTTTATACTCACTAGTGAATAAAACTTCATTTTAGTCACTGAAAACAGTTGTATAATGTATGGTTATAGCTGCTACTGTAAGATAATAGTAGATTATATTATAAGTGAGAGAAATGCATCATTATTTGCGAGTGAGAATTTTGAATCGCGAGTGCCCCAGCACGAGCGATACAATTTCTCACGAGCTTATAATGGCATTTCGCTCACGTGTGATATACGACGTTTTATCTTACAGTAGCAATTCGTATGCCTAAACAGTTTGAGCCGTCAGAATATGTCGCAAAACAGACAATAGATAGTTGCAGTAGCACCTACTGTCATACATTATACAACTGTTTTCAGTGACTAAAATGAAGTTTTATTCACTAGTGAGTATAAAATACATTATACAACTGTTTTCCGTGACTAAAATTAAGTTTTACTCACTAGTGAGTATAAAAACCTTTTATACCCACTAGTGAATAAAACTTCATTTTAGTCACTGAAAACAGTTGTATAATGTATGGTAATAGCTGCTACTGTAAGATAAAATATATTAATCGCTTCATCGGTGGTAACAGCATATAATGCGTTTAAGATTGCTGTTGCTGATATAGTTGCCAATAAATATCCTTACTGGCTAAATTATATAACTGTTAACTGGAATCATGGTAAAAGTTGGTGTCTCTGTTAGCGTTATACCTCAACATATGGGAACTGGATTAATAACTTTCCGAAATAAGTATCGTTTTAAGAAGATGCAAAGCTTACACTGTTGTTGCGCTTGTTGATTTTTCATCCACCCGTTATGGAGCAATATTACATCAAATGTAATATACGAGGAAATATGCCGAATGCTAAATCGCATGGTGCAGGTCATTAATACCTTTTTAAACATGTGCCTATGTTATAGTATCTACTTAAGTGTATAATATTTTGTTTTAGGATATATTTTTTTAGTATATTGCCACGTATTCAACTTGGAAATGCAATTGCAATGTTACCCCCAAAAGTTGATTTTTTTAATACCTAGTTTGTAACGAAATGACACAATATAAACGGCAGTTTATTTACTGGGTAATCAAATACAGCATAATGTAGGTACCTTTATGAAGTCAGTTAATATATGAATGTCTTATACTTTATATTGCAAAGGTGACTAAGCCCATTTGGTAAGGCAAAATGTACCACGTTTCAGTTTGTATTGCCAAAATGCACCGCTGTTCGGTCAACCAATCAGAGAGTTCGAATATCTGCCGTTGACCGAAACGTGGTGCATTGTGCCAAAATGCGTTCCGGACGGACCAGCGTCCCGGACGGACGGAAATCACGTGATTTCTCGAAAACCGGAAGTGTCACGTGACTGAAATTCGGTTCCTGACCTGACCTGACCATTCCAAACATATAACTTTAATAACTTTTTCTCTATCTCTTACGGTTTGGCTGCTGAAACAGCGTCCCGGACAGACAAAACAGCGTCCCGGACAGACAAGTCTATTAGATAAAGGATTCCTTCCATTACATGTAAGTTCTGTATTTGAGAAATATTTTTTATTTTCAGGAAAACAATGAGGATTCATCATTTTTAATAAGGGTTGTCTTACTTCATACGATATTCATGCTGTTGAATAATGCGTTAAAATGCGCACATATCTTAATTTAAAAGTAAACGAAAACCACAAGTAAATTTTGTCAACAAAGACTGTTGTTGAGGTTATGTTATTCTTCCGTCCACTCAGCGCTACCGTTCGTAAAATTACCGAATACCCACAACAGATGCCGAAAATACCCGATTTTACCCGCAAGTGCAAAACAGCAGAAAGCCCGCGAATTCAAATAATTTTTTTTAATGTTTATTATTTTAATACACTATAACTTAATAAAACTCAAGTTTTAATTATTTTTCAGTTTATTTATTAAAAATACAACATAAATCCTTTGAAGTAAAAAAATCTGGTATGATATACGCACACAACTTCCTTTTACAGTGATCTCGTAATTAGCTAAAAATTTTATTTTTAATTTTTAACGATTTGTCAAAAATTTTCAAAAATTACAAATTCTACAGAAACCGTACAAAATTAATTAAAGAGCATTTATAATCACCCAGTATAAATTGAAAAGTGGTCACCCTACTTACACAGGTTGCCCATTGCCCATACAGATATCTAAAAATGTAATTGAGCATTTTTTCCGAATCAACCTTTAAAGGTGCAACGGGGGTGAATGATTGAACCTTCTGTATCTCTTGTGTTTATTGAGTTACAACATTCGTTTTTGGCACATAGGTGTCTTCTTAAAATTTTTAGAAAGCGATTGAACGTTTTTTTTAATTTCACCCCAAACGGACGTAAAGAGGGTAAAACTAAAAAGAGCTAAGGGATTAAAATTATTAATTTTTTTTCAATGAGTTCAATTTAGAATAAAATTCGGTAGGAAGTTGTTAATATTTAATTAATTTTGTTTTTACGTTTGAATTCTTGAAGAAATAAAGCAAAGCGTAGCTCCAGCTTCATAATACCCGAAATAACCCGTAATATTAAATACCCGCGTAATTACCCGCAAATGACTGAAATACCCGCAGATTGGCAGCACTGCGTCCACTAGGTCTACTACTAGCTAACATTAGCGCGCGAGAGCGGCACATTTTACGTTTGTATGGGAAATTCAAAGCACACTAGATGTAGTTCTTTTTTAGACTCACTGTATATTCTCTTAACATCGCTGATAATTGATTTGGAAGTTTGCCTGGTTTCCGGTGGTGGAGAAAGCTGCAGCAGGGGCGTTACGTGGTAGAGATGAAAAATAAAATAATCGTATCTAGCAGTACCGAAGTGTATTGTTGGTAGCACTGTCGCTGTATGTCCAATTTGAGGTTAGCAGGTGAGGTTTTGTTTGTTATTGACACAAAATCTAACCTGACAACCTCGAATTTGACGTAGACAGACAGTGCTACCAACTATAAACTTCAGAACTGTCAAACATATAACACGCATCACAGGCGACTCTTATTACAAATTTATTCGACCTCTCGGTTTTTCATTTTCTTATGATCCTTTAAAATAGTATATTAAAGCATGAGTGGATAACAAGGTCTTTAAAAGACGCGCGAGTTTTCGAGCACGATGGCGTAGCCGGAGTGCTAGAAATAGAGCAAGTGTTTTAAAGACCAGTTATCCACGAATACTTTACGCTATTTTTTATTATACCTCCAATACTGGAAATAAAATACGCACTAAAAACTTAGAAATAATTTTTGTCGTGATAAATCGATAGGGCATATTAATATTGCTACTATAGTTACGAGAATTATTTACGTTTTTGTCGCGTCCACGTCCGTTGTTGCATTCAATCGTTTCCTTGACGACCTTTAAAGCTCGGCGAGCTTTAATCGCCTGTTTTCGCACGCTCAGGCGTGCTTTAAAAGGCGACTCTGATGCAGGTATAATAAAAAAGTATTTCCAGGTCATGTTTAGTTATGTATAACAAAATATCAGGTATACTTCTAAAAATTAGGTTATAATTTTTGACATTTGACAAATACACATATAGCTAAAAATGTTTGTCAAAGATCAAAAATGATAACCTAATTTAAAAAAGATACGTGACATTTTGTCAGGTCAGCTTCACCTAACTAGACATATTTTTCCGAAGGAACATAAGAAATAGATAAATCTCTACTTCATTCTACCATCTAAAACTAGGCAGACTTCCGAATTAATTATCAGCGACGTTAAGAGGGTATAATAAGATGAAATATTTTGTTAATGAAATGACATGACTATTTTTGTCGCTGGCTCTTAGACTACAGGTTACAGAAAGTAGAGTCCCTGTATATAGATATACAGGGACTCTAACAGAAAGTAGATTGGGACGCGGTGAAAATCGGAACTAATGTTGGAATCTAGTAATTTTCAAGTTTCGTATTGGTTACATTTGTACATCTATCATATTGGGCGCGTTCAGCCGGAGCAGCGCTGTCTCAGCGGTCGCTTTTTGCTGAGTTGCAGCAGCTGCGAACGGCTGAACGACCTTGGATAGCGAGCGCTATGTTTACAAACAGAATAGTATATTATATCTTTTTTTTTTTTTTTAATTTATTATAGCTGGATCTGCAATACAGAATGCAATACACTGCTTCGTTATAAATAATGGATCTGATTACATCGTGTCTTGTAAGCTAGTGATGGGTATGAGCGATGTCAATCTAAGAGTCTATATGTCCATATTGGAATCTTAAGGCTATGAATTTAAATTTTAAACTAAGTCCTGCGGCAGTTTTCTTTTGAGACGTTTATGGATACCTTTTTGTCCCAGTTCTAGTTTATTAGCACTTTCACATAAAACTAAGTTTTGAAAGAACTTCTTCGTAAGTTTATTGATGAATTCAGATATAGGTGGGACATTTAGTTCGTGATGAATTTGGGTGTTACGCACAAACCACGGACACTTTATTGCGATTCGAAGCACTTTATTTTGCATAGTCTGTAGTTTATTGATGTTAGTCTTCGACGTATTACTCCATGCAGGGCAGGCATAGGTGAGCATTGGCCGGAGGATTGCTTTATAGAGAAGAACAGAGCACTCCGTTCGAAGATGTGAGTTGCGGTTCATGAGTGGGTAAAGCATTCCCAGTCTGGTGTAACATTCGTTTAGTTTGTGGTTGATGTGAAATCCCCACGTTAAGCGAGAGTCCAAATATACTCCTAAGTACTTAACTGCTGAATCCTTAGGGATCCATTGGATCTCATTGTTGTATATTTTGAGAGTAGGTAAGGGCACGTAGCGTTTAAGAGTGAATATTTTTGCTTGCGATTTATGTGTGTTGATTTTTATCTTCCACTTGTTGAACCATTCTAGCGTAGAGTTGAGAGAGTGTTGTAGATGTTCTATGGCTATTTCAGCATTGTGGTTCTGACTTATAAGCGCCGTGTCGTCCGCGTACATGGCGAGTGTTGTGTTGTTATTTACAGGCAGATCATGTACCTAAAGATTGAATAATGTTGGTCCTAATATACTCCCTTGGGGGACTCCGGCTTTTATGGATTTACTATTGGAGGTTGTTGTATTAATCCTGACACGGTATGTTCTATTAGACAGGAAGGAGTAGATGATCTTTGTTAGGTAGACCGGTATTTCTAACACTATCATTTTATAGATTAGCCCTTCGTGCCAAACCTTGTCAAAGGCTTTTTCCAGGTCCAAGAAAATACTGGCAGTGTATTTTTTGTCTTCAAACCCTTTTTCTATTGTTTCGCTTATCCTGAGCAGTTGATGGGTGGTTGAGTGATGTGTGCGAAACCCGAATTGGTGTGTGGGAATAATGTCCTTTTCCATTATTATGTCTTGGATTCTGGTAAGTATCACTTTTTCAAGGAGTTTGGCTAAAGATGATAAGAGACTGATCGGCCTGTAACTATCTGGGCTATCCTTTGGTTTGGCCGCTTTATAGATAGGGAGTATGGTTGCAGTTCTCCATTGAGTCGGGTAGTGGCCCAGTCTAAGGGAGGCATTACAGAGTGTAGTTAGATATGCGACAGCCTTCTTTGTTAATTGCTTTAGGATTTAGTTAGTTATCAGGTCTGGGCCCGGTGCTTTACGGTTGGGTAATCGTGCTATGTAAGATGTGAGCTCTTGGGTTGATGCTGGGGCTATTGTCGAGTTTTCTTGTAGAGAGAAGTTAGCAATTGCGTTAGAAACTTGGTGTTCGAGGTGTTCATCATATTCCCCTGGGTTGGGTACAAACACCTGCTCAAGATGTGTTGCTATGAGGTTTGATTTATCTATGTCGGAGGAGTAAGTAGTATTATTATCTGATAGAGGATATATGACGTTCGATTTTCGTAACAGTCTCTTGGTGGCCAACCACATGGAGGGATCTCGGGGGTGTATTTCTTCAAGGTAGGAAGAGTATCGCCGAATTCTTAGGTTATCTAGTTCTTGTTTAACTAAGTGGTTGAGCCGGTTATACAGAGTTTTCAAGTATGGCAATCTAGTTCTTTGCCAGTCTCTTCTGTAACGATTCTTCTGTTGAATCATCTCAATTATAGAGCTGGGGGTCCGAAGATGATCAGGAACTTTCCTATGTTTCCACGTTTTTGTGGATTCTTGGATGCTTTCTTGGATTGCGATCGTATAAAGTTGGACCGAGCGGTCTAGTTCATTGGTCGATTCAATTCGGTTCAACCCCTCAGTTTTTGGTCAAGGGTCAGTTTAAATGTTTCCCAGTTTGTTTGACCGTAAGCAAGTTTGATAGGAGGAGGTGTTATTTGAGGGGTGTTGGACATTGAGATGATTACTGGTAGGTGATCAGAAGCTAATTCCATTGTTACTGTTTGGAGTATAGGGTCACATATGTGTTTGTGTAGAATAACGTCTAAGATGTCGGGTTGGTGGTCAGCTCTATTCGGATAATAAGTGTACTCTGGAGGTGCTGAAAGCAGGATACCTTGACGAGTCAATATTTCATGTAATTTGATTCAATGGGGGTTGTACACCCGGCAGCCCCAAATTGTATTCTTCGAGTTTAGGTCGCCCAGTAGGAGCGTCGATTCATTACTGTTGAAAAGTTTTTCAATTTCGTCTGCAAGGAGCCGTTTGTTCGGTGGTTTATATGCTGACGTGATTATGAGAGCGCTATTATTTTTCATAGTTAGTTTTATGGAAATTGCTTCTATGTTTTTGAGGGTGTCCATATAAAGGAGGTGATGGTTTAATTTCTTTTTAATTACGATTGCAACTCTTCCAGAAGCAATGTCTGCTTCTCTGTCATTGCAATATACCTCGTATCCAGGGATTCGGAATTTTTCTGTGGGGATAAAGTGAGTTTCGGTGACACAGGCTATATCAATATTATGTCGGGTTAGGAATTCTATAAAGCTTGAGCGTTGATTTTTTAGGCCATTGGAGTTCCAGTTAGTCATTGTTAAATTAGTGATTAAAGGGTCCTTATTTTGATCCATTATTGATCAATGTTGGAATTAGAGTTGTGAGAAATGGCATGAGTTTGTCGATGTGCGGTACGAGTAGCTCGACTATTTTTGTAATGAGGGTAGTGACGAAGTCAGTTGGTTCTTGTTTGTCTTGAGATGCGTGGATGTTAAGTTTCAGTTCGTGTCGATTACGTCCTAAGGGTGGATCGTTTTGCGTACTTTCTTGTCTGTGTGTTACTGCTTCGGAGTATGATTTATCTGGGGTTCGGAAGCTGGGATTAGGTGTTGTTTTCCTACTTATCTTTAGGTAGTAGCTGCATCCTTTGTAGTTTGCAGGGTGTTTGTCTAGGCAATTGACGCACTGGGGGTCTTCTTCCGGACGTTTGGGGCATTGGGTGTATAAATGATGACCAGTACACTTGACACATCTTTCTTGCGATTGGCAGTAATTGCGGGTATGCCCGTATAGCTGGCACTTTTTGCATTGGGGAATTTCTTTAGGTTTTCTTCGTAACTCGACTTCTATTATGCTGTATTCGAGTTTATTTAATCCGAATATTTTTCTTCCTTCAGGAGTATTGTTAAGATCTACTGCACATATTGGGATAGGGTATCTGCTTTTGTTATAGAATCGGGCTACTCTAATTACTTAGAATTTTTGAGCTGTTAATTCATTTTTTATCTCGGTTTCCGTCACTGAAACAGGAATATTTCGTATTATCACGGAGAGATTATTGACTTCAGGATCTTTAAAAGTATGGTAGCTTAGCTTCGTCTCATTGTAATGTTTGGTCATCACTCTGTAGTCTTCAATGGTTGTTAGGTTAACACGTAATTGGGTATTTCTAGTTACCGTTGTAAATTCGTTTTTAGTTTTTCCTTGAGATCGGCGACGATTTCTTGGTATTTTAGTTTGTCAGCGTTATGGAGATAAATCGGGGGGATTTTTATTTTCGGTTCTGAGTTATCTTGTGTTTGTGTCGACGGCGCGGCCTCGGAGGTGTCCATCGAGTTGATAGCCGCAGCGTGTTTGCCTTGATATATCACTTTACCTGCATTTTCTAACTGTTCGTTCGACACGAAAAATTTATTTTTCGGAATTAGGTTTTCTGGTTCAAAGAGGTATTTTTTGTTGGGTTCCATTGTTGGCGGCGAGATAACAGAGCTACCTCGCTTTAGGATTTGCTTATTCATAAAGTGAACCCCTCCCCCCGGAGGGGTTCTCAAAGATTGATTTGAAGATGAGAAATAATAATGTGAATAAATAACTTTATCTACGACCACTACTAAAAGTAGGCTTTTTAACACTCGCTTGTTTCACTAAAAGTGACGTTTTATAGTTTACCGTGTTTAAAGAAATCAGCTGTTTACTTTTAGCACATGTGCTAAAAGTGACGCGAGGTTCAAAACTACAATTTCGAACTGCAAGTGAAGTCGTAAAGCTATTCTAGTTGCTTCTTGCGTTACAGGTAAAGCGTTTTTGAAATAATTAAAGCGTTATGTAATGAATACAGTCATATGTGGAGTATAAATAATTAAATTTCGTACCTGTCCTTGGCAGCACGGGCGTGGCCAAAACAATCGCCAGCCGCGTAGGCTACTATTCATTATGATGCAGCGTCGCAGATGCGAACCTTTCTTAAATCGATATTTATGGATTAATAACGGTAAAATTAAGGTCGTAGATAAAATATTGTATGCAACGCGTGCTAAAAGTCGTTTATGCGCGAGACATGTTATGAAACTCAGCCTTCGGCTTCGTTTCATAATTTTCATGTCTCGCGCATAAAAGTCGACTTTTAGCACTTGTTGCATAAATAGCTATTATATTACCAATGGTTTTATCTAAAACTGCCTCGCTCGTATCGCGCAGAACAAACGTTATCACTCGCACTTTCTGGCACTGTTAATGCTACGAAAGCCAAACGTGAACTCCAGTATATTATATCATGAGGGACTAAAGTGCATCATTAAATCCCGCGAGTGAATCACTCAAGGGATTTAGGCACTTTAGTCCCGTGTGGTATACGCTATTTTTTGCACTTTTGGGAACATGATCATCAAATATTTGAAAAATTTGAAATCTGTCAATCTGGAAACTGACAAATACGAATTTTATTAGAATGTTGTGTACAGAGTTATTTTTTAAAAACTGAATTGCAGCAGGCCCTGAATAGCCTGAATCAGTTGGCAGTACTGAAGTGTATTGTCAGTCTATGTCAAATTCGAGATTTGCAGATTAAGTTTTGCGTCAGTTTGTGTTAAATAACAAACAAAACCTAACCTACTAACTTCGAATTTGACATAGACTGACAGTTCACTTCAGTACTGCCAACTGATTAATTTTAAATACAAATTTTATTAAGAATGCTGTGTACATAAATTTGCCATAGATACGGTAACATTTTTACTTTAGTCCCTAGGGACTAAAGTAATTACTTCTGTCTCTAGGGATTAAATGAGCTACTTTGGTCCCTGAAATAAGTGACTAAAGTGCCAACTTTAGTCCCGCAAGTGCAAAAACGTCAGTTATGTTGTGATTGTGTAGTGACGTATTTGTGCATATATGTATTTTTGCCAGGACAAGAGCTGCAAAATTTCCATTTAAATGTGGAAGAAAATGATGAGAATGCGGATGGACCTCATGAAGAATTTTGAGTTTGAGCATTTAACTCTTGTCAAAATTAGACTGAATTTTTTTAATTACTACTTTTCTATCACATTTCAGTGGCTATTTGTTTCAATAATTTCAAGGAACTACTGATTTTGAGAAAATGGTCATTTTAATTTCTTAACATTAAACTGCAGCACCGTTGCTGTTTACCTGTCATTTAAAATATAACCTAACTTTGTATGTTTTTGACAACTTTCCACATATTGCCAATTCATGAAATATGATCACAGCGCCTTTCATGACCTACCTTGACACCCAATCTACTTTCTGTGACCTGTACACAGTTTTATTTTATTCCTGTACAGTTTTATTGTAAGTTACCTAGCAACGGCTGATGTAATGGAATATTTGACTTTGCTCAACATTTTATCAATAATGTGTCAATTCCAGTACGATTGGTGGAAAAATACATTTTCTGAAATAGAACTACTGTCAATGTGGCCTAAGAGAACAATCATTGTGGTCATGATTTTATTTTAAATTAATAGTTTTAGAATAATCTAGTGTGAGTTTAGGAGAAGTGTCAGAACAAAATAAAAATTGTAATGGTAAAATTGAATTTGTTGAGCTGTATATGAATCGAATTCTGTGACGAATTAAAGCTGTGGAAAACACAAAGAGGTTGTTTATGGTCATCTGTTAGTACTGTGCTAATAGAATTTGAAGGTTGCCTGTTTGTGCCTTTTCGATTGCTAAAAGCCTGAGCCAGGCGTGAAAGGCAATAGTGGCAAGCGGTCGAAAAACGTTTTTGTCAATTGAACTGAGCTATCGAAGTTTGAAACGAAAACATTTGGTCCTTCTTCCACCGGATCGGTTCTTTGGTAAACAGTGCTTATTTAATTTTGCGATATAAAGTTGATGCTTTGTATTAATTTGGAAAAATGAATCCAACGAAAGAAAGAGAACAGCGTATAAAGACACAACCCATTCGTTTAACCTACAACGATCGTGGGAACCCTGTCAACGTTATTCCGTCATCTTCAAAGAAAACACCTGGAACGGAGCCACAACCAAAGAAGCCTGGGTCCAACGGAGCACCGTCTGTAAAGTCATCGGTGACGACATCCAGCATTCGCGAAAAGGAAGTGGAACTCCAGGCAAAGAAGAAGATTCAAGAACTTCGGCGGAAAGTGTCTGAAAAGCGTCTGGAGATGAACCATTTCCAAACCGACATCGAAGTTCACCACTTCAACTGTAAGATGCTTCAGGACAAAGAAGAAAAGAGCGAGCTTTCTGAAGCAGAAAAAACCAAGAAAGAGCAGGAAGTGACTGCTTGCTTTCAAAAGAGAATTAATCTTAAGAAGTTAGAGGCCGAGTTCAAACTCATGGAAGCCAACCTGAAGGATGAGGAGGATATCATCCAGGCGGAGTGCGAACTCGAGAAAGAGAAGATTATGTTCCAAGAATTGCTGACACTCGATGACAACATCTCTTGCAAGAAAACTGAAGAATGGATCGATCGTCAATGTCAGTATCAGGATGTAGAGGGTAATGGGCAAGATGGTTCTGTTGGTGGTGAGTTCCAGGACGACAACCATGGCCCCATAACCAGCAACAATGGGAAAAATTCTGCTGGTGTAGGAGCTCAGCCGTTTCATAACTGGAGTCGACCGGAAGTGGTAACCGGAAGTAACACCATCCATATGGAACAACTAATTGCACAGTTGGCTGTTATGCAACAACAGAGCAACATGATGCAACAGCAACAATTAAACTTGAAGCAGAACCAACAACGGAGTCCTGCTGAGCCAACTACAACAATTATTTCAAAGCAAAACGTGGACAAGGAGCTTCCTGGATTCGATGGTCATCCAACGAAGTGGGCCCTGTTCAAGAGCGAGTTCGATCGGACGACTGCCAAGGGGCACTATGACGACTCGCAAAATGCGATTAGGCTTAGAATATGTTTGTACGGATCTGCGCGGGAAGCAGTTAAACATCTTCTTCCTAATCCAGCAAATGTTAAAACGATTCTGAGGACTTTGGAAATGCGGTTTGGACGTCCAGAGTACGTAATAAAGTTATTGATTACTGAAGCTAGGCTGACAAAATCACCTGATGTAAACAAGCCGGAGTCTATTTACAGATTTTATGATGCGGTGTCAGCATTGGTGACTAATATTACAACTCTTAAGCAGCCAGAGTACTTCAACCACGTTGGACTACTTGATGACCTCGTTGAAAAGTTGCCACCTATAATGAGAAAAGAGTGGGCCCGATACGTTTGTCATAATAAAGACAAGATGAAAGATTTGCTCCTGTTTTCACAGTGGTTGGAAGAGGAAGCAGAAGCTGTTGCCCTAATATCAACACCGTATATAAAGATCACTTCAGAAGACAGAGGGAAGTCAAGAAATAGGACACCTAGTGCCTTCCACACCGCTACCGAGAAGAATGATGTCTGTCTTGTTTGTGGATTTGTCAATCATCGCACAGCGCAGTGCAGCGTGTTGAAAAAGCTGAGTGTCGAACAACGCTGGAATTTATCGAAAGACAAGCGTGTTTGCTTCAGCTGTTGGCAACCCGGCCATGCAAGTATAAAATGCTCTGACAGTCGAACCTGCAATATTGATGGTTGCTCTGGGAACCATCACCCATTGCTACATAGGACTGCAAAATCAGGAACATCGAAATTAGCAGCACCTCGTTCGGAAAAAGAAGTGAAAATTGAAGCTGTTGTCAACCCACCTGCTTCTTTAACCCAATCAACCAAAGTGACTGCAGAAATCACACCTAGTGGAAATATGGCAGCAGCATCTGCTGGAGATCTACTGGCCATAATTCCTGTGGTGATTATTGGACCGACCTCGTCGAAGAAAATCTACGCACTCCTGGATCTGGCTTGCACATTCTGCGCCCTAGAAAACGATGTAATTGATGACATCGGAGCAGATGGGTTAGTAGAGCCTTTAAAGTTTACCGTATTTGGAGACACACGATTAGAAAGAAATTCCAGGAAGGTAGAACTGGAAATTAGTGGCGCATATAAGAATGCGAAAAGTTTTAAGATTACTGCCCACACAGTGGACAAGTTAGGGCTTCCAGCTAGGACGTTCGATCCAGAGGAACTGAAGCGAAAATACTCATTCCTCAGAAAAATGAAGGCAGCCAAAATGATCAATGCCTATCCGAAGATGGTAATTGGTATAAATGCAGCCACGTTGTTTGCTGCGAGGGAAATTCTGGAAGCAGCACCTGGACAGACGCCAGCAGCCATTCGAAGCTTGCTCGGGTGGTATGTTATTATGGATAAAGCCTGTCTCGAAAGGAGCTTTCAACTAATGAGTCAAGAAGGAGAGAAACTTGATCAACTGATGATCTCATTTTTCTCCACAGAATCTCTTGGGGTAATGGCTCCATCTAATAGTCAATTTTCTAAAGAGGAAAAGCGAGCGTTGCAAATATTAGAAAATACGACAGTGAAGAAAAGCGACCGCTGGGAAACTGGACTACTGTGGCTTTTTGACAACCCACAACTTTCAGAGAGCAGAACAATGGCTTTAAAGCGTTTGTACTCCATGGAAAGAAAGATGGATGTTGATCGTGAATTTTCTAAGTTGTGTATCGAAAAGTTTGATGACTACATAGCCAAAGGGTACCTAAAACCACGTTACATGGGCAATGATAGCACGAAGCTGTGGTTTCTTCCCTGGTTCTTTGTCTGCCACCCCAACAAAAAACCTCGACTAGTTTTTGATGCGGCGGCGAAGTCACACGGAAAATGTTTAAATGATTTCTTGTCTAAAGGACCTGGACTTCTGAAGCGGTTGGACCATGTCTTGATCAGGTGGCGTCAACATCGCATTGCAGTTGTTGGAGACATCAAAGAGATGTTCCACCAGGTTGTACTTCGTGAAGAAGACAGACCAGCACAAACGATTCTGTACCGTGGCACCAGAAGAGACGTCGCTCCAATTGAGTATGAAATGACAGTACTTTTCTTTGGTTCGAAATCTTCACCTTGCTCCGCGATCTACGCGAAAGATCGCAACGCTGACAAGTACGCTGCCATTTTCCCAGAAGCTGTTGCTGCCATCAAGAAGTTTACGTACATGGACGATTTCCTTGGAGGTTCACAGACAGAAAACGACGCTGTAATGTTACGACAACAGGTAACAGATATCAACGCAAAGGGAGGATTTCCGGTTGTAAAGTGGAATAGCAGCTCCCCAAAGGTTTTGGCGTCTATACCGCCTAGTTTAAGAGCTCATGGAGAAGTTAGCTTCCAGAATAAGGAGGAGTGGCCAATGGAAAGAACTCTTGGGCTCCTCTGGGACGCTGCAAATGATGAGTTCAAATTTGCACTGAACTTCAATCGAGTTCCGAAAGATGTTGTAACTGGATCAAGGCGACCCACGAAGAGGGAAATGGCAAGTTTGATTATGTCGATTTTTGACCCTCTTGGTTTCTTGCAACCTTTCAAGATAACAGCACTGGTGATCCTTCAAGAGACATGGCGCTCAGGAGTGGAATGGGATGAAGAAATTCCAGGATCAATTGCTGAGAAATGGGACGAGTGGTTGAAGATGCTACCATCCCTTGCCGATATACGAGTACCCCGTTGCTACTTCAGTGATTTGGAACATGCTGACGTTGAGATGCATGTGTTCTGTGACGGAAGTGAAACCGCATTTTCAGCCGTGGTCTATTTACGTTTCGATACGGGAGGGAGCACTCATCTGGCATTCATTGATGGTAAATGTCGCGTGGCCCCCCTAAAAGGTCTCACCGTGCCAAGAATGGAACTCCTAGGGGGAATGACAGGAGCCAGACTTGCCGTGAGTGTGTACGAAGCTCTGCAAGATGCGATAAACATCAAGCGGTGTATATTCTGGACTGATAGCGTCACTCTATTATGTTGGCTGAGGTCCGAAACCATACGTTTTAGTACATTTGTTGGAAACCGAGTAGGAGAAATTTCCGAGTCAACAAAGCATCTACCAAATGCTGAGTGGAGATGGGTTCCGTCAGTTTTGAATCCTGCGGACGATGCTACAAGAGCCAAGATAATTCCCTTCACATCCTCTGCACGATGGTTGAGTGGGCCAGAATTCTTACTCGAGCCCGTAGACTCGTGGCCAATTGAAGATAGAAAGAAGACAGAAGGTAAAGTAAACCAGGAACACCTTGAAGCACGTCATGCTATAGCTGTCGCTACGAAGAAAGAAATAATTTTCAACCTAGTATCATTTGAACGTTCTTCATCCTGGATACGATTGATTCGAGCAGTAGCAACCATGATCAAGTTCATCCGTTTAAAAGTTTCGCCAGAAAGCTCTACTTGGATTACGGTGGCTGACATAGAAAAGGCAGATAAAGCATTGATTCGACAAGCTCAGTTCGAGTGCTTTCCGGAGGAACTAGAAGTACTTCGTACTAACAAGAGTCTTCTACCCGAGGAAAGAAAGCTACTGCCAAAAAGAAGTAAACTGACTTTACTTTCACCACAATTGAATGAAGATGGCATTATTGTACTCGCTGGAAGAATCGATAATGCCGATCACGTGAGTCTGACTGTGCGGCGACCCCCAATCTTAGATCCCACGCATCGCTACACCAAATTAATGATTGAATGGTTTCACAAAGCGAGCGGACATCACGGACAAGAGAGGTTGATAAACGAGCTTCGTCAGCGTGTTTGGATTCTTGATTGCAGAGCTGCTGTTCGTCGTTGTTGGGCAAAATGCTTTGACTGTCAGAAACGGAATGTTCAACCTGTCCAACCGCAAATGGGTCAACTGCCTGCTGCACGGCTCGGAGGAAAGCACCAAGTTTTCTACCACACTGGAACTGACTGTTTTGGCCCTTTCGAAGTTTTGGTTAATCGGAAGACGCAGAAGCGCTGGGGCATAATCTTCACGTGCCTCACAGTAAGAGCCGTACATTTGGAACTTATGGACAGTATGGATGCTGATGAAATGATTAATGCCTTATCCCGTTTTATCGCCGTTCGTGCGAAACCATCCGAGATCTGGAGTGACAACGGAAGCAACTACGTCCGTGCGAACAAGGAGCTTCGAAAGTCTCTTCGAGAATTGGACGCGGAAAAGGTGGCTACAGCCATGAGTTGTAAGGGAATCGATTGGCACTTTAATCCTCCGGTAGCTCCTCACATGGGAGGGAGCTGGGAGAGCTTGATTGGAAGTACAAAAAGGATTCTGGAGGGTTTCTTGAAGACTAAGACCCGACGGGAAAGCTATATGAGGACGCTTTTTTGTGAAGTAGCAGAAATCATGAACAGCCGACCTCTGACCTACGTGTCACCTCATCCTGATGATCCAGAATGCCTTACTCCTAACCACTTCCTGAAAATGATGTGTTTAGACGGCCCTGCCTTGCCGGGAGAATACGATGTACATGACACTTACCGAAAAGGATGGCGCTACATTCAGTATCTGGCTGATGGATTTTGGAAGAAATGGACTGTGGAGTATTTGCCGTCACTCATCAAACGAGAAAAGTGGCACACACCAACTACACGACTTAAAGAAGGAGATATAGTCCTGGTCATTGATGATCAAATCAAACGAAGCGTTTGGAAGAAAGGTGTTATTGTTGCTACCTATCCGTCCAAGAACGGACAGGTTCGTATCGTGGACGTTAAAGTAGCAGTAGTAGACCCGAGAAAATTAGAAAAAGTCACCTACACCTTGTACCGCCGACCAACAGTGAAAGTTATACCACTTGGCCTCAGTGTTAATAGTGTGACTGACGTCCCAGGGAGGGAGAATGTCAATGTGGCCTAAGAGAACAATCATTGTGGTCATGATTTTATTTTAAATTAATAGTTTTAGAATAATCTAGTGTGAGTTTAGGAGAAGTGTCAGAACAAAATAAAAATTGTAATGGTAAAATTGAATTTGTTGAGCTGTATATGAATCGAATTCTGTGACGAATTAAAGCTGTGGAAAACACAAAGAGGTTGTTTATGGTCATCTGTTAGTACTGTGCTAATAGAATTTGAAGGTTGCCTGTTTGTGCCTTTTCGATTGCTAAAAGCCTGAGCCAGGCGTGAAAGGCAATAGTGGCAAGCGGTCGAAAAACGTTTTTGTCAATTGAACTGAGCTATCGAAGTTTGAAACGAAAACAACTACCTGTGAAAACATCTCGATTAGTTATAAAACACTTTATTGTCAACATGTTTCTATGTAACAATACAACATTAATTATATTTATTTTAAGCGGTAACAACTTACTTACTACTGAAAACATTTATTTAAAATCGATAGTACTGTAATTTGAACTAAACTAAAATTAAAAACAGTATTGGCCACTAGGTTAAATTCTAAATAAATTAAGCAGTGACATTAAAATCTTATGTTCCATACTTAACGTAAGCTCGTAAGCATCATTAATATCACAATAGAAAATTAAGCAAGCTCAAAGTTTGGCTCCAAGCTCGTATCACACAAAATGCTGCTGGTGTTCAAGACATTCTCAGCGTCACTAAGCGAAATCATTTGTGGCTTTTCCAAAATCTGTTGGGTAAGAGGTTGGTGAATGCATTGGATATTGTACTGAAAGCAGATCAAACCTTAAACATTTGTTCCTCGGCAGTTCCCTCCACATAACTGATGTTCATGACATTTTCTGTGTCAATTTCTCTGAGAATGTTTTGGTGGTTCTCCTGCAGGTTCATTATGTCGTTGTTCAGCTGAAAATCTGTGCCGAACATGCTATTCTGTTGCTCAAACTGGAAACTCTTTTCTAAAACTGAAAACAGCGTGCAGAAATATTTTAAAATACAAATGTACGAGTTAACTAACTTACACGACATGTTTTTAGCCTTATATTCTTCTTCAGTCAGCATATTGCCACATTCGTCAATGTACTGAATTTGGGTGGACGCTTGAACATGACTGCTGCTCGGGTGCTCGAATGTGGTGTTTTCAAAGCTTGAAGCAAATGAGCTCATTTGTGCAGCTAAAACAGCGATAACAATGTTACATACATTTCAGAAAAATATCCTAGGCTCAAGACCATGCTTAGCCGTTTGAGCATCTCCATGTCAATTTCTTACGATTTCTACTACATGCACACCCTTTAAAAATGTCTACATTTAGGCCCCCCCTAGCCAAAGGCGGTTGCTAAGCACTGCTCTGAACTATTACTAATACAAAGTTAATGCTTCACCTTCGTCTCCATTAGTGTCCCCAACTGTAGTAGTTGTAAACACATAGTTTTCATGCATCATACCTTCCATGCTCGGTCCGGGGCTTTGCACGGCCATGCACATGTTACCGTCTTTGCCGCAACGTTGCACCACAGTGGCCACAACTGGTATTTTTATTTGGACTGTGCTTCCTAGAGGTTTCACTAAAAGCACAAAAAGCACTCAGTATTCGTCCTATCGGTATTAATAGGGCTGCCACACACACAAAAAAATATCTTACCTACACTATAAAACAAAATGTTTATTTTTTTTAACAGTAAAGCAGTTATTATTTTGAGTATTAGTATAAAACTTTCGACAAGTTCTATAGTCATCTTGCAACACACTTACATGAAGCGATCTTTTCTTCAGTTTCGGGAATACTTTGATCGGCTACCTTCGCTAAGGGATCATTCGCACTTTCCTCACTCTTCTTTTGCTCATCGACTTGGGGAGTGATGGTAATCTGCCCGTGCTTCTTTAAATCCTCCGCAGTGGCTGGCACTAACATCTACACAAAATCGCATATTAATCACATCTACCCTGACATTACTGTGAGCCAGAACAAAACCTGCTTGTCGCCAGCTGCCAATACTCGGACCAGGACAGGGATTCCGTTCAGAGGTCTCAGGAGGGCAAAGGGAGTTTGGCTGGTCGTCAATGCATGCTGCATGGCAGCGGTGTTAATGGGATCGACTAAGACGCCGTTAGTATATCTACAAAGCAAGGACTTGAGAGATAGGATTGGATAAGTCGCAAGGGAAACAAACTTAATGCGCGTAGTCGAGGCAGCTGACGAGCTGGAATCTACGTTTTGGATACCATGCTGGTATTGCTCATGGTTCCGTAGACCCATCCTCTTTTGAAAGTCCTTGCCACAGATTTGGCAGACGTAGCGCGGCTTGTCGGTGCGTTGATGTGCCTTGATTTTGTGGCACATCAAGTTCGACATCTGATTGAAGCCCTTAGAACAGATATCGCATTTGTATGGACGCTCATTGGTGTGCGTGAATATGTGGTTTCTCAAATTACCTGCAAAAATGTGAACCTTATGGTTTTGGATGCTTTCACGGCCATTGCCATTAAATAACAAACGACTTCTGGGATTGGAGCGTGTCATCATTGAGGTCGAAGAACCCACTTTCGTAAGGGGCTTCATCAGGAGGAAAAAGCAAAAGAGCACGGTAACTCAACGTGTAAACCACGCCAGAGGAAGGAGAAAGCCGAGAATTTATAGGAAAATGGTGTCGCGGTTCGCACGGTAACTCAACGTGTCAACTACGCCAGAGGCGAAACTCTTTTGCAAAAGAAGGGATAGAAGAGCACGGTAGCTCAATATGTAAACCACGCCAGAGGCGAAACTGTTCTAACGATCGGAAGGAGAAAATCGAGAATTTATAGGCAAATGGTGTCGCGGTTTGCACGGTAACTCAACGTGTAAACCACGCCAGAGGCGAAACTCTTCTAACCGCGACGGCATTTGCCTATAAATTCCCACCTTTCTCCTTCCGATCGTTAGAAGGGTTTCGCCTCTGGCGTGGTTTACACTTTGAGTTACCGTGCTCTTTTGCTTTTCCTCCTGATGAAGCCTCTTACGAAAACAGGCGAAACGTTGGGTTCTTCAAACTCAATGATGACTCGGCCCAATCCCGTTTGCTACTTAATGTGATCCTTAAATTGAGCGGCTGACTGGTATAAAACCAATTTTACCTTTTTGGTGAAAGGCTTTGTTGCACAAGTGGCAGCGGTGAGGTTTTAGGCCTGTGTGGGTCTTACGGTGTGAGATTAGAGTGGAGACCCGATTGAAGGTCTTGTGGCAGATTTCGCACACATAAGGACGTTCTGCTGAGTGGATGGCACGGTGCTGCGACAAAGTGGACATTTGTCTGAACGCTTAAAAAGAATTGTTTGAATTAATAAGTGCTCATAGTAGATACTAAGATGTGTTTGATTGTTAAAATAAAATTATGTGAGAGCCGATGACTTATGCTTCAAAATGCAGGAGAATGACCTTCTAGAGCTAGTGTATTATAAAATAGTAGTTGCTAGAAGAATACAAGAACTGTTGCTTTGATAAGTCTGAGAGAGTTAGCAGTCAAATTTCGAATGTGACAATACACTGGTGGAACAAACGAATATAAAAAAAACTTCTGAAATATACTCTCCATTCAGTCTAATCTTGAGTTATTAATTTTGAAATACTCGTGTAATTAAATTTATTATTTTACTTATACATTGAAAAATTAATATAAGCAACAAAGCATAACAGTTAATGTATTTAGCCATTCTGTGCAGATATGCAGATTAGCCACCGAGTTCTCAGTTTGCTGTTAAATAGTACCTTTACCACAAATGTTGCACTGAAACTTCCTCTCATCAGTATGCGTAGGGAGATGTCTCATTAAAGTGTACTGATGACCGAATTCCTTCGCACCTGGAAGCAAGATAATTAAAAAGTTAGATTTTAAGATAATACAACACACAAGTTTTCGAATTAAAAACAAATTTAAATTAATTAAAAAGGGCCGTACTTAGCGAGAGTTAATGGTTAGAAAGTGGCAAATTCTCAAATTTGAAAGTTGTAATACCCAACTGGAGATGTTAATTATATTATTTTGTCTTCAATAACTGCTCAAAAGAAAAGCTAGATCACCGATTTTTAACATGCCTAGGAAATGTAAACCTGATCTAGACTTAAAAACCTTGAAGGTCAGAAACTATTAATAGGTGATAATTTATCGTCCCATTTGTCCCCAAAGCCAATGACAGTTTGTAAAGAAACATAGATGTGTGAGAACCATCCATTCAAAAAGATGTCTTTTCCAGGCTCTTAAGTAAATTATCAGCTATAATTTTCGAAGGGTAGTGATTATTACACACAACTGTCACATGACTGATATCACCCAATGAGAACCATGCATTTTTTGAAAATCGACCAATCCTGAACTGATTGCCTGATAAGCGCTCGTGGGCTACTTACCAAGCGATAAGCGCCCTAGGGATGATTATCGACCCCGTGGATGGCGCCGTAATTAGAAATAGAAATGCAAGAAACAAACAATTTGAGTGTTTTGGCATTATTAGATCAATTTTAAATCATAATTCGTATACGGGTTTCGCGTAATAATTTCCAAAATATAAACGCGGGCAACACACTTACATATAATTTTACCCGTGCCAAGAGTCATCGTGCTGGTTTCCCTTAGAAAACTGCCATCGGGACAGTTTCCATTGCAACCAGCATTCGATCCTTGGCGTGTGCAAAATTATCGGTAAGTATGTCTCGCCCTTGTTATATTACTATTGACAACATAAAGCACGCTGCATATGACCCTTGGAAACAGTTTAAAATCACGGCTGTAGAAAAAATAAATTAATAATTTTTGCCGAAGCAAGACGCCATTTGCAGAGGTAGAATCATATCTTCAGATAGAAGTCACGTATTAAACATGTTACTAAAGGAAGATATACAAAGAAGTTGCAGCAAATATAGAACACTCCTTACAGACCTACTACGTGAGATGAGAGATGAGGATGAACTAAGACAAAGGCAGAGTGAGAAAACATTTAAGTTAGTGGTGGACAAAGTATAGCAATTGATGAGAACTCGAAAGGGCCAGAGCATGAAAATCTCGACTTATGAAGAATCATGTGATGAAGCATAGGATAAAGCCACTTCAAATGACTTATCTGATGACAATATTAATCTCCCCATTCAGTCAAAGGTTATTTATTAATAGAAACAAATATTAATGGAGGTGATTATTTGTTGGTAGGTTTTGCTTTGGAAACAACTACATCAAGTGAGACTAACACCCATATGCATATAGTACGTTTTTTTTCTATAATAATTTTCAAGGTCAACTTTCTAGGGGATAAGTTGCATTCCTGCAGGGTCCCTAGTTTTAATAATGTTGGTACATAGATTTTTAGTTCTTCTTTTCCACTAAAAAAATTATTGTCATTTTGACAGATATGTCATAATAGTGGGTAAAACGAACAGCATAGTAAAATATTGCAAATTTATTAATTATTAAACTTACAATATTTGAAAATAAACATAATGAACGTTTGCAAAATTAAAGGTAATTGTAATTAAACGACAAATTGAAAGAATAATAAATCATTGGACAATTTTAAGAAATGTAGTAATATTTATGCAGAGTAAGTAGTTGTTGTGTGAGATTCAAATTTCCCACTATAGGGAAGTAGAAAGTGGCGCACGCAACTCGCTCTCCTTTCCGGTCAGTCATGCAGAGTTGCCGTACAGCAGAACATGTAATAATTTGTATCACATATAATTGGGGTCATCAATATATATTTATAATCGGGACGTACGTTTTTGCAATCAAAGAAATCCACGGCCTACATACACAACAGTAGTGCAACAATTATTGACATACTTGTATTTTATGAACATTCTTCCATATCCATTTCATTTTCAGACTGAGATTCTTCCGATAAAAATTGCTCGTCGTCAGAATCTAAATCTTCTGCAAGAGAGATAATAAATGGAGGAATGTTTTCTATTGGCGTATCGCCCATATGCTTTTTCCAGTCGTCAGAAATTAGCTTCTCTATATGATTAACACAATTATTCCACATATCTGAGGAAAATTTTGACAGAGAATCTTTCCAAACCACTTGTACCTTCTCTTTAAATGAGAATTTGGCGTCATTAATGTGTTTATTATAATGCGTTTTGCAAAATGCCCATGCCATTTCTATGGCATTGTACTGGCAGTGATAGGGTGGAAGTCTTAGTACTTCGTAGCTATGCTGCAAAAGAATGTTGTCAATAACATACTTTTTATCATTTTTCTTAATGATTGGCTCAATTCGTTCCCAAAGTTTTTTCTTAGTCTCGAGATTTAATTCAGATTCACTTAAATTTATATGTTTTGCTAAATAATTTACCAAAATTGACTTTTTTGAACTTTTTGTTGGGTTTTTTTCTAATAAAACGGAATGATATGGTGCATTATCCAATACTACAACACACTTTTTATTTAATTTATTTAAAGCCGGAATTAACTGATTTACAACCCAATTTTTAAATTTGTCCCCATCCATGGTCTTGTGGTAATCGGCATCATTATTTTTACTGGTAAAGAGAAGTTCACATCTCTCCAAAAACCCACCCCTATAACCAGCGTGCAATACCGTAAATCTATTACCTTCACTTTTAACTGTGAAATTTTGCATTCTTTTATCATCTTCCTTTACCCATCGCCGAATTTGAGAACCGTTTTTGTAAATCCATGTTTCATCCAAAAATATAAAAGTGATGTCTTCCCCAGAATTTAAATATTGTAAATATTTGCGTAAGAACATAATTTTAGCTGTTACTACATATTTTCGTTGGCATAATATTTTTCTTGTATTTACTCTTTTAAATTTAAAGCCCATATCCAAAATTATCTTGTATAATAGTGATCTTGACCCAGCATATTCCACGGTATTTTTCAAATATCTAACTAAATCGTGTAATACAAAATTTTGTCCCTGTTCCAATCTTTTAAAGATTTCCCTGGCCAATTCCTCTCTTAAAAAATTATTATTAAACCATAAGCCATGTTTCTTTCTGCCCGTTTTAGAGTCTTCCAATTTCTCCTTATTTTCAAAAATATTATAAATAACTTGTGTTGAAATCTAGAAAAAATTGTGGCTTTAAATTAGAACGTAAAAGGATCTACCTACATGTCTTACTGAAAAGGTTTTAGAAAGTCTTGTTAACAATTCCATTTTAGGCATTTGTGGATTCATTTCCAGAAATTGATCTTTGCAATTTAATACTGCTTGCTTCATTTTTGCATTTAAAATATTTCTTGGTTTTCTTTTTTTATTCGATTTTATTGATGATGATGATGCATCCATGTTAAAAACTAAATTTGTCAAGAGTTCAAATTAA
This sequence comes from Agriotes lineatus, assembly GCA_940337035.1. Taxonomy (NCBI): domain Eukaryota; kingdom Metazoa; phylum Arthropoda; class Insecta; order Coleoptera; family Elateridae; genus Agriotes; species Agriotes lineatus. Next base: position 30,785,731 of record OW679203.1, on the reverse strand, counting down.
GTAACTGTTGACATTCAAAATTGACACATAACCATAATTTTGAAAAAGTTTTACCAACACGAGGTATAAAAATTTCCTAGCGTTTTAATCACACATCTACCAACATTGTAACACTTTGACAGTTATTATAGAAAAAAAACGTACTATAGTCGTTCGCCAGCGGCTCTCCGGCGACTCGCTGGAGTTTCTTTATGAATAGTATGTTGGCGGCACTGTACGTCTATGTCAAATTCGAGGTTAGCAGGTTAGATTTTGTGTCAATTTCTGTCAAAACTGACGGAAAACCTAACCTGATAAACTCGAATTTGGCATAGACGTACAGTGCCACCAACATACTATTCATAACGAAACTCCGGCGAGTCGCTGGCGAACGACTATGCACACGGGTGTTACAGTATTTTATTTGTAAAGTTGCAAGCAAAATTGACAATGGAACATTTGAGGGAAATTTTATAAGGAAGAGACGTCTGAGGTTATATTTATACTTTTCCTCCAGTCGAAGACTAAGGCGTGCTTAATATTGCCAAGATTGTTGGAGGACTGACCCCTCATGAAAACTACCTCAGAGGTTATCTGAAGTTTAACATTTAAATATTTTTAGTAGTTTTTGTACAATATAATATTTTTGCTTTAATTATACCTGGTGTCTTAAAATGGATTACATCTAGTATGATTTGAATTTCCCATAATGCAATCCAAACCTTTACTTGAAATTGGTAATACTGTAAGTCTATGTCAAATTCGAGGTTATTAGGTTATGTTTTGCGTCAGTTTGTGTCAAAACTGACGCAAAATCTAACCTGCTAACGTCGAATTTGACATAGACTTACAGTCTTGCCAATTTTAAGTAAAGGTTTGGATTGCATTATGGGAAATTCAAAGCATAATAGATGTAATTCATTTTAAGACACCCGGTATTTTAGTACACATTAATAGTTATGTATGCTACAAGTGAATCAAGAGGCATTTTACCAAGGCGGTCTATATTGTTCCAGGCCATGGCATTGGGCCTATAAAGTGACCTTTGGAATGGCCTACCACAATCTGGCAACCTTTAACAAAAAATTACTAGTTTTGGACAGTAAATGAACAATCTGTCAGTGCACTATTCCTGTCATTGTAATGCATGCCAGTTGAAAAAAAATCTATAAAATCACTGCTATTTACATCGCAGTGTGTCACTTCACCGTAATATTCAATTTAAAAACAATTTCTAATGGGTAGGTACCTAATTTTCCATTGGAAATAAACCGTTACTAATTTTGACTTCATCTAAAACAGTAATTTTTTCAAAATAACTTGCCTGGAAGCTAGTGATATTGTAGTCAGAACAAGTCTCTTCATCTTATTACCCTTTATATCTGCTCTTTTAAAGTGCTTTTCACACACAACACTAGTCTTTCCAATCCGCCAGTTCTCTAAATGCAAAATGTCTTTTCATTTTGTGCCACCGTTCCATTAGATGGAAACTTGAACACGTTATCATATGGAGCAACTGATGAAGTGTAAGTTTTTTGGAACTTTCATGAACTGCCTTGTCAAAATAGTTTTTACTGTCAAATATATTTCAAATAAACAAAACTTAGTGTGTCTTGGAATGGCCTAGCACACAATCTGGCAACAGAGCCACTGTCATGGCCTGGAACAATATAGACCGCCTTGATTTTACCCACAAGGGGAAAACTTTAGCTCACTAGGCAAAGTCGAGTAAGATAATTTCCCCGAATGGATAAAATCTCTTTATCCACCTTATAATTTAAGTTTTATCCATACTTATGAACCGTCTAAAGTACTACTTTATCCACTAGTGGAATAATGAAATTACTTTATTCCACCAGTGGGATAAACCCATGTCACTTACTACTGCATTGTTGGTAGCACTGTCAAGCTATGCCAAATTCGAAATGTGTAGGTTAAGTTTTGCGTCAATCTGTGTCAAATAACAAAACAAAACTTAACCTATTAACCTCTCAAATTTTATATAGACTGACAATACACTTCAGTACTGCCAAACGTATAACATTTGATCTTTCGTTACTTTCCAAATCGTCACTATGACTTTTCATGGCTGTCAATACAAAACGTATGTTTTTTTAGATATTTATTGAGTTGTTGGATAAAACGTTGTATTGCATTCGTGTTTTAGTTGCGTTTTATCCACTTAAGAAAATTAAATGTTCGAACTGCGTTCTCGCGTTTAAACATTCTTGCGTGGAATAAACACCATCTAAAACGCTTATACAATAAATAACTATTATTCACGTGTGCCATATCGAAATTTTTCCAATACCTACATTTAGTTATATAAATTAGTTTGAAATTGAATAAATAATTTCATATAAATATGTTGCCTGTTTTTGTACTAGTTACCACGGTAGCACGTATTTATTTTGTTAGTTGCTATGGATGTATGGATGTATGCGTGTATGTATTTATTTATTTATTTAAAGCATTTTGGTTTACAAAGAATAAACGTTGGCTGTACGTCAGGAAACTAGGATATAAATAATAGAAATAATAAATAATAAAATCAACCAGTCAATGAAACCCAGTCAATGAAACTGTACAAAACATGTAAAAGTCACAGTACACATATTGATCATGTATAAAACTCCACAGCTACTGCAATAGTAACCATGGAAAGCCTAAAGAAACGGTTGGTTGAAGAATCTGGAGGAGATTTTTAACATTCAGTTTCTTCCCTAAATAGATTATGCAAGGAAATAGGCTTCAAATGGCAAAAATCAAGCAATAGGTTCTCTAATAGAATATGCATGAACAGAAATTGACATATTGACTTAAAATTTGCTATACGCAGCAGGTTTTTAATGTAGCAGCCGACTTATCGACATTATATTAACTTTTTACGACACGCTATGTTTTATTTAATAGTATATTAAGTATTAACAACGGTAAGGACATTTTACCGATCGAAGACAATTTTGTTTGAGATCAGTAATTCCTTAACGTTCGTGATGCTTATGACGTTTTTTGCACGATAGAAATGTATTTTTCTTCAAACGTCAGTAAAATCTGACATTATACCCCAGAATTTGGTGGCACTGTAAATCTATTAGTCCAAGAGCCAGCAACGGGTTTTCTAACAGTATTTTTAACAAGCGTGTAACTGTTATGGAAGGTTCCTTCGAATATACTGAGAAGGAAACCCGAAGTCTGGCAAGCTTGCGGTGGCGGTTTTGGCCCCCTTGAAGGATGGAAAAAGATAATAAGAAAAAAGTAGAATAACAAGTCTGGCGCTTTGCTATGTTAAAGGTAATCATATCTTATGTAAGTAAAAAAATTGACAGACGCTTTCGCGGGTGGTAAGTTTACCCCAGATTTGCATAATAAACTTAACCATTTACATTAAAATATCGAGTTATCCAAAAAACTGATCTTCAGCGGGCTCTGGAAATTCAAACGTATGAATAATATGCTGGTAGCACTGTAAGTCTATGTCTAATTCGAGGTTAGCTAGCAGGTTAAGTTTTCCATCAGTTTTGACACAGACTGACGAAAAACCTAACCTGCTAACCTCGAATTTGACATAGACTTACAGTGTTACCAACATATTATTCGTATGTTTTGTGTCAGTTGTGACACATTATTTTTCCACCCTTCAAGGACGCAAGAGGGCTAAAACCACCACCGCAGGCTTGCCAGACTTTGGGTTCCCTTCTCAGTATATTCAAAGGGACCTTCCATTATCAGTTACACGCTTGTTAAAAATACTGCAAGAAATCCGTTGCTGGTTCTTGAACTATATGTCAAATTCGAGGTTGACAGATTAAGTTTTGCGTCAGTCTGTGTCAAAAGTGACGCAAAACCTAACCTGCTAACCTCGAATTTTTACTTACCGTTCTAGAACGGTAAACATAACTTATTGATTTGGCAACAAACGCGGTAACTAAGTAAAATCGTTCTATCGTGCAAAAATCAGTTTAATTTCATATAAGAGAAAAAACCCGCAGCAACCTTGTTTTAGTAATTGGCAGATGTCATGATAACCTACAAAACGAAATGTCATTTCGGTATTACCTTAAAATGGCATATTTAAGAATCGACATACGTAAAGTCACTAGATAATCATGTGACTCCGAATGAGTATAAATATGGCACCGTTCCCATTCGCCTGATTTTTTCGCCGGAATTCGTCACGCCAGAATTATATTCGCTGGAAGTCTTTTGACCGGAATGCATTTCGCCCGGATATCAAGATCGAGGACACTATGCTGATAGTGGGGACAACACCGGTAGTGGTACTGAAAAACAATTATCAAAGACTGCAACTAACCTAAAAAAGCTCGAACGAGACACAGTACTTTTCCGAATTTCGTTAGGTATATAACACTCACCCTACAATCCGGCGAATAGCTTTCCGGTGAAATAATTACCCGGCGAAACGAATTCCGGCAAACGGTATAAGACTATATTGAGAGATAAAAAGACTGCTCCTCAGCAGGCTGCGTAAATTAAAATGTATGAATAATTATGTTGGTGGCACTGTAAGTCTATGTCATATTTGAGGTTAGCAGGTTAGGTTTTGCGTCAGTTTTGACACAGACTGATGCAAAACCTAACATGATAACCTCGAATTTGACATAGACTTACAGTGTCACCAGGGTATTATTCATATGTTTGAATTTTCACAGCCCACTGAGGATCATTGTTTTTGTAATTTCTTGATATAATTCTGTGAGATCATTTAAATTTATAAACAAAGTATGCGTTTTTTTATACGATTGCGAATCCAGCAAATTGACTCGCTGTGTAAATTCGAGGTTATGTAAAAATATTGATGTTTAGGATTCTCATTTTCAATAATTTTAATTTAAAAGATATAACGCACTAGAAAATAATACAGTTTCATTGACAATTATTTTCTTGCCGTTCAGCGTTCTTAAAATAACTCTTCGTAAGAAAAAAGTTATGATGTAAGTTAAATATTTTGAAGCGTCACTTTGACAATTCCAGCTGTCAACAGTTTTAGTTTGTTTGTTTGTTAATGCACAAGGTCTAGGCATGCAGAGTACCAGATACCTTAGACACCTATTGCTGTGGTCATATGGTTAAAGTCCCACTTAAATTGTGTCGAAGCAGTTTTAGTGTTGCCAATGTAATTTAAAAGTCAGCATGCTGTAATTATAAATTTAAATGATCTCACGGTTAACATTTAGTGGTCGTTTTCAACGTCAAAATGATGCATATATTCGCACTAGTTGTAATATGAGATTTCGTATTGACACTAGTGCTAATATGAAAATTTAGAACAACCTTGTAGATTTAGGTAAAGCTGCTTGGTCAGTACTTGGATGGGTGAACGTCTGGAGAGCGGGCGTAGTGTTCTATCTTAGACAGGCTCCACTACCTCAAGTACAGCCATATTTGCTTTGTGTAGAAGATTAAGAGCTGTAATTGACGCAAACGGTGGAGCAATAAAATATTAGTTGCCTTTATTTCTTTTATTTTGTACTTAATGAAAAGTCAGTTGTACACCAAACAATTTTAGATAATTGTGTAACTAGATCTAATGATTGTACTGGATTTACGTGAGCATATTGCACCTCGAATTTAAAAATGCACATATATTCTCAGCGGCTCGGTGCGCCCGGCACCCTGACACTGTAAACGGTATAAGGAGTTACAGATTATGTATGTATGTATTTACTATAAAAATGAATATGACTCAAACTTAATTTTTCACACACAACGTGTTGCCCAACTCGCTAGTGCGCATAGGGCAAACTTCATGTCTAGTGTCAGAAACACTTTCATTTTGCAACTTGATATATAAATAGCCATGATACAATTTTTCTCTAACTCCCTACCCCTCCGGGTTCTACAGGGCGATAGAGGGAGTTCAAACAGTACATATGTTATTAGAAACATTTCCCCAGGTTAGAGATATTGATTTCAATAAAGTATGTGTTGTTTACTCCTACTGGCCAATTACTATACCTAATTTTGCCAAATTGTAATAATCCAGAGGCGGGGAATCAAGGTTTTAAGAATACATTTTTATATCGAACTTTTTTAACGTCTTTTATTTAAAAATAGCTATTTAAGTAACAAGGAATGTAAGGACCTATTAACATTTAAGGTAGGCAAGTATCGAGAGATCCAAAAAAAACTGTTCCTCAGCGGGCTGTGGAAATTCAACGTATGAATAATATGTTGGTGACACTGTACGTCAATGTCAAATTCGAAGTTATCAGGTTAAGTTTTTCGTCAGTTATGACACAAAATGACGCAAATCATAACCTGCTAACCTCGAATTTGACATTGACGTACAGTGTCACCAACATATTATTCATACGTTGAATTTCCACAGCTCGCTGAGGAACAGTTTTTTTTGGATCTCTCGATACAAGCCAAGGCACTGACTTACATGATCAGCAGCGGCAAAATGGGTGTTAACTATTCTCCATTCAATTTCGCACAAAAAACTCTTGATTTCAGTCTCTAAGAGGTCTCCCTTTAGAAGATTCGTTGCTATTCTCGTATGTGACCAATAACATCTTGGTGTATGTAGCATAATTTTAAGCCGCCAAGTAGGTAAGTGGATTTTTGAGGTAATTGCTCGTTTGAACGTTAAGGAAATATTACCTAAAAATACATCAAATCACGGTAACCGCAGCCTTAGACACCACCGCTACTTTGTCAAAAATAATTCGACTTCAAATAAAATTTAAAGTTACAATTGTTCAGTCATAACTGGGAGTAGCGCAATTACCCCATGAGAAAAGAGTATAGGGAAAAATACACCAGCCCTTGCAAGGTTAAATGCTTCATGACGCCTATGGAACTTTAAATTATTTTTGTAAGTCTAAGAATGGGTCGTGTATACAAGGTGTTTCCTAAGTACGTGTAGAAAACTGACTGGAATGTTTCTGAGATTATTCTAAATTCCTATAAATATGCGTCCGCAAGTTTTTGTTTTCGAAATACAGGGTGTTGCAGTTGGGAAAATAATCGTAAATTTTGTTAATTTTTGAAAACACGTTGGAATATTAATTATAAACTTAGCGTATGTGCATTCGGTACACAGTGGGGCCAAATCCCGGAAACTTGGACAAAACCTCAAAAATGAAAGTTGCAATTTCGGATTTTTTTTGTTGGATTGGCTAAAGATATAATATGTGCATTCAAATGTACTCGTAAAAGGAGGAGGTCTTCAGATTCATACCGGCTCTTTACCATCAGTCTGTAGTTGACCCTCTTTGTGTTCAGGCATCGCGCGAAAGTTTGTGGAGAAAGCAAAGTTATAAATTGTGTAGCTTTGGAAAAAAAATCAATTCTGGAAAATGGAGGTTACTTCTGGAGGTATGTAGAATACTTTTTTTTTCAGTAATATTTTTTTATGTTTGAGTAATTGAAACACCTCGTCATTGGGCACCCTTGTAATAACAATAAAGTTATAGAATATTATATTTTCAGTTAGAGGAAAAGTTATACAGTGCTTTCGTAAAGTAGTGAATAAAGTCTTTTAAAATTTAAAGGATAACTTTTGGAAAAACGCTGGGACTCGTTGTTTTTAATTTTTATTTGTGCATTTTTTCAAAGAAAATCTACACTTACATGGTGACCCGCGTAGGAGGTATGACGTCATATATGTTTTTTAAATGGCAACTCCCTATTTTTATTAAGGAATTTGAAAGAACACATTTTTTTTACTTACGCCAAGCTGATTTTTGCGTATAGGTCACATGAACATTTAGAACAACACTTTTAAAATTGCAAAATACTAAATTTTATTTTACGAAGTATGATTTTACGTTTTTATCAATGACACTAATCAATAAAAAACATCGGTCGTCATGGCTACTATCAGACAGACAATAGTATACAATTTAAATATTTAATTTTGTTGTTTTTGAAGTTATCATTGCAATTACATTTAGTATTTTGCAATTTTAATTTTTTTTCTTAATTTTTGGTCACATTACCTATACTCAAAAATTAGTTTAGCGTAAGTAAAAAAAATCGTTCTTTCAAATTCGGTAATAAAATAGGAGGTTGCCATTAAAATAAAACATCGATGACGCCATACCTTCTACGTGGATCACCCTGTATGTATACATTTTACTTAAAAAATGCGCAAATACAAATAAAAATCGACGGGTCCCAGCGTTTTTTCCAAAAGTTATTCCTTGAATTTTTAACGAATTTATCCACTACTTTACGAAAGCACTGTATATTAAACACCATTAAATTCGCTCTTAAATATTGATGTGTAGTTTAATATGTTATAAATTGGAATCTGGAATCAATTTTTGCTCTTACCTGCTTTTCAGGGTGTATTGTTACCGTTTGTAGTGTGACGTCACGCACAGCCATGCGCTCGTCAAGCGCCAAGCCAATAAGTATAATGTGCATGTATGTATTATCGATAACCTCATTTTACTTTGCTGGTGCTTTATGCGCTTGCATCTGGCGGTACAATGCTCAACTTGCCCCGGATTCGGGATACAAAGTTGGAGCGCGCCTTTTGTGCTTGCGCAGCAACCATTGTGTGAGGTGTGTGTCATTGTGATGTGTTGACCTTGTTACTCTATCTCTTAAGTCTGTGGTTCTGAGTAGAACCAATAAGCATATAAGTAATATCATTTATTTTAGCCAAATTATTAATATTGAAATGAGAGTATTTGGTCTAGATATGATTATCCATAAGTTAACATATTTTTTGTAAATGTTTAAACAATAATTATTTAAACAATTTCTTAAAAATAAAAGAGATACGAAAAAAGTAATAGTGCCAATCGATTCTAAGGAAACAATTACATACAATACGTGTATTTAAAAAAATGTTTCCTAACTCAATTTGTTATAAAAAAATAAATAAACAATTATAAACTCTGACAAACACTTCAGACTAAGCCTAAACCATTAGCGACAGACAAATTGGTAATATTGAGATGAAAGCATTCAGTCAAATAGTTATTTAACAAACAAGTATGTTAACGAGAGATTTATAATCGAGACATAATTGTAGAGATTATTAATCGCAGATTAACATACGAGTTAGTTACAATATTTTTCCGTTGATCGTATATTATTAATTTGAAGAAAATCTAATTTTATTCCATGAAAAGAATTTGACACTTAAGCTTTGGTAACGGGTGACCATAAATGGTTGCGATTCTTAGGTTGGCACTGTTTATGTTGGTGGCACTGTAAATCTATGTCAAATTCGAGGTTAGCAGGTTAGTTTTTGAGTCAGTTTTGACACAAACTGACGAAAAAACCTAACCTACTAACCTCGAATTTGACACAGACTTACAGTGTCACCAACATAAACAGATTTTTAAAAATCGTTCATTAATAAAAATCATTCCTTAATAAGGACTATTAACGAACGATTTTTTATGCATTAACGAAACCCATAAATAAACGATCAACGGAACAGATAATTAATAATCTTTAATTTTTTAAGAAATTGTCTAAATAATTATTGTTTAAACAATTACAAAATAGCTGTTTGTGCAACAAGTGCTAAAAGTGGACGTTTATGCACGAGTTTGCACACAATATTTTTTCTACGGCCTTAAATTTACTGTTATTAATCCATAAATGTCGATTTAATAAACGTTTACATTTATGACAGTTATAATTTATGTCATAAAAAAGAGATGGCCTCGACGGGCAGGTGAATGTTTCTGCAGCCAGTAGCTGTCAAATTTAGTTATCAAAGGTAATTATAAATGTACACATTTTACTTTATTCATTACATAATGCTTTAATTATTTAAAAAACACTTTTTCCACGACCGGGAGTAGAAGTCCGTTTCTATAGCATCAAAATTGTGACAGAAGTAGAACATTTGCTCCCTAGAGACTAAATAAGACAAAAATTTCCCTAGGAAGTGTTCATTATGACTGACACAACAATTATGCCAAATTCGAGGTTATTAGGTTAGGTTTTGCGTCAGTTTTGACACAAACTGACGCAAAAACTAACCTGCTAACCTAGAATTTGACATAATTGTGAGTTCTTGTCATAATGACTTACAGTGCCACCAACTTTAAAATTTACCATAGGTTACTAATTTTAAAATAATTGTAACTAAAATGTCAATAAATGACGTTTAAAAAAACGGGTTTTTCGTTTTTAATCTTCCTGCAACGTGAAAAAAATAGTATATGCAACTCGGAGAGAATGCTATTTTGCTTCAGTGCAATTTCTCTCCCTTATTGCATAATCTACTATTACCTCTAACTAAAAAAGTAACTAGAATAACTTTATAACCTGACTTCCAGTTTGAAATTCGGCACGAGCTATTTACTTTTAGCACATGGGCTAAAAGTAAACAGCTGATTTCACTTTTAACATGCTAATTTATAAAACGTCATTTTTAGTGAAAAAAGCTAGCTCTAAAAGCCATACTTTTAGTAGTGGTCGTAGAAAAAATATTTTATCTTATAGATAATAACCTTTTGATCAAATACACTTATTACAATATTAACAATTTGGCTATGGCTAATGGTTTAGCTTTAATGGGTTTTAAATAAAATAATAAATAAATAGGCCCTGTAGCACCTGTTAATATTGAGATAAAATGCTGAACTTTTTAGGGACTCTTTTTTCGTACCGACATATTTCTCATACAGCATTCTGATTATAAAATTTTTGTGATTACTAAATATTCTTAAAATAAATCAGATGTTTTTAACAGTGTATATACTAATTGGTAAAATGATATAAAATCCAGTTTCAACTGAATATGATTTTATTATAGGATCTGTTGATACAGAATTGCAGTATAGGTACCTGAAACAAAGTATTTATTATGGTAAAACCGAAGTTCAAATGCGGATTGCGTACCATAGTAATTCAGATTCAGACAATGTTTTGTATGGGAAGACATTTTTTCTATTGTACAGGATGTTTCCTCAAATTTTGACAGCTTCTAGCGACTTTGTTACTCCAGATAGAACAAAATTGTTCAGATAAAAATTGTAGGGTATCATCGAAACCGTCCGAATTTGCTACTTAAAGAAACAATTGAGCATCACGGGTGACCTTTTTGACTTGTTGTATACTTTTTTTAATGGAACACCCTATATATTATGTATTTATTGGATAGGGCTTAAAATTCTCTTTTCAAAACGATATGAGTTGCCTATAATTACTTCATCCACTGTTGAAATATCCGCTATTAGAGATCAAAATATTACTAATTAGAAGATGATTACACAAAGTGCCTAAATAATAATGGCGGGCATATAGAAAATTTGGATGAAGTAATTATCGGCAACATATATAATATATTTTTAAAAAGAGAATTTTAAGCGCTATCCAATAAACACATAATATATAGGGTGTTTTATTAAAAAAAGTATACAATAAATCAAAAAGTTCAACCGTGATGCTCAATTGTTTCTTTAAGTAGCAAATTCGGACGGTTTGGATGATACCCTACAATTTTTATCTAAACAATTTCTTTCTAGTTGGAATAATAAAGTCGCTAGAAGCTGTTAAAATTTGAGGAAACACCCTGTACAATGTTCATTAAATAAATTTATACCATAAGATCGGTGGTCTCTTTCTTCGTATGTATCTTTGTTCGCTATCTCCTCCAAAGATACTGACCCGATTAAATTGTATGATAGCTTAAAATGTTGCTAATTTGTATACTTTACATTTAATTTAATTTAATTATGTTATTAGCGAAGCGAGGCGTAGCTCGGGTGATTTACTAGTGTACAATAAATATATTTCTTCTGTTAATTATTCATTAGCAAAAATCTACAAATCAATTTTGGTTAAAATACGTTAATTTTTTATAATGCCGATCCACTATATTGAAGCCGCCATTTTGTTTTTCTAAATTTTTAGTTCGAATTCGTAATCAGCGATGTCAAAAATCACAAGATACCTAGTTTTGTTGTAATACAATTATTTTTTATAATATAGATCCGCAATATTAAAGCCGCCATTTTGTTTTTTGTAAATTTTGACTTCGGGTTTATAATCAGCGATGTCGAAAATCCCAAGATACTCATTTTTTCCCGCCACGAGGACGTCACTGAGTTTATCAATTTCGAGAGGTTTTTTGAATTTCTTGATTAAAACTACGAATTGTTTTTTTCTATTTTGCATTTAGACTAACTCCATTCCAGCACCCGAATGACGTCATTTGAGTGTTAGAATAAGTCGCTATGAAATGACGTCATTTGGGTGCTAGAATGGAGTTACTCTAAACGCAAAATAGAAAACAAATTAATTTTTTAATTTATAAAATGGTATAAAGCGGCAAAATAGAAAAAATAGTATAAAACAGTCGTTGCAGAAGGTCCTTCAAGCACTCATTTGTTCCTCAACTCGCCGCTATGCGGCTCGTTTCGGAATTTCAAATTTGTGCTTGAATAGATGCCTCTGCAACTTGTATTTAAATATACTATTCTGGGGTTTTTCTTAAAATGCGCCGTTTTTCGGTAAAAATTATGAAAATCAAACCACGTAGTGTCAAATTTTTTATTGATCATACCAGGCGTTTTTGAGCATGTACGTAATTCAATGACACATCATGTCAGAAGGTAATTTCTAACAGTTTCTTTGATTCTCTTGTTTCCTGAAAAATTTGTTTTTGGTTTAAATTTTCGAATTTTTACAAAACAATTGTATTAATAAAAAACTCAAGAGGCATTTTTTGTAGATTTAATCAAGAATTTAAAATACTTATCAAAACTGAAAAAAATCAGTGTCATCTACTTTTTTAATTCAATCATATAAAGGGGACTCATAGGCACGCCACTGGTGAATTGAAAGATGGTTTATCGACACAAAAAAAGATCTTGACGCCGCATGTACGCGCAACAGTTTGTAATTATTGTTACAATATTAAAAAAATTACAAAATTTACGATTTTTATCTTTTTTTAGAAAACGAAGGACTTGCGGATCCATGTTGACAGGAACTTTTGGTCTTAGAATAAACGAAGGTCAATTTTCTACACATACTTAGAAAACACCCTGTATAAAAGAAAACGCAATCGACGACCATATACTTCACAGCATCTAGAAGAATTGTTGCAATTAATGGGAAGCAATCAAAGTACCATCAACGCACGTGTACGTCATCTCACGGGTTACCGTGGAGTTGGGATCTTCAAAAGGATGTTGCAAAAGTGAATTTATGATTTTTGGGAGCGCATTTACTCACATTCACCCCTATATCCTGTACAACCCAAGGGAGAAGGTTTAAAAAAATGTACTTTTTTTATTATTTGTCGAAAATCTACCACCCTTCCAATTGGCGGTACTTATTTCTGCAACACCCTGTATATATCAAAACAATAAGAACTGCGAAAAACAAAGCCGAATGATTTTTGTACTAAAACTACTCGTGGTGGTCACACAGTAACGATGGAAAGTCTTAAGTGCCATGGTAAAAATATTACAAAAACGATGACCACTCTACAATTTATAACTTTAACATTAATCATCAAGCTTGGCTTTGAAATATTTGTTGTATGAATAATATGTTGGTGGCACTGTAAGTCTATGTCAAATTCGAGGTTAGCAGGTTAGGTTTTGCGTCAGTCTGTGTCAAAACTGAAGCAAAACCTAACCTGCTACAGTTACAGTGCCACCAACATATTATTCATACAATAAATATTTCAAAGCCAAGCTTGATTTCATTGTCGTTTGCTCACATGTTATACAGTTCTATTAAACTGTGCTTACAGACCCTGCAACTGTTTGAAATTCAAACCAAACGCAAAGAAATAAAAAAGCAGATACGTACAGATACCGCACTCCCAGATCTTGCTGTGCTTGCCGTCCTGCATCCTGTACTTGATGAAGTGGCTGGAGCCGGTGTGCTTGCCTGCCTCCAGCTTGCACACCTGCCCGAGGTCGACGGGGTACTTGGCGAAGTTTTCGTCCGACAGGAGTTGCGAGACTTGCGCTTCGTCAAACGACTGCATGTTGAAGGGCGCGTTCTCGCCCACAGCTTCGGCGTTGTTGAAGATGTCGCTGACGATCTGGAAGTTGGTGGAGTCGCTGGAGAACTCTGCCAGCTCCGCCTGCGTGAAGAGCAGGATGTCGTCGTTGTTGACCACCTCTTCTTTGATATTCGTGCTGTAATTGCATGATAAATAACTAGAAACTTCTGACAAAGATGTGGCATTTCTGTGGTATCATAACCTCACTTATTCCGTCGTCTGAATGGTATGAGGAAGTGTAACTATTTTTTGAATTTTGCCGCAAAAAGTGGGAATGAGTTGGCACAATCTGTACACAACAACGGCGATTCCAAGATGAAATACATAAGCAAATTAAAAAATTTAGCAGCGCCACCTAGTGGCCGCACTTGTAAATATTGAACAGTAAAATTATTCATAAAGTACTTACAACGCGTTTTTTATTTAAAAAAATGCAAAATATGCTCTTCATAATGCAATTTCCATCGCCTATTCTTGCCAAAACAAGGCAGAAATTGACTAACACTAAGTGACCGCGCCAACTCGCAACGTCAGCCATTAACGTCAGTGACGCCATTTTAAGCGGCGTTGAATTCAAATAAAAATCAAATTAATCCTGAAAAAACTCACCCCAACAGCCTGTCCTCTTCTGTGTCTGACGTCGAAGCCATGTCAGCAATAATTATATGAGAATCCGACATTTTCCTGCAGGAATGGAACAGTCTTCGGAGTGTTTGCACGCGCCTTGTACACAAAATGGTTACCAACGCCTGACTGGGATGGCCGCCGCTCTGTTGCTAACCAGTAGTGAATCATATTTGCTTCCAAAAGAATAATTTTGCAGAGAAACGTGAGGGCTGCTATCGAACAGTGACGTTTTAAATGCCGCTTTGGTTTTTAAAACAAAATTTTTGCAACATACAGTTTTGTTAAACAAAACCTTTTAGAAAAATTTGAAAATTTGAGAATCATTTGATTCATGTATTTTGTCAGCTCGGCCGTCTCTGTTTTTGACGTTGTGCGAAACCGTTGTAAGGTAGAAAAAATTCATGTTTTAGCTGATGCAATTTGTACAGATATTTGGTTAAAATCCAGTATAACCGATCTGATTCTTGATAAAAGTAGTCGGATATATAACGAGTAGAAATTAGCAGTCAAATTAAGGTTAGTGTAATGCCACACATTGAGGAAATAACGCTGTCCATATAAGAGGTTATATAAAAAAATTTTGCTTAAAAACTGTGATTTCATACTTCATTTGCAATTTTTAAACGTTAAATCCAATGTATTCTTCGGTTTCTTTTTGTATATGAAGGAAAATGTCGGGGTCAAGTTGTAATTTCTATTTAAACTTGCAAAGTACAATTTGGAGGTACGGTAGAAAGTAAAAACGTTATTTAAAAATATTTTATTATAACGGCAAGTACATAATTTCTTATAGTAGTAATTCGTTGATTTTATCCATATTTACAACTAAATCGAATTCTTGAACCATAACACCTATGAGGAAAGTCTTTAACAATACTTAATTGTAATAATCACTGCCTTGAACGTAATGGGGAGTGATGGTGTATCGTGAACCGTTATTACCGTAAGAACTGCTTACAATAGATTTACTGTACAATTAATTAATAAAATGCACTCCTGTATAGTGGCATGTTTGATTTTAGTTTTCAAAAACAAACATTAGTTTAGGCCAAATCTGATTTTTAAGTTTTTTAAGACTCCATTTATTTTTGTAATTTTTCTAATACATTTACATATTTACACAATTATCAATCCCTTTAAAGCCTGGTTGTTTCAATTATAATTTTGTTTTTAATTGTAAATTGTTGCTTTCGAAAACGGGTGCAAACACTTTCTTTAATATAAAACACAAATTTTATTGTTTTAAACGCAACCACATCTAAGGTTACATTTTTTAATATTTAAAAAGTTCTAAAACTAATTAGATCAAGGTCCCAGCTTATTTATCCCAAATGTTGTATGATATATGCCTTTTAAATAAAGAAACTTAGATTTTAAACAAAAATTGTATACAATAACAACAAGGTCCTAAATGCAGATTTTAGTTAAAAACGCAAAGTTTTATTTTTGGAAAAGCTCAATATTAAACAAATAGACTACGATTTACCTATAGTTCTTTCGAATTTTGTATTTTGTTCCCATCACAACAGACTCATCAGGGTCGCCGCGTGTGCAAATTGTTCACCGCACAAGGGCGACTAATTAAAGGGGCGGTATTTTAATTGATTATATGTACTACAGTAAAACTGTTCTGTAACTGAGTACTTGTCTTAAACGATCGTTTTAATACACGACCCTGCTTTCTAAGAACACTTACAGTCTCACTTTTGCCTATTTTTTAAACGTTAGTTCCCTTTGGGCGTGTTACTAATAAATTAAATTAATTTTTGCCATAGTTTAATGCGATGTATTCATGTACCTCATTTATATCTGTTATTTTATTCTCAGAAAAATCCATACAAAGTAATGTTTGATTTTAACAAATTAAATAAAATTTTATTCATTTATAAAGTTAAATAAAACGAAAATATATTAAACAAATCAGTAAACGTCAGTTAATACAAACAACAGGAGGATGTGCATTGGTACATGCGCGCTTATAAACAATCAATTTTAAGTTTAGAAGCTCGTTCAACAGCTCTTTATATAATAAGTACATAATGTAGGACTTGATTTGAGTGAGTTTTGCGAGCGAGGTCAATAACGCAAACAAGTCTTTAAAGTTATATTATGTACGAGTTGTATACAAGGCTTTATGTTCGACTGTAAAAATAAAAAAAGTTGAGTTTATAAATTTGACGTATATTCTGTGACAGAAAAAAAAATTACATTAGAGTGCCATGTTCCTACGTTATTTTAGTTGCATACCTACATTCGGGTAACAAAATTAAAGTTTCTTATTAGCAAGTACCTAATTCAAATTCGTATGTTAACTCGTAAAATAAACGCTCTAATCTATTGATTTTATTGATAACTATGGAAGTGGCCTGTATGATTAAATGCTGGCATAGAAACGAAACTGCAATGTTAACCATTAAAATAAATTCACTGTATTATACAAACTCTGCAATAATTTTACTTAAAAATTCTAAAAGTTTTAGTGTAATTATATTTTAATTTTATGGTATTTCAAAACAGTTTCACTAATTTCAAAGTTCCCAGTATATCACCGTAGTTTTACGAATTTTATGGCACATTTCAATTATTATTTTTTTAAATAATAATTATATACTGCTTCAATTAAATTTCATGAACATTTTAATAACTATCTCATAATTGTCTTGTTGTTTTTTTATAAATTTCCGGGCATTTTATAACAATTTCACAAGATTGCATTATAGTTTTAGTAATTTCATAGTGTATTTACACCATTTTCTGTCACTTATTATTTCAATAATTCTCTGGTATTTAACTAACATTTTAATAATTTCAATGCATCTTATAATCATTCTACAGCTTTTCATAATTTTATGGCATTTCATTTAATTTTTGTGGAATTTTAGAATTATATTTTCACATTTTATCATAATATTAAATTTTTACTTTCTTTTGCGATAACGGAAGTATTGAATTCACCCCAAAAATTCAAAATTGAGTTTTCAACAGAACTTCACGTTTTAGAGTCCCTGAACCCAAAAAACATGATCTTGTTCATTGGTCTGTCTGCTGTCTGTCTGGCTGCGTGTCTGTCTGTCTGTCTGTCTGGCTGCGTGTCTGCTTGTCTGTGTATCTGTGAACAGGATATCTCAAAAACGAAAAGAGGTATGGCGTTGAAACTTTATATATAAGTTTTGTGTACTATCTAGATGCGACAGTAAACTTTAGAAGAAAATTTATAGTGTTTACTCTTGTTATTTTTCAGGTTTTTTCGATTTTTTTAAAAACGGCTCTAACAATTTTTTTCAAACCTTACATTTTTATTACATTTTTAATGTATATTGAGGTGATTTTAGTTGAATACTTCTAAAATGAGTTTCTGTTGTTTTTGTTTCCTATTTTTTTATTAACTCTTATTTTAAACAGAACACTCGGTATATTATTATATTTTTGAATTCAGATTAAAATTTTAAAGAAAATTTGTCTCTTGAACTAACGCTCTATTTTGTACGGTTTCTGTAGAATTTGTAATTTTTGAACATTTTTGACAAATGCTTAACAATTAAAAATCAAATTTTTGACTAATAATAAGATCACTGTAAAAGGAAGTTGTGTGTGTGCATCGCATTTCATTATCTGAATTATTCTATGCATTTCATGATCATTTCTTCAGGAATTTAAATAATTTCGTAGCATTTCATAATAATTCCGTAGTTTTTCATAAATTTCATGTTATTTTATAATAATGACTTTTTTACAATTCACCACAATCTCTATAATCTTCGAACATTTAATCTCAATAGTTTCCTTGTATGTCACGATTATTTTACCAATTTCAAAGTATTTTATAGTCATCCCGCAGTATTTCAAAATAATACTATGGCATCTCATTATCTCAAAAATTCTCTTGCAGTTCATGATTATCTCAATATTTTCGTAATCATTCGGTAATATAGTTTTGTAGCATTTTACCCTAATTTATTGGTATTTCGTCTTGTTAATAATTATTTTCTTGATCATTTTAATAATTGAAAAGTATTTTTTAATTTCTTAGAGTTGCACGAAAATTGTAATATTTTATGATCATTTCAGTAAGTATTTCGTAATGGTTTTGTAGCGTTTTGTAAATTTTGTAGCATTTTACAATATCTTAATATTTCATCATAACATTAAAATTTTTCTAGTGTTTTATCACAATTTTAGTAATTTTCTAATATTTCGGAACCATTTCAATAAGCATATCTTAATAATTCTGTAGCGTTTGATACATTTTCTGGCATTTTATATTTCCTAGCATTTCATCATCTCAATAATTCTCTGCGTTTGATGACCATTTCTTCAGGAATTTCATACTATTTTGTACTCATTCTATCATTTAATAATTTTATGGCATTTAATAATCTTAATCAATCTCTTGCATTTCATGATCATTTCAATAATTTCAAAGTATTTTTGTAATTTCTTAGCAGCCAACCGCAGTGTTTCATGTTAATCAATAAGTATTTCATAATAATTCTGTAGTGTTTTATAAATTTCGTGTTACTTCTATAATGATTTCTTAACATTTCATCATAATTTCATTAATTTTCCATTGTTTTATCTCAATAATACCCTTGTATTTTTTTTTCTTTTTCTTTTTCGTCCTCTTATTATAGGCCAGTGTAGTATTTCGCGATAATATAATTGCATTTGATTATCCACGAAATATATTGTTTGGCAATTACGCAAGTGACGAGTGTGATTGCTTAAAACAATATATCGGAAACAGAAATAATCTGATAATCAAGAAGACACGAGCTGCATTCGACTAGATTATATCACGAGTCAGTAAACGATGTTCGACAGTTTATTTATAAATATTAAAAGTACAGTTAATGTGGTTGTTATGACAGTTGTACTGTCAGCAGATAACGCGATGTTTGTGAAGGTATTTGACTATCAGTTATTAGTCAAGAAGTTATATGGTTATTACCGTTGCTATGTACACTATCAAAAGTTAGTACTTGCGTAACTATGGATTTTTATCGTTTTTCATTGGTTGATGTTATAGGGAGTGTTATAATCAACAGTAATATCCCAAGTGCATTAAAATAGCCGATTAAATTTTGACGTTTTCTGTCAGAATGTTGTGTTAAAAAATATATTAAGTAAATTTGCCGCTCAAGCACGAGGGATTTTGGGGCGGAAAATTTACGAAATATATTTCTTCAGAGCAAAACATTCTGACAGAAAATCGTCAACATTTATTCAGGCTAGTTTACGTGCACGCAGGATGTTCGGTGTGATTATTTATTTCCTTAATAAATAGATAAAATTCAATTGGTGAAGCACCTTCAATAATCATGTTAAAATTATGCACAAGCAATTAAATTTTGACACATGTTTAACCGCGGTTAAATTTTGACGTTTGAATATTTGTCATTATTAAACTGAAAGAAACCACAGTGATTACGGATTATTATGGATATGAAAGAAATAATCAGTAGAAATGTAACAAGTGCTGGAAATATTTCGATAGGCAAATTTTTTAAGCACGCGTTATATTTTGATAGAGAATATTGCGAATGAAAAAACACAGTAAAGAAAACATTTTTATTAAAAAAATTACGAAACTAATATCTAAGTACTGATAATTTACGTTTTTTTGTGATGACAGTGACATAAGTGGAAATTTTCGGGTAAATTTCCGATTATTTATTTTTGCCGTTACCATGGAAAATTTCCAACTAAATTTGCATAAGGGATATTTTCTCAATAATTCTCTTGCAGTTCATGGCCATTTCATTAAATTTATTTTGTTAGTATTTGATGAACACTTAAATAAGTATTTTAAAATTATATTGTAGTTTATTTATAAACCTTCTGACATTTTATAACGATTTCATTGTATGTCATCATAGTTTGATTAATTTCTTAGTACCCATACTTACACAATTTTCTGCCATTTCATTATCTCAATAATTTCTTGGTATTTAATAAACATTTCAATTTCAATTTCAATGTATCTTATAATCATTCGCATACAGCTTTTTACAATTTTGTGCCATTTCATAATTTTAATAATTTCCCAGCATTTCCTGATTATTTAATTTTTATAATTTCTTTGTATTTCAATAATTTTGGAAAATTCTATAATCTTTGCGAATTTCTTGCATTTCATGAATATTCCGTCATTTTTGCATTTTTTAGCACATCAATAATTTTGTAGTATTTTATATCAATCAATAAGTATTTCATAATAATTCTGTAGTGTTTTATAAATTTCGCGTTATTTTATAATAATGACTTCTTGACATATCACAATAATCTCAACAATTTTCCAGCATTTCATCTCAATAATTCCCTTGTATTTAACGATTACTAATTTCAAAGTATTTCATAATTATTTCGTAGTATTTCACAATAATTCTATGGCATCTCATTATATTAATAATTCTCTTGCAGTTCTTCTCCTTACAAGTTTTTCAAAATATTTCGTAATCATTCTATAATATAATTTTGTAGAATTTTGTCATAACTTATTGGCATTTAATCATTTTAATAATTCCCCTGCGTTTCATTACAATTTTGAAGTGTTTTATAATAGCTCAATAACATTTCAAAATAATTTGGTTAAATTTCATCTTGTTATTAATTATTCCCTTGCATTTCATGATCATTTCAATAATTTCAAAGTGTTTTTATAATCTTTAGTGTAATATTTCGTATTATCCCATAATCATTATGTAGTGTCTTATAAATTTCGTGTCATTTTACAATGATTTCCTATCATTTCTTCAAATTTTAATAATTTTGTAGTATTTTATCACAATTTTAATAATTACCATTTTAACATCTCAATAATTTTTTTTAATTTCACAATCATTCTGCAGTATTATTATAATTTTAATAACTTCTTAGCATTTTATTATTTTAATAATTTTCTAGCAATTTTTAATAATGATATAGTATTTAACAATGATTTCAATAATTTAGTGGCGTCATCATGACTTCAATTGTTGTATATTTTATAATAATTTGAATAATTATTTGGCATTTTGTTATAGTTTCCATAATTTCTAGTATTTCTTCATGATTTTAATAATATTGTGGCATATCATAATTTTGATAGACTCAAAGTATGTAGTACAATACCTATTGTTAATTTTATAATTTATAATAATTTAGCATTTGATAATAATTGAATTACTTTTGCTAGTAATAATTTATTTACAATTAAATTTTAAATAAAAATTAATATTTGCAGCATTTCAATTCAAATATTGTTTAACAGGATTTCCTATTATTTTCATGAAAATGTTCATTTTTATTAAAAAATGAAAGCCGATATAACTTCCGGTTTTGTCGGAGGTGCCAGAGCAAGCTAGATTGTTTCTTGTAATTCAACATCTATGTAATTTTTTGTATTTAGAGCAATTTTTGCGTTATAGACTTGTCAAAAACATTTTATGTTGACTTTCAAGGGAAAGGGAGGGGGCAGTTTTTTAAGTTTGCACACGGCGACCCTGAATAAACTTCGCATTTTTTTGTATTTTTGGATTTAGTTTTGATTTTAGTACGGAAATCATATACAATAGAAAAAATCGCTTAACAGGAATTTATAATAATTTAAAACGTACAAAATTGTGCAGATGAGAAAGAAGGAAATATAACACACATTTACCGCTTGCAGGCGTGTACTTAGTAATAGTGTTTTGATAACAACGTTGTGATTGATGTTCAGTAACAAAATATGATACAGTTATTATTGGGATAAAATCAACGCATTCGTATGAGAATCAAGAAATTTGCATTATAAAGTTATACAATTTCTACCATTAGGCACAGCACCGGCGCGCAATTTAAATTTAAAAAAAAAATCAGCAAGAACGTTTCGTAGAGTAACTAAACCAACCACATGGCCGCAGTTTGAATTTGAATTAGCTTTTTGGAGGTAAAAACATATTTTAGAATTCCGATGTGCTTCTACACTAGGCTAGCAATTTACCTGGGCGTGTTTAATACTTTGTCGGTATTTTCTTTGTGTGATTATGGCTATGAAGAAAACTGTTTTGTCTAAACCGATTATCTTGGTAATGAAATCAAAGAACAGATAGTTTTATTGTATTAAAGAAACGTTCTACCTGAAACGGTTTCATTGCAAGGCGAAGATTGCAACATATTTCCCCCTGAAGCAGTTTCGAAGAATACAATGAGAAAGTGGTTTTTGGCAGTACCGGGTGAAGAAAAACAGCAGCGCTCCGGCTTGACGTCAGCACAAGTAGGTCGAATCGAGCCTCGACATAAGATTCAATCTTGGCCAATTCGAGCTACTTGTGCTGACATCACGGGGAGCGCTGTTTTTTCAGCCGGCATTGTTCTTGGACGGTGATCTTCCCCCATTCACTCCCAGCTACGTTTCGCTCTTGTCTGCTTCCATATCACTATTACAGCGCACATCTACTGACTAACTAAAATGAGAAACACAATGGTTAGCGTCAAATTCCCCCGAGGTTTAGGAAGCCATACTTCGAGGAAATGCTTGTTAGTATATTACGATTAAGTTGGCGTTATGGAAAATATTTGTCCATACTGGAATTTGGGCAACTAACACTTTATTATTACATTTATAGGGCGTGCAAAGGTTGCTTCCATAAAAATAAGATTACGCCGTTTACTGAAATTTGAAGATCTTGCATTGCACGCTCCATAATTAATTTCCATGATTGTCGTTAACCAAATTATAATAAGCTTACGTTTAGTTGGAGTGGTACACTAAGTATATTCTAAATACAACCATGTAGTACTGTTGTACTGGCTTTGTGCGTTGACTCAACGATGAACATGGTAAGAGTTGGAAGGTTTGTGGATGTTAGCGCAGAAGAGATGAACCTCCGAATTTACACTGTAGTTGCATATATATAAACTTCCTTAGAGCTTGGTAAAATTATAAAAACTATATCAGTACAGTCTTGCCAAAAGTTTTCACCACAATACATTCTACATTTACACAAAGTCGTCATCGTGGTGAGAAATTTTGGAAAAAACTGTGCACAAGAGTCTTAGCTATTGGTTGCTACTATCATTGGAGCTAAAGTCAGTCGGAATTTTGTTGCATAAGTTGTTATAAAAGTTAATTTTGCGAACCCGTAGTGTCTATGTGGTATCAGTAGGCAGAGCTTAGTTTCAAAGAAAACAAGTTCGTAATTTTCAGTCTTAGCAAAAACATATAGGTAGCTAGAACAACCTATTCGTTGGCAAAGTATTTTTTATATGTGACATTGTTTATTTATGAACAGGATAAACGTCTGTGGGTGGAATAAATTAACCCGTTGTTTATGAATGCGGGAGCATGGTTAAACTAGGGTTGGTACTTGCAAAACATATTTCTATTTGCAAAAAATATAGTAGTCAAAATATGTGTACTAATTTTTGGTAAAATATAAAAGCGGCGAGAGATTTAAAATTTTGCCATACAGGAAAATGTCACGAATACACAATGATTGAGAAGAATTTTCACAAAACACTACAATAGCTTCTTCTTGTCAAAAGGACAAAATTTATGTAAGCATAAATTATGAAACGATTCTTTACAGAGATACAGCATCTTGAAGATTGGATTATTTAACTTAAATTTTTAGCCCATGTTTTGTTTATAAATAAAACTGCTTTCTGTGACCATCTAAAAAGTGTTGGTGTATCAAATAGCGGTAGATTTTAAAAGGGGCTGGTATATCCCTTACCTGTTATGCTTCTTTTCATACTTAAAAGTAACAGCTAAATTGTATTTTTTATATGTATTAGATTTAAGAATTTAATATACATAATTAAACGTACGCAAAAAGCGACCATGTTTAGTAAGAGTATTGTGAAGTTAAATTCGCGTTTGCGGCGAGAAATGCTCAGCCAAGCCTGCTCGCGGGAAAAGGGGAGTTTCAACACAACGAGTGTTAAATATAAGCGGCTTAGACAGCCTCGCAATAAGTAGTTTGCTGCATATTAGTTCTTGTGGGATTCCCAAGGCAGCGTTTGCTGGAGCAGATGTTTTTTTCAGCCTTCACAAAAAAGGTACGTGAATTACTACACCCAAAGGGTGCATTAGCGACGTCATACGGACGAATGGCGCTAGTTGACGTCCCGCTTCCTGTGTGAGGGAATTCACATAACATTGAGAGCCCCATTTTGAGCAATTATTACAATTTTTTATTGACAGTTATTATATAAATAAAGCAACCCATACTAGGTAATGTAACCTCACTCAAACTTCAAGATGCTGTATCTTCTCAACTAAACATTTTACAATAGCTATATATTTCTCAGTCGTTTTTCTTGATTATATAAAAAACAACCCGCTGTAATGTTTAGTTAAAATGTTTCTGAATCACCCTGAATGTCTTTAGTGCAAGAATTGACTTATTATATGTTCGAGTAGGGTGACAATTGAAAATCGAAAGAAACCGAACACTTTGCATTTCTATTTCTAACGGCTCAGAAGAACATGGACTATTGTTATTCTACCACAAGCATGTCAGGACATTAAGCCTATTTTTAGTTTTAAAATCACATTTTTTAAAAGTTCTAGTTCCATTCAATAAATTGAACTTGAATGGAATAACGTTTGACTTAGCTGGAAAAAAGCTGCCGTTCTAACCTGAAGGTCGATGGTTCAATTCTACTTCTCTGTGAAAAACGTTTGTTTTTTATAATGTTTTCTGGGTTGTAGTACAGCCTTACGTCAGTTTATAATTTTGGCATTTGCTGTAAATTGAGACGATCGAATAATTTGTTATAATAAGTACGTATATTTGTTAGATATCTTCAAAGACATGTCATTTTATTAATAACGTTTTAGTCGCTGAAAATATAGTGAATTGATGTTCGACACCTTGAATATATTGAATCTCTTACTTATTGTATTTTTATAAGACGGTTGTAGATGATTCTTTGTTGGTCTAGAAACAAAAAAAAATCAATTTGGGGCTACTTCCAAACCACCAAAACGCGAGCAAAAAATGTGTACTTAGCGGGATACGAACTGACAAGCTGATGTGCAGCACGCTAGGCCATTAGCTTTAAATCGTGAACCATAAATTTAAAATAAGCCCAATTGACTTGGCATTTACCTAAAATTTAGAAACCATGGAAACCATCTCATAAAAAACAATGATGTAAAACGAGCTACTAAGATATTAAAGCCGGATCCATTTCAAGACGCATTTATAGAAAATATATCAATTTTATACCCTTATAAAACAGCCAACTTAGCAGTAAAAATTCACACTAAGTGGTAAACCTAAGTATATTTCCTAGAATTATTAAAAGTGATATAACGTGTTGGTTAATGACTAGCGCTTGGGCTTTTTTTGCCGCACTGTTCTCCTTGATGGTGGTCGTGAGGGCCTTTTCTCGTTCCCTGAATAGGTTTTTGGCAAGCATGCGCATTTTCGTGATTTTGTCGTCGTAGATGGCGTTGGAGGTGTTAGTGGGCACGTTTACGTTGCAGTAGTTCTGGTCGCAGCAGGATACGCACATCTGAAACAAAGTTATTCGGTTTTAAAATTTACATTTGAAATGTGTAAAGCGTTGTTAAAGTATAAATTTGATATATCAATTCATAAAATTCATAAATTAGTTTTCTTATATCTGTTGGAATTTAAAAACAGCAACCAATAAGAAGCAGTGGAGTTTGCTCAGAGTTACGAGGACGATAGTTGAAACGGGCCGTGGTATCCCTTGCTTGTACTGTTTATTTTCACATTCAAAAATATAGCCAACTTGTATTTTATATGTTTTTTATAGATTAGCTTTAGTGTTGTACTTAAGTATAAGCGGCATTCGCGGGGAGCCTGCAATCGCGGGGGTTCTGAGAACTTAAGTGTTTTGTTCACAGGTCAGCTGCAGCTGGAAGCGCGTTTCTGTGACTTCAAAAGCGCATTGTGTAAGCCTGCCTTGAGGCGAAATAAACAGAAGCGACGAGAAGTCTGACGTAAATAATTTCTGCGTACCAGTAGAAGAGCATAGAAATTTGCGAATGATTAAGCGTTTTTGAGGGGTGACTTTTGGAGACGTAACTTTGTTAGTCTTTAAGAGACTTGCCAGCCATCGGGGATTCCCAGCATCACGCCATCCGAAGTTTGGATGACGCAAAACAGTGCGACTTCTAGGATCGAAAGGTAGTCTGACACCTAAAGAAAATGTAGACAATAAAGCGATAAGCAATCGTTACAACTGTATGAAAATCGCGCTTAAGGAAAGCGGACACCTACGCAAATTGTGCGAGCTTAATGAACACGAATTTGGGTAGTAACGGTTCTAGGCACTTTTAACAATAGTGCTCTTTAAATATATTTTAGTTTAGCGTTCAATATGACATTGTTTCATAAATGTTTAAAAGTAGCGAGTAGTGTCAAGCTATATTGTATGTAGGTAGTTTAACTTAATCCTATTGTCTTTGATTTTAATCGTGTTTTCTTGTGCTGTAATATGTGTTGTAAGATCAATACATTTATGAAAATAAATTGGGTTTTTGTACATTAATTGAGGTCATATTCAGCCCGAGAACACTACAAGGGAACCGGAATTCTAGCAGATAATGATCTTTCATAGCCACAAACTGGGATATTTTGGAGTGTCATGTTCACTGAGCTAGCAAGTTAAACATAAAGGGCAAATAATTATTCAAATGTTAAGGCGTAAAAATATTTTTACGTTTCTAATAATACAAACAAAAATAAAAAAAAACACTCGGAAATACAAATTATATACAATGGTAGCCAAAACAACCGGGACACTATTTGACCTAATTCTCAAAATGCCAGCAGTTTTCATAATTGAATACTTTTGATGACATTTATTAATTAGAATTGTCAGTGTCAGCAATTGTTTTTGAGAATTTTTTGGCCTCGACTGTAAATTTTTAAATAAAAAAAATCGGGCGATATGATTTAAACTTCAGCGTTTGCAAAGGAGCCTGCGAATGCAATTTGAATGATCTGCCGGCAGCCCGAAACAAATCGCAAGTTGTCTGCCTCACTCACCAAGGACGCCCCCGATCGGTGAGATGCGGCTGCCTTAAATAAAAAGCATTTATTTGTAATCCATGTTTTATTTATTAGAAGATTATTGTGTATTTTTTGGTTTCCATTTTCGTCAAAGGTAACGCCTGAGGTATGTGCAAATTGCTACTTTTAACTATTTCGCAGTTAAAGCAAAAATACACAAAATTTTATTTTTTAAGGTGCTCATCCTGTATATATTTGTTCGAAATTTTCTCGGTTGCATGGAAAATGTCGTCTTTCTCCAAAAAATAGTTTTTGAGTTATACCGCCAACAGACAGACAGACGGGCAGACAGACACACATACAGACAGACGAAATTGAAAACACCTAGGGACCTTGAAACGTAAAGATCTGAAGAAATCTCGGAGGTGATTTTTTCGCGATTACAATACTTTCTTCGTCTTTTAGACGAGGGAAATAAAAAGACTTGAAGAGAAAAAGTCTGCTCAGCGATCTTATTAGATGTTGCACAGTCGTTCGACAAAGTATGGTACTGGAGCTTCTTCTTTTTCTTCGACTTTATCCTCTATGGGTTTGTCGTCTTCAGCTTCCATAATATTTGGTTTTCCCAATATTCCTGTTCCAAAAGTCTCTTTCCTCCATTATATTATTTACACACGTCTTCCACTTCATGGCCGGTCTTCCTCTCCTTCTTTTTTTCTGTGGTTCCCAGTGGAGCATAATTTTTGGCCATCGCTCTTCTGACATCCTCTCTACATGTCCATAGCATAGGTCCCGGGTGGTGTAACTTGAACAAGCGTTCACGTTCGATCAGTAGAGTTAAGCAACGCTCTTTCTGGTCAGAACTTGGATGGGAGTTCCATGGCTGCTTCTCTCGGCGCCTCGTTATACGGCTGTCACGTAAATAGTTGGTCTCGGATGTCATAATAACATCATGACAGTCGTTAGTGGGGTTGTAAGTCCCCATAAAATATACAGCGACGCCTATAATTGGCCTAACTGCTGTTGGCTGAGTACCAAAATAAATACATAAATACCATCTTAGTGTTCGGTTTCCAGATTTCTTGTAATAGATGATCTGATTTCCATTTCCTGCCAATTTTTTTCTGTTCGCCATTTGTCTTCTTTGGTGATTTGTAGGCATCTCCTTAAGAAATCGAGTTTGACCGTTCTTATTTTCTTTCTAGTTTTGTCGTCATTGGCCATTTTTCTTCCACGTATAATATTATATTTTGTACAATACTGTCGTATACGTGTCTTTTTGTTTTCTTTGCTAACTCTTTGTTCCATATGATTCCATATAATGCTTTTTCCCATCCTAACTCTATTATTTACATCTTCTTCCACTCTTCAACTATTTCTGATAATCTATCATAAATACCTAAAGCTCTTACAATGCTTAATGGTATAGTCCGTTATGTGAATATTATTTTGTTCATCTGCTGTGCACATGTACTCGGTTTTAGCACAGTTTATTTTCATACCTTTTCTTCGAATTCCTTTTCCAGTATTTCAATCATGTATTCCATATCTCGTTTAGTTTTCGAGAAGATTATTTTGTCGACTGCAAAAAGTAGCATTTGCAGTTCTTTGTTACTTATGTCTACCCCTTTTCCTGGCACTGATCCTGGTCCTGGTACTAAAGGTTAAATCATAAATTAGAAAAAAATATCCGTAAATAATTTGCTTACTTACTGAAGTCTTACGCTTCGAATAGAATATGTAGGATAAGAAAGAAGATAGATACGCCGATTTATACCAAATTAAGGCAGGAGTACCACAGGATAGTGTTTTCGGACCAATAATTCACCTCTTGTACACCGGTGGCGTCCCAATAAACACAGAAACACTACAACAAGCCACAAGCGAGGTATATAGATAGACAAAACAATAGAGAACAAGCTAAACGAAAGCAAATCAGTCCACATCAACTTCGCAAATAAGAAGGATAATCACGTGCCAGTGACACTCAACAACATCATGATACCGCATGCTAATACAGAAAAGTATTTTGGAATAAACATGGATTTTAATCTAAGCTGGAAAATGCACATAAAATAAAAAGAAAAATGTATTGGCTGTAGGAAGAAAGCCGCAACTCTCAATTCACAAAAAGTTTGGGGGTATGATAGTAAAACCAACACTAACCAAAGTGCCAAGGAACATCGTGGATGCACCCTGGTACGTCAGAAACAGTGATATCCATAGGGACCTAGAAATCTTGAAATTTTTGAAATTTCCTAATTACGATCAATGGTGTTGGAGTTGATAGAGTAGGATATCTAAACTATGATGGTAAAGTGGTTTTAAGGCCTCAAGAAGTGGCCAGGTTTGGCTGTCCATATCTTTTTTCGTCCTGGAAAATAGCTACTTTACCGCCTAGGTATACAATATACTATTTCCAACTTTTGTGATTCGTATTATATGTTTGGCAGTATTCAAGTGTATTGTTTGTAGAACTGCCACGCTATATTAAATTAGGTTAGGTTTTGCATCAGTGTATGTCAGATTGATGCAAAACCTAACCTGCTAAACTCGAATTTGACATATACTGATAGTGCCACCAAATAAAAATGGGATATTGCTGCACAAAATAATTAAAGCAATTTCTAAATCCGTTGGCCATCACTGTTTAATATTTTAGTGATATAATGACCTTAACTGTCATGCGAATAATGCAAACTTGTCACATGTCATATCAAATTTTAATATGAAAGGCTACATCATAACTAAATTATAAAACTAGATAAATGTGCAATTTGTCGAATAGTGAGACTGTTTTCTTAGCAAGAATTAATTATAGCTTTTGAAACTAAACTTATTCTACGCATAATTGACAGTGACGTTTTGAATAACTTCAAATTTATACACATCTCAGATGCTAATTAAAAATTCAGATTCTCACAGCTAAAACTAGTTTTTTTGTAGCAATAGTATTCGTTGCTAAGCTGATATATAGTTACTAAAGTCTACATATCACCCTGTTTCTGTGACGTAATAATTTTCTTTCTACAAGTAACTCGACGAAATAAAAAATCTGCATTTTTTGGTCAAGTCGGCTTTAAATGTAGCTTATTTTATAAGAGGAGAAACGTCGAATTGGCATAGGTCAAGAATGTTTTGATATGGATAATGTGGTGTTTAGAGCAATATAAATGGTTTGGTTAGAATGTAAATCAAAATATGATTAATTATGAACTTTCGCAAACTCAAAACCATAAGAAAATATTCGTCTTTGGAATCATGTAGTTACTATACTAAATTTCAAATAAGCATGCAGTACTTGGAACTAGGTAGTAATCATCACTACGGTCGTGATTGGTCGAAATAAAGTCATTATTACAACTATGTGAAAATCAAATATTTTTTTCAAAATTGTCAATTTGACATTTGGCATGAATCCTAAAAATATAAAAAGAAAACTGATAAATAGTGCAAAATTATTGTAAAGCACGTGCAGTCAAACAAACTTATATTTTCCTAGTGTAAAACTGAGTTGGAGTTCAGACCGCCATCTACTGCATTCTTATTTGAAATTTAGAATAAAGTTACAGTGACTTTATAATCACAGTTTGGCGATATGATTGTTGGCCGCCATGTTTTCTCCTACGTCAAAATAAGCTTGTGTGGGAAACCATGGTGATGTGACAAAAAAATTGTAAATCTGTGCATTTTTTAACGGTGTACGTGACATTTGGAAACAAAAAATTACTAAAGTCAAAATAAAATTTGACAATTTATTTGCTGAAGTCAAATAACGCTACTGAAAATGACTGACCTCCCGAATACAATAAAATGGGTCCAGTCAATAGAAAACATGACTTCCATATGGACATATAATATAAATTGTTACTTGCACCGTCTTCCAGAAGTGAAGTAGGTACTTATTTTGACATTAGTAACTTTTTGTAACTAAATATTGTGTACACTGCTAAAAATAACAAGAACTTGGAAAACTAATGGTGGATTTGCGTTCATCCAATTGAAAACATGACTACCATATGACCACTCTGTGATTAAAAGTCACTATAATTAAGGTTAACATTGATCACCAGGAGAACTACGTCACATTCTAATGGCTATATAAGTAACAAGGAATGTAAGGACCTATTAACATTTGAGGTAGGCAAGTACAAGCCAAGACGAAGTCGCGGCTTGTTGCCTGCCGAAAATGTTAATAGGCGATACATTCCGAGTTATCTTATTATATTTTTCCAGCTGCTTATCGAAATTGTCCTAGATTTTTGAAAAAATCGTTTGGTTTGTCACCTGTCACCAGGACTAGTTTTCGTGAGTCATGTTACCTGTGAGTGTCACATGTCACATAAACACTTGCATCTTGCTTTGCTAATTTTATTATCCTAGGGACTTAATAATAATATTAAGTACCGTTGTCAAGAAAAAGCAGCAAACAAATATAATCACCGACTTACACGTTTTGTTACTAAGGCTGTATCACTGACTTACATGATCAGCAGCGGGAAAAAGCAATTAGAGAAGCATGGGATACCATGAAAGTTTGCGAAGCTTCTAATATTGAGCCAATTATTATCAATACTAATAAAAATGATTCGTCAAAAGTAATCGATTTTAATTCTTCGAGTGACTTAAGTAACTAGTTCGTGGTTCCGTCTCTTTATTCTGATATCCTATTTGTATTTAGGAATAATCCAGTATAAAATAAAATACATTTTGTCATTTATATCAATTTTTTAAACAATTCAAGCAAACATTACACGATTTAAAAAGTTTGAAATTGTAATATATTTACTTAACTTCCTCACTTCAGTCTTAAATTATTTAGAAAATATCTTGATTGTATTAGCAAAATAACATGTTTTTCACATTGTAGCATCATTGTATGTACAGCAATTGAGTTACGAAAATTAAGGTTATCGTATAGATATTTATTTAAAACAAAATGGTTATTGAATTAAACACAATCGAGTAAGTTCCGTTGTAAGTTTTGTGCATCTGTAATCTTCTACAAATTCCATTAAACGAAACCTTTATAAATACGTGGACTGTAAATTAAGTAATGAGATTGTTTTTTTTTCAATCTTCTTATTCGAATAGAATTACAATTCAATATTGTCTCCCTCAAAATAACTTCCTTGGGAAGCCACACAGCACCGGAGACGATTCTTCCAGTCCTCATAGCAGTGCTAGAACTAGGATAATGGAATAGCCTTCAGCTGGTCGGTTACAGCCGTCTCAATGTTTTCAACTGTCCCAAAATGACGTCCCTTAAGGTGAGTTTACAATCTCGGGAAGAGGAAAAAGTCACAAGGACTTGTCGCCAGTAATGACATGTTCCAGAAATCGATCCCAAAACGTCAAGGCACCTTCCCCTCCTGATGTACTTTTGGTCCTGGGAAAGGTTTTTTGCAACCATTTCTGCGCAGATGTTTTTCACCCCCAATCATTGGTTAAAATCTGATGAATGGTGGTGTGTGTCAAATTCAACTCTTCCCCGATCATTCTGACTGTCAACCGACGATCTGTACTCGCAAGATCCCGGATTGTGTCGATATTTTCATTGGTTCTTGAAGACGAAGGCCTTCCGCTACGTGGTTCATCTTCAATAGACCCTCTTCCTTCTGAAAATGCCTTAAACCACCGAAAAACCAGGGCCCTTGACAAAACACTGTCTCCGTAGGCCTGCTAAAGTTTTGCAAACTTTTCCGTTGCACTGTGACCAAGTCTGAAGCAAAACCTGATAGTACACCGTTGCTCGAAATTGATGTCACACATTTTTAGAACGCACTAGAAAAAAACTATTTCACGAAAAAATTCGCTACGGACAACCAAATGACTCGAGTGAGTTCAAACTCGTACTGAAGGCGTATCACATGTTCACCTACCACCCCTCTAAGTCCCCCATCGCCAGTGTTGCCAGATCGAACGATAAGTTGCCAGTCTCATCACTTACCTCGTAAATTGACAATATAATGTTTGAGGCTTTCATGGTTACTCGAATTGTCAATATTAGAATAACATTTTGGCTTAGACCGCGTTGTTTTTGTAGATAAACATCCAGCATTTGTTGGCTTAATGTGCTTAACACCTTGTGAGCTCAAGCAAGTGTTTGTGTAACGGTTATGTTCGTTGGTGGCTCGTGAACTCTTACAAGCCACCCATGATTTGGTCCGTGTTATTAGAGTACCTTGTGAGCAAGGATCCTTAGGTATATTTCGCCTTTTTACTGTTTCTGCATCCATATAGACTAACGTTTCACAAAACATTGCAGCTTGCATCATCAGAGTCAAAGTTGTTCTACTAGGACCAAATCATGGGTGGCGTGTAAGAGTTCACGAGCCACCAAAGAACATAACCGTTGCACAAACCCTTGCTCGAGTTTACAAGATGTTAGGCACATTAAGCCAACAAATGCTGGGTGTTTATCTATAAATTTAAGTTGTGAAAATTGACATTTCGAAATTTAAAATTCAAGTTTTGGAGATAAATTATGTCAATGAAATTTAGAAAATACGTATTATATTATTAATGCATGTTTTTTACTATTGAAATAATAAAAAAACAATAAGTCGTAACATGGTTAATATTTTAAAAGTTTTAAAAATTACAAGACGTTATGCAACATGGTTGCTTTATCAGTTGTTATTAAAAATATTTTGTTTTAAATTGGGTTTACATTTCTGAAAGGAAAAACTCAGATTAGCGAATACATTCACCTCAATAAACCTGCATACCTACATTACGATATTACAAATAAAATTTTGACGTTATGCTGAATTAATTACGACATTTTACTATTACGAAGTTTATATATTTTTTAAAGTTAAAAATGAACTATTTATATAGATAACATGTTGATTTTTTTCAAATTTATAATTGAAAACGCACCCCTAAAGGGTTGAACACTGCATTGAAAAATTTAATATAAAGTTAAAACTCGGTGTAAGCATAATGGAATGCAGAAAGTAAATGAATTATAGATAAATGCATGCAAGGTTGTTTCCTTAATTTGTTATCATCCTGCGCAGTCGGCATGCGAATATGTAGCTTGTTATTAATTTGCCCAGGGTTGTATTAACTTAAATTTTAAAAGTTTTAATGACATAAATTAGGAAAAATTATGGGTTGTTAAAATGTGAAAACCTGAGAAATGTAATTACAAGAGTTGTTTATTTGAAAAGGTTATATAGTCTATATCTGTTTTAAACTTAATAGTTGTAGGGTTCTTTTGTATTTGAATCGTTTCTAGGCAAAGGCGTTTTTTTAAATTGCTCTTTTTATGTAAGGTAGTAGCTGTATTAAAGTCAAATTTATGTTGGTGTTTTATTGCATGATCGGTTAATGCAGTTTTAGTGGACGAGGATAATATGTTGTTAATTTTAACTGAATATTTATGTTGCCTAATACTGTTTTTTTAATAATTGCTTAGTTTGGCCTATATAAGAGGCGTTACAGTTGTTACAATTAGTTTGGTAAACTACTTGAGATTGCATACTTGTTTTAGTTTTATCTTTTAAATTAGTAAATAACAATTTGCCTAAAGTATTATTGTTGATTTTTTAAGTTCATATTTAATTTTTTCAGCAAGTTTAGGAATATATTGAATTGATACATATTTGTTTTGTGATGTTGTGTTTGAAATATTAAAATCGTTGCGAAGACAGTTAGGTTGTAAAGCTATAGATTGATAAAGTTTTTCGTTTTTAATTTTATCTATTCAGTAATTAATTGATTTCTTAATTAAATCAATAGGATAATCATTTATAACTAAAATATTAGTAATTAATCCTAATTTTTTTATGAAACTGTTTAGAGGATAATTGAATTGCTCTGTCAACTAAATTCTTTATAACACTTATTTTATATTTGATTGTTGTATTAGAATTAAAATTTAAGTATCTATTTGTTTTTATGCTTTTTCGATACCAAATCAGCATTCCCATCCCCCCTAAGGACTATACGTGCGTAGTAAAAAAGAAGATCAAGGAGATCTGGCAAGAAAAGTGGTCCAACGCTACCAACAACAAACTGCAGGAACTCAAACAAGACATCAAACCAAAGCCAAAAACCGCATTATTCCGAAGAGAAGAAGTCATAATTACGAGACTGCTAATAGGACACACTCGACTAACACACAGCCATCTTTTCCGCAAAACGCAAACTGAGATATGCCAAACATGTCACGTGATGAATTCGGTGAAGCACCTCATAACAGAATGCAGTACCCACACCAGACTCCGAAGAGCGTTGCGAACCCCTCGTAACCTTTCTGAAGCCCTCTCTCAAGACCACCACACCATCATACTGAAATACTTAAAACTTAGTAACCTCTATACTGCCATATAACAATGGGAACATATTAATTTCTTAATTCATTGTCATCCAACGTAACATACATCGAGTGGCGCTAATGGCCATGTTGTCGAAGCGCCGTAATAAATAAATAAATAAAAAACTGTAACTTCACTTATATAGGTCAAACTAAGCAATTATTAAAAAACAGAATTAGACAACATAAATATTCTGTTAAAATTAACAACATATCACCCTCGTCCACTAAAACTGCGTTAGCCGATCATGCAGTAGAACACCAACATAAATTTAACTGTAATACACCTACTACCTTACATAAAGAGAGCAATTTAAAAAAAACGCCTTTGAAATACAAAATAGCCCTACAACTATTAATTATAAAATAGATATAGACTATATAACCTTTTCAAATAAACAACTCTTGTAATTACATTTCTCAGGTTTTCACATTTCAACAACCAATAACTTTTCATAAATTCTGTCATTAAAACTTTTAAAATTTAAGTTAATACAACCCTGTGTAAATTAATAGCAAGCTACATATTCACATGCCAATTGCGCAGGATGATAACAAATTAAGGAAACAACCTTGCATGAATTTATCTATAATTCATTTACTTTCTGCATTCCACTATCCTTAAACCGAGTTTTAACTTTATATTAAAATTTTCAATGCACAGTGTTAAACCCTTTAGGGGTTAATTTTCATTTATAAATTTGAAAAAAGTCAACATTTTATCTATATAGATAGTCCATTTTTAACTTTAGAAAAAAAAAATAGAAACTTCATAATAGTAAAATGTCGTAATGTAAGTATGCAGGTTTATTAAGGTGAATGTATTCGCTAATTTGAGTTTTTAATAACAACTGATGTAGCAACCATAAGTTGCGAAACGTCTTGTAATTTTTAGAACTTTTAAAATGTTAAACATGTTATAACTTATTGATTTTTTATTATTTCAATAGTAAAACTCATGCATTAATAATATAATAGGTATTTTCTAAATTTCATTGACATAATTTATCTTCAAAACTTGAATTTATCTATAAAGACGACGTGGTCTAAGCCGAAATTTAATTCTAATATTGACCAATTGACAATAAGTAATTTGAAATTTGAAATGTTTGACAGCTAAGAGCTTGCAAGTGGCACCAACACGATAAACTAAAAATTGCTTAGTGAGAAATAGCAGTAATGCCAACTTACCGCCTATTTGACAATGCGAATGTCATGTACAATGTCAAATTCTTTCTGATGTTAATTATGTGTGCTCTAAATATGATTGTTTAGGGACCTAGCTATGTTTTGTTATTTATGACGTCACATAAAAAAGGCAATGTGTAGACTTTACTATGTAGACCAGTATACAAAAAACTATTAAATGTAATTAAAAAATTTAAAAAAAATATATAAACATAAACATGACGCTATACACGCACGTTGTTTATTTTCAACGAGTCATGAATGCAAGATATAAACGACTTTTATCAAATATGGGCCAATTTGCGACGACCCGAAGATGTCCTTTCTTGTTGTCAACCTATAATACGTAGAAGCGCATCTATTGTTTTCAAATATTCGTTACCATTTGAAAATTGTACATGGCGACACGCATAATTACTGTTCTGGTGATAGCGAATTGCCACAGAGTCTTCACAGAATTGAACATGAATATTGACACCACTTTCTCTTTTATCTATTGTCCTAAAACTTAAATATGGAAATATATTAATTTGGGCCGGTTTTGCAGTAGGAAGCGCTAGTGAAATTGCAAAGTACCCTGGAAGGTTAATGAAATGCACTCTTTTGTACTACAGTTGCGATTGGGTCATCAACTAAAAGTGTATAAAGACGCAATGTATCAAAAAGTAATCAGTCGGCTTTGTGCTGTTTCTCGGTGCATCGTGTTGTCTAGTTGGATTTGGTGGCATTCTAACAGGTACGTTTAGTTAGATTTGTTTTTAAAAATATTTTTGTGTAATACTAAAAAGCGCTCGGGGGAATTACCGACTAGACTTTTAACGAATTCCCGTTACTAAAGGGCAAAGTTGTTCAGAATTAAATAAAATATAACTGCAAAAACTCATGCGTCTTCAAAATCCACTAAATCCATTGCATACCTGTGATACTTGAGTATAATTATTTATAACTAGCTTTTGAACCCACCACATAGG
>OW679203.1:30705989-30747618 GCA_940337035.1 Agriotes lineatus | reverse complement strand
AACCGCCAAAAAAAGGGGACTGCTTCTTCAATATTAATTTCTGGAAGAGGGTGTGTGAAGTGTCACATAGAACGATTAGAAGAGTTTGTAACATTTATGCCTGCATGTTTTAGTTCGCTCATCATTTGATAACCTGTTGATGATTCCGCAAGCGATTGTTCAAGATTTTTATGGTTTGAAATTTTATTTTGTTGAAATTAAGCTTGGACTTTTTAAATTAATTTCTGGGGGAGTGTGTGAAGTGTCACATAGAACGATTAGAAGAGTTTGTAACATTTATGCCTGCATGTTTTAGTTCGCCCATCATTTGATAAAATATTGATGATTCCGCAAACGATTGTTCAAGATTGTTTTGGTTTGAAATTTCATTTTGTTGAAATTAAGCTTGGACTTTTTTTTTGAAATTAGGCTTGGATTTGAATATTTAATGATATTTTCTATAAATTCTTATAGACAATTCGTGTTAGCGCGCTCGCAAAAATAGTTGCACTTCTAACGCTTGCGGTCTACCGAACAAAAATTTTAAAATAACGTTTTATACAGGGTGTAGAAATGCTTTACGCACCATAGGGATTTCAATGGTAATTTTTTCATATGAAAATATTTGCTTCCTTAATTATTTTAGAGCAAACTTGTATGGAAGTTTTTTGTAGAGAACAAAATTCTGTCTCCATTTATGCCAGCATTTGTCATTTTACATGTCGGTAAACCGAAAATTTAAAGAAATAAAATTACCATTTTTAGACAAATCAGTGGTGCATTGAAATTATTGAACCATCTCAAAGCATCAACAAATTAGTTTGCTGTTTATTTTTTTGCATCTGTCAAATGTAGCGGCAAACATGGCACTTATTGCACCTGAGCTGCTTCCAGAATACAACCACTTCACAATTTGCACTGATTTTTGAAAAAATTATAATTCTACTTTCTTTCATTATTAGGTTATCTGACGTAAAATGACAAAAATGATGGCAAAAATGGATTCAGAATTGTTTGCTCTACAAAAAACCTATTTACAAGTTTTCTCTAAAATAATTAGGGAAGCAAATATTGTCATATGAAAAAATTACAATCGAAAACCCTATGGTGCGTAAAACATTTCTAAACCTTGTATAATATTTTTTATATTTATTTAATGTAGACACGGGCTGCTGTCAACATTTCAATAAATTAGACGAATGGTGTAGCAGCAGCCACCAATTTCCTAGAAGCGGCCTACGCAAGTACACAACATGCTGTCCCGAGGTGGCATCGCCGACGCCGCCTCAATGGGACAACCAAAGCAAAGGACACAATTCGGTCAACAACGGATCAACGTTCGAAGAGCCACAGGTGCCGACGGTGGCGGCAACATTCCAATTCGAATGTTGGGATGATGAGCCGTACACCCCGACGGTGGTTCCCAGGGTTGGTCCGGGGTTAATTAGACCTAAGCCGATAGCATATAAATTAACAAAAGCCGAAAAAAAAAAATTTCGGAAAGAATCTTCGAAAAACATTAACCATACTATGTACTATCCGTTAAGGAAATTTTAAAATTTCCTTAGCGGATAATATACAGATCTGTTTTTTTTTCGGCCCTTCTACCTTACGGTGTAGAGATACAATAGGAAAGAACGGATTATGTTCTTTTTAGTTTTATTCAGGGTTTGGTCGACATTTTATTGCGAGGTTGTGGTAGTTGCTTTGTATTTAATTTACTATAATTTTTTTGCCTTGAATCTACCTCCGTTTTAGGGTGGTGTGAAATTTTATACGTATTTTTTTTCTCATTGTTTTTTTATTTAAGTTGTGTTAGAATACCATTGTCTGTTGAAATATGTTTGCTGACAATAAAAAAATTATTGAAAATTGCCTTTTTCTGTAATTAAATTAACACCTACAAATTTAAACGCGGTTTCCTATTTGACTCTGTAAATTCTAATATTTTTATGAATTTATATTTTTTATGTGATTCAAATATGCTTGATACAAAATTGCATAGTACTTTATGTTAAAAAAAAAATTGTAATAAATTCATAAATAAATATATGCCCGTCTCTGAGACGTCATGTTAGTACTAATGCACCACAACAGACACGTTAGTACTTGAAGGTTAATAAATACGTATCAGTATTCAATTGCTACTACGCTTTGCAGTTTGTTTCGCATAGAGTTGACCAATGTTTCCATATTGTATCCTTCTCTCAGTTCCTTCTAAGCATTTCGTATTCTTTCTCATAATTCATCGGTTTTGTTTGGTGCAAAATCCTTGGTATAAATTTTTGTAGTTAAATAGCCGCAAACATTTTCGATGGGATTCATTCAAGTCCGGACTTCTTGCAGGCCATGGTAATAAATTGATATTATTCTCATCAAACCATCAATGAACAACCCCCCCCCCTGCTGTATGCACAGGACAGTTATCCTGTGAAAATAATGTTATCAATTACGTTAACATAAACAAAATGAATTAATTAGGTAATATCTTGCTTGTTGAAAAGTAAATTGATTAGGAAAGACCTCTCTTACAGATGGCAGCATCACATTTTGCAAAATGTTGCGATAATTTTCAGCATTCAGTCGACCATTAATTCTATAGCATGCCCCCCCCCCCCCCAAGATCCGTAAGCATTGATCCATCCCCATACGTTTACAGAGAATCGTCCACTACTCCTTAAGAGTTGAACATAATATTGCTCCTCAAATCTTGAATTTTGTGGTCTACACCACCCTTAATAATCGTCAATTGGTAAATGATTGAAATACCTTTTCACCTGAGAAAACAGTCGTTAAGTATGTGATATTCGCAAGGATGGGTGTTTATAAAGCGATGCGTTTGCATAAAGAGATATACACCGGTGCTGCCAATCACGAGAAAAGGAACGTTTGCATTGTAGCAGGTATAAGTTTCGGACGATGGTGTTCCGCGCATAATGTAGAAATCAAACAGCATATTTAATAATTGACTGTCGAATCGTGTATCGTAGAGATGGTGCTATCTAAATGCAAAGAGGCGTTTCTTCAGTATAAAGTACTGAAATTTTAGATTTAGTGCAAGAAAAAATACGTCATTCTCGCATGTAAAAAAAAAACCACTTTGCATCGAAAACAATCAGAGAACTATAATACAAAGGCCAAAAATGCACATTTTTAACTTACCGTCTTTTATACCTAAAACGCGCTCGACAAGATACACGGCGCTGCATAGGGGGGGAACGAGGAATTTAGGAAATTCGCAAAAACCACAGATAATTATTGCGACTTCGTTTGCATGCATCTACTTCAGTGTAAATAGGCAACGAGCCCAGTTTAATTTCGATCTTTGCAATAGCTACCACGTTTCGCAACTTACGGTTGCATTATCGGTTGTTAAAAATGCGTAGTTTAAAAATTGGGATTACATTTCTGAATTCACTATTATTATTGGCGAAGTGATTGTATCGATTTTTACATGAGCCATTTATTTGAAAGTTGCAAAACGTACAGCAATTTAGGTACTAATTGTCTAAACATCTGCATTTATTAATTAAAATTTTTTCTAGATTTCTTCTCTAAGCACGTGTACCTGGAAAATTTCGAAACGGCATTAATCGTAAACAGGGCATTACGCAACTTATGGTTGCATCATCGGTTGTTGTTAAAAATGTATAGTTTAAAAATTGAGATTACATTTCTGAATTAACTATTATTATGGGTGGTCGGTTGGTGGCTATATTACATACGGAAAAACGTTTTATATTAAATCGAAATAAGAATAATACAGTATACCGCAAAGGGCAACTGTAACTTATCGTTTAATGTTGAAAGGCAATAGTTGTTGATAATATCGATGAGGTAGGTAGATGATGTAATAGATGAACATTGCCGAATTGCTTTTACGCTTTTGTCGGTTATACGTGCGAGCTTAAAAATTACATATTACATCGAAAAAACGTAAATGCGCATTTTGAAATTGACGACGCAAATATTAATTTTCGTTATGTAAATTGTCGACTTCGAAATCTCATTTTTCGATGTCGTTTCGGTAATTTGTAAAGATAAACCGCGCATCTCGTCGATCGATGTTAATTTCGAAAAGCGATTTATAGATCGCGTATAATTATAACATAGTTACGTGCTTACGGATCACGATCTAAATGTGAGTTTACAAATGTTATTCGTAGAATTTTAAATCTATCATTACGTGTGGACTTTCAAAGTTTCATTTAAATACTCGGTACTAGTCATATATCGAGACGTATATAGGTTTCAACACGATTCGCGTTGCAAATTAATTGCGATATATTGGTTTTCGAAAGGTCAAGTTTTTAACAGGGACTTTTAGCAAGTTTTTTACCCACGCATATAAGCGATATTTAGTGGGTTTTTATCGAGTTTTTAACATGTTTTTATCGGTTATTTACCAGGGACTGTGTCCCCACTCCTTGCTTGTATAGTTTACATAGTAAATCTGTATAAATTCGGATCGATGTTTTGTACAGATCATTAGTTGATTTCGACTGCTGGTTCGTAAATATCTAGCGACATTCGATAATTGATTATTTATTGAAAAAAAGTGGTACGGGTGTATAGTAAATTATTAGAAAAAAGCGAGTGAACCATTTAGTTTCGGTAAACAGTTGGAAAGATGGAACAAACCGTCAATAACGAAACTTTCATATTGGACATCCTAAAGGGTGAGTGGAATAATAAATTTAAGTTGTTACCCTAATTCGCAAATGATAACTTTTTTCAATGTGTTTTAAAAATTCTGCTTTACTCGAAAAATTTTAAAAACGTATTTAGATTCGATTACGGACATACACCGGCTTACAATACACTCGATATTATTGTAACATAAATTTTTATTTTTCAACTAAACAGCAATCAGTTTTCGAACATTTTGGAAGTTAAATGTTAAGCGCAATCGTTAGATTTTTCTTTTTCATAATCATATC
The DNA here is from genome assembly GCA_940337035.1 of Agriotes lineatus. Lineage (NCBI taxonomy): Eukaryota > Metazoa > Arthropoda > Insecta > Coleoptera > Elateridae > Agriotes > Agriotes lineatus. Next base: position 30,742,699 of record OW679203.1, on the reverse strand, counting down.
AAATCTAACTCTGTTTTTTTTTTCGTTAGTTTGGTACTTTCTGCATTTATTCGTTGTCGCGCTCGGGTTTCCCGTATTAAATTTTTGATTTTTTTCAACTTGCTTTGTTTGGCGGAATTTAAAAAAATCAAATTTTTTAGATAGAGATAATATTCTTATATCTAAATTTAATGCGGCACATCCATTAATATCATAGTTTGATGTTTAAATATTGCTTATATTATTTTTGAAATTACAAATATTGTTGATATTATTTTTGAAATTACAATCTTTTCAATATTAAACGTTTGCAACATATTTAGATATACTATTGTTAGTGGAGCTGATATTTTTATTTTTACTTTTATTTTTCCACTAAACAACAATCAGTTTCCGAAAATTTCGGAGTTAAATGTTAAGTTAACAGTCGAATCTACGCCTGTTTGTTTGTTTGTTTTTTTTGCATTATTTTTGGTCCATTTGCATTATTTTTGGTCCTTTTGCATTTACTCTTTGGCGTGTTCGGGTTTCCTGTATTAAATTCTTGCTTTTTTTCAACTTGTTCTGTTCTTTAATGGAATTTAAAAAATCGCTCCTTTTTTAAGTACAAATAATGTTCGTAAATCTAAAAATCTAATGCAGCGCCTCCGATCATTTCACAGGTTCGATGTTAAAATATTGCTTATATTATTTTTAAAATTACAATATTTTCAACATCAAACACTAGGAACGCATTTAGATATTATTGTAGTTGATACTTTTACTTTTCAATTGAACAACAATCAATTTTCGTACATTTCGGATGTTAAATGTTAACTACAATTATCGGACGCCGATTTGTACTGTCCGAAACTGGTTTCGTTTTATCGTAGTATTTTCCTTCGTTGTTTCGTTTAATTTATTTGAATCGTCGTGAATCGACTCGATTGATATATTTGAATCGTCTCGTTTAATTTATTTGAATCGTCTATATGTCTCCTAACAAGGTTTTCCAAGTCTTTCGGTCATTTTCTCTGGTCACGGATGGCTGTCCGACTCAGGACAGGGGTATGTGGTGGGACCATCCTCTTCCCCCCTTTTTTTTCTTTTATGAAAGGCACCTTTAATGTAGAAACACGCTGCTGCCCACATATCGACAAAATCGATGAGCGGTGCATCAGCAGCCGCCGTTTTCCTAGAGACACCACCGAGGAGATATACATCATGGTGCCCCCCCCCCCTCGAGATGCCACCGCCGACGCCGTCTCGAAGGAGCGAATTTATTTGAATCGTCTATATGTCTTCTAACAAGGTATTCCCAAGTTTTTTGGTCATTTTCTCTAGTCACGGATGGCTGTCCGACTCGGGGCAGGGGTATGTGGTGGGACCATCCTCCTCCTCTCCCTTTTTTTTTATGGGGGGGCACCTTTTAGGTACAAATAATGTTCTTAAATCTAAATTTAATACGACACCTCAATTAATATGACAGTTTATTGATAAAATATTGATTATAGAATTTTTAAAATTATAATATTTTCAATATCAAACATTTGCTCTTTTCAATATCGAACATTTGCAACATATTTAGATATTATTGTAGCTGACACTTTTATTTTTTCACTAAACAACAGTTTTCGAACATTTCGTAAGTCAAATGTTAAATTAACAATCAAATCTACGTCTGTTTGCTTTTGTTTTTGTTATCTTTGGTCCTTGTGAATTCTTGATTTTTTTCAACTTGATCTGTTCTTTAGTGGACTTAAAAAAATCACACCTTTTTAGTACAAATAATGTTTTTAAATCTAAATCTAATACCGCACCTACTTTCATATCACAGTTCGATGTTAAAATATTATTTTTGAAATTACAATATTTTCGATATCAAACATTGGCAACATATTTAGACATTATTGTAGTTGATACTTTTATTTTTGAACTAAACAATAATCAGTTTTCGTACATTTCCGAAATTGAATGTTAAGTGCAATTATCATACGCCGGTTTGTACTGCCCGAAAGTTGTTTCGTTTCATCGTAGTATTTTCCTTCGTTGTCTCGTTTAATTTATTTGAATCATTTTTAGTCGTCTCGTTTAATTTATTTAAATCGTCTATGTCTCCTAACAAGGTTTTTTCAAATCTCTTGGTCATTTCTCTGGTCACGGATGGCTGTCCGACTCGGGGGCAGGGGTATGCGGTGGGACCATCCTCCTCATTCTTTTTTCTTTTACGGAGGGCACCTTTTACGTACGAATATTGTTCTTAAATCTAAATTTAATACGACACCTCAATTAATATGACAGTTTAATGTTAAAATATTGTTTATATTATTCTTCGTTTGATGTTAAAATATTTCTTATATTATTCTTCCCGAGTCTTCTAGTCATTTTCTCTAGTCACGGATGGCTGTCCGACTCGGGGCAGGGGGTATGCGGTGGGACCATCCTCCTCACTTTTTTTTCTTTTATGGAGGGTACGTTTAATGTAGAAACACGCTGCTGCCCACATATCGACACAATCGATGAGCGGCGCATCAGCAGCCGCCACCATTTTCCCAGAGACACTCACATCATGCTGCCCTTCCCGAGATGCCATCGCCGACGCCGTCTCAAAGGACGTCGGTTTGTACTGCCCGAAACTTGTTTCGTTTCAACGTAGTATTTTCCGTCGTTGTTTCGTTTAATTTATTTGAATCATTTTGAATCGGCTCCTTTTAATTTATTTTTTAATCGTCTATGTCCCCTAACAAGGTTTTACGAGGTCTTTTGGTCATTTTCTCTGGTCACGGATGGCTGTCCGACTCGGGGCAGGGGTATGCGGTGGGACCATCCTCCTCATTTTTTTTTCTTTTACGGAGGGCACCTTTTTAGGTACGAATATTGTTTTTAAATCTAAATTTAATACGACACCTCAATTAATACGACAGTTTAATGTTAAAATATTGTTTACATTATTCTTCGTTTAATGTTAAAATATTGCTTATATTATTCTTCCCAAGTCTTCTAGTCATTTTCTCTAGTCACGGATGACTGTCCGACTCGGGGCAGCGCGGAAGTGTGTGTGTGCCAGTTTCAATTACGCGTAACCTAGAGGGTGCAACAAAAACACGATTAGTGCTTTGTCAGAGATGGGTCGATCATCAAAACGGGCGCAATTTTGGAATTCCTACTCACGGTTCCTAACCTGGCCTCGAAATTTGCATCATTTATCAGCCTTTTTAGATAGTTTGCATTTTCTGGCGACAGCCTCTGCAATTCCTTGGTTACATCTATATGCCAAACGCACCATAGTCTTCCTCCAAGATTTTTGAAGCTTAGCAAGTGTTTTACGTGTTTTGTAATTTCTCTCTCTCTCTCTCTCTCTCTCTCTCTCTCTTTTAGCGTAAATATGTAGTAGTCGAACAAAATATGTGTACAACTCGTATCTAAAGCTTCTTTTATACACGACACCTGCGACATTTCAAAATACTTCTTCGCCAAATCCGATTTCGTCGTCGAAAAGTTAACATGGCGTTCCTCTACTCAAGTGGTGATCTCAACATCGGTTTCGTTCCGGATCGCGATCTTGCGGAAGAGGTGTACCCTGGAGTCCAAGAATATTGGGAAGGTCCCTATGAATGGCAACCATCCGCAACTGATGAGGGCTACATGCTGGTGAGGAACTTCTTCGTCAGCAGAAACATAAATGTAGCCCACTTCCGCTACGACCGGGGCCAGTTTTCACACGAAGGTGAGACAATTGGATTTCACATCACCCCGGCAATGGAGGACATTCAAGATCTGATCGAGAGCATATTCGAGGCCTCCACGGTGGTCTTGGATCACTGGTCGAATGAGCAACGCCTACAAGACTTCGAGGACAACGACGACGACGAGATCGACGACGACGAGATCGACGACTACCTCGACGACTACCTCGACGACGAGGAGGAGCCGATATGGACGACGGCGCCGGCGGCGTAGGATTTTTTTTTCCAACTTGATCTGTTTTTAGTGGACTTAAAACAATCACAAGTTTTTAGTACAAATAATGTTTTTATTTAAATAAAATTTAAAAAAAGTAAATTTGCTTTGAGCCATAGAATGATGTATATAAGGGCTAGAACATGACAAACTTTAAAAGCGCTCAGATTTTCTTGTTTGCTATGCACACATACCTAGACGATAAACATAAAACCTTTTGTGAAATAAAAAGTGTTGTAACATTCGTATTTTGCTGCCTCCGCGATCTCTTTAAATTTCGGTTATGCCCTGGAGTTCACAAGCTCGATTATAATAAAAGTGTAAAATATGCAATAACTTAAACGACAATTGAACCTATTTTCAATGCTACACGTCGATAATTAATTATTGAATACATTCATATATCAGACAAATTTGAAATTCCATTTTACCGACGACCGCCATATAAATCGAAGCGAGAGAAAGATATTTGGTCAGTTGTCATTTTAGATTTTTTTCCGAAAAGCCATGGCATCAGCAAAATCGGGTACGTTTTTTTTTTAAATTTACCAGTCGTGTTCTGCTTATCTGCGCATCTATCGGCGACAAACTTTTATATATTTGTCGATCCGTATAATGTTTTATTTTAATTTCGCGTTTTATATTTGTTTTAATGTAGAGACGCCATCTGAAAATCGAAACGACGACGAATCAATCATCGTCGCCCCATCTTCCGCTTCGGAACCCGAATGTTGGAACGACGATTGTCTTGTGACAGAAGGTATAACAACAACAATAACAACAACAACAACAACGACAACAATACCAGCAGCAGCAGCAGCAGCAGCAACAACAACAAATACTATTGAATGGCAAAAAGACCCAACCGATACTATTGAATGGAGTGAAAAAAATTTAGGCAGTGCTTTTAATAATAATACGGAAGCTTTTAAAGAAACTCCAGAAAGGTCGGAAGGTGAATATTTAAAACAACTAGAAACGGATTTATTTCCGTTTCACGAGAGACCAAATAACAGGTGCGATCCGTGTAATAAAATCACGACGTGCGGATCATTAGTGCGTGATTTCGAGGGTAACTTCTATAATGTTTGTTGCAAGTGTATAACTAAAAATGCATATTTTTGGCATACAAAACTTGACAAACAAACGTGTCGTCATATGGTTTCGTAAAAAATTTGAGCAGCTAGTCTGTGTAAATGATATTTCGTGACTGTATATATAATATGTTCTTTTTAAACGCGGACATTAGATGGCTTAGCGGATGCAGTATTCTTTCCAGAAATTAGCAAAAAAAAAATCCGGCGTAGAAGATACTCGACTATTTACGTCAACTAGATAAACAATTTTTAGACAGAAGTGTGCAATAAAATCGCCCGTGTGCAGAATATGGCAGATATACTTTCGTTGTTTCAAATGGAAAATTCGATACTTCTCGATAAGTTTGCAAAGCTTTATCATATTTTTTGCTCTAACAATACGTCGGCTATACTATTCTTTATAGTTAAAGTATCTGGATGATTGGACCTTTATCTTTTCTCTATCTCATAAACCTCGTTCGAAATTTGCAAAGCTTTCTCGTATTTACTTTGATATTTAAGTACAATAGCCATATTATGCAGAATAATTAAAGTATCTCGATGATCAGGACCTACAATGTCTTTTCTTTTTTCATAAACCTCTATATAGGTTTGAAATGATTCCTCTTAGTCTTTACCTTGTATACGGAGGTTACCTTTAACGTAGAAACACGCTGCTGTCCGCATATCGACACAATCGATGAGCGGTGCATCAGCAGCCGCCAGCGTTTTTCTAGAAACACCTCCCGAGGAGATACACATCATGCTGCCCCGGGAGGGGGGTGGGGGAAGGTCCGGGATTATTTAGGCCTAAGCCTCCATCAATCATTTAGACCGGCTGAGTCGGGAAAAAAAAAAAGGTTTAGGCAAGATGATGCCGCCAAAAACTTCGACTCGATCGATCTGTTCTGTTCTTTAGTGGACTTTAAAAAATTAGTGTAGCGGATAGGAACTTCTTGCGAATAATGGTCCTATTCAGGGAAATAAATCGACCCTGCACACCGCAGATTTCAGGAGCTAGCGGCAGCCACCAATAATTTCCTAGAAGCGGCCGCCTACAAAAATACACAACACGCTGTCCCGAGGTGGCGTCGCCGACGCCGCCTCAAAGGGACAGCGAAAGCAAAGGACACACACAATCCGGTCAACAACGGATCAACGTTCGAAGAGCCACCGGTGCCGACGGTGGCTGCAACATTCCAATTCGAATAATGTTGGGATGATGAGCCGGACGGTGGCTGCAACATTCCAATTCGAATAATGTTGGGATGATGAGCCGTACACCCACGACGCCTCCCCCCCCCCACCACGGCGGTGGTTCCCAGGGTCGGTCTCGGGTTAATTAGGCCCCTAAGCCTCCGGCGTATAGACTAACGAAGTTCCGAAAAAAAAAATCCGGAAAGAATTTTCCAAAAACTTCAACCATGCTATGTACTACTGTCCGTCCTTAGCGGATAATACACAAATCTGTTTTTTTTTCGGACTTAGTAGACGATACTTTTATTTTTTTCAACTAAAAAATAATAAATTTTCGTACATTTTTCGAAGTTAAATGTTAACTACAATTATCAGACGCCGATTTGTATTGCCCGAAAGTTGTTTCGTTTCTTCGTAGTATTTTCCTTCGTTGTTTCGTTTAATTTATTGTTGTTGGTTATAGCACGATTGTGTACAATCAATTTCTGTAAATTTATATTTAAAAGCTCCTGATTTTTAGTTAGGGTAAATATAGCGTTTATGAAGTCATTTATTAAATGTGTATGTTGACTTAGAATTTTATTGTGGATATCTCTTGTGGATTGAAGATCCGCAATGGCATTCTCGTATTTTTCTCCGTCTTCAGCGTCAAGATTGCCTGTCAAAAATTTAAATACAGTGCCGAGTCCATTTATTACTCCGCGTTTTGTTCTGATTGTATCTGAAGGAAATATTTGATCAATCATCTTATCAATCCTTATGATGTACTGTTGGATCAACAATAGCATGTCGTTGTGATTTAATTTTGTTTGTTCTTCATTTTTAACTGTGTAAAAATCGCGATCTCTTAATTTAAGGATAGAGTTTAATAATGAACGTCTAAGGATAGTATAATTTGTTAATAAGGGTGTGTAGTCAAATGTCTTTATAATAGTCCAGTCGCTTTCTTTAATTTGCGCTTTTCCTAGGTTTTGAGGGTAAAGTCCAGGGTTTTCGGAGAGGTCGGTTATCGTAACGTCGCCAAGGGTTGAAGTTAAGAAGAGGGACCAGGTAATGATGTACCTGCAACAAGTTTATTTTCTTTAATAGGTAGTATTTCGTTTGCGTGTCTGTTGAATATTTGTTTCGTATGTTCGTCTTGTACAGTGTAGATGTGATTGTCCAGTATTTTGATGATTTTAAAGGGTCCTTTGAATTTGGCTAATTTTTTGTTTCTCTTGTCTTGTTTTAGGAAAACCTTTTGATCAATTTTGAAAACGGTTAAGTGTTTCTTTTTATTAAGATTTTCGTTACGTTTTTGTTTAGTTAGAATTTGCTTGTCTTTTAATTCATTGTAAAGATGGGTCATTCGGTTTTTGTGATCATTCAAATAGTTTGCGTAAAAAGTGTCGGTGCATAGGTCATAGGGGTCTCTATTATCTGTGTGTCCAAACAAAATTTCTCGTGGGGTATATTTTAAATTCGAATGTATTGAATTGTTGTACGCCAGAATACAGTGAGGCATTTTTTCCGAATCAGGCGTATCTTTGAGAAGTCTAAAATGTTCAATTAGTGTAGAATGTATTCGTTCTACGGGTGAATTAGATTCATGGTGCAACGGAGTAGTTACATGCAGATCGATCTTATGTAATTTTAGAAATTCTTTAATAATAGCGGTATCGAATTCCACATCATGTTGCCCCGGGAGGGGGGGGGGGAGGGTCCGGGATTATTTAGGCCTAAGCCTCCATCAATCGTTTAGACCGACTGAGTCAGAAAAAAAAAGGTTTAGGCAAGATGATGCCGCCAAAAACTTCGACTCGATCGATCTGTTCTTTAGTGGACTTTAAAAAATCAGTGTAGCGGATAGGAACTTCTTGCGAATAATGGTCCTATTCAGGGAAACAAATCGACCCTGCACACCGCAGATTTCAGGAGCTTTCTGACCCGGAGAGCTAGTTCTTGCTGAGGGTTCCTTGTCCGAGATTACGGATGAAGACCGCGATGGCATCGACAGCGGAGAAGAAGATCTTTGGTACGATGAAGATGGCACCTCCATTAATATCATAGTTCGATGTTAAAATATTGCTTATGTTATTCTTCCTAAGTCTTTTGGTCATTTTCTCTGGTCACGGATGGCTGTCCGACTCGGGGGACAGGGGTATGCGGTGGGACCATCCTCTCCTTTCGCTTTTTTTTCTTTTACGAAGGTTACCTTTAACGTAGAAACACGCTGCTGTCCGCATATCGACACAATCGATGAGCGGTGCATCAGCAGCCGCCAGCCTTTTCTCAGAAGCGGCCTACAAAAAATATACAACACGCTGTCCCGAAGTGGCATCGCCGACGCCGCCTCGAAGGAACAGCGAAAGCAAAGGGCACACACACACAATCCGGTCAACAACGGATCAACGTTCGAAGAGCCACAGGTGCCGACGGTGGCTAAAACATTCCAATTCGAATAATGTTGGGATGACGAGCAGTACACCCCCCCCCCCTCCCCCGACGGTGATTCCCAGTGTCGATCCCGGGTCAATTAGGCCTAAGCCTCTGGCGTATAGACTAACAAAGTTCCGAAAAAAAAAATCCGGAAAGAATTTTCCAAAAACTTCAACCATGCTATGTACTATCCGTCCTTAGCGGATAATACACAAATCTGTTTTTTTTTCGGACATAGTTTATATTATGTACAGTTACGGACACCTCAAAGTGCACGGTTTTGTTGTTACTATGGTTATTTTTGCCATTTTTTGGCTTATTAAATTTTGAATCGTGTCCTTTTAATTTATTTGAATCGCCTGTGTCTCCTAACGAGCTTTTCCCAAGTCTTTTGGTCATTTTCTCTCTGGTAACGGATGGCTGTCCGACTCGGCGGACAGGGGTATGCGGTGGGACCATCCTCTCCTTTCTTTTTTGTTTTTTCTTTTACGGAGGTTACCTTTAACGTAGAAACACGCTGCTGTCCGCATATCGACACAATCGATGAGCGGTGCATCAGCAGCCGCCAGCGTTTTTCTAGAAACACCTCCCGAGAACTAAGAGGATACTGCAACTGAAGAACCAGATGTAGTACCTGTAACAGGTATTATTTCGTCAGTTTGACGTATTTCATTTGCATGTCTTTTAAATATTTTTTTTTTGGTAGTTAAAACTTCAACAAGATATGTATTATTGTCTAGGGTTTTTATAATTTTGAAGGGTCCTTTAAATTTCATACTTCTTTTATTTCTTCTGTCATTTTTAAGGAAAACTTTCTGATTAACTTTAAAAGCTACAAGTTCTTTATTTTTATTCATTTTTTTATTTCCTTGTTCTGTGGCTTGATTTTGTTTAGATTGGATTTCTGAGTAAAAATGCAACATTTTATCTTTATGGTCATTAATGTAAGTTTCAAAATATTTATCGTTGCATAATTCAAATGGACTATGACTGTCTGTATGTTCAAATAAAATTTCAGAAGGAGTAAATTTTAAATTGTAATGTATTGAGTTATTATAGGCTAATATGCAATAAGGCGTTTTTTCTTTTTCAGGGGTATGCTCTAGTAATCTGTAGTGTTCTAAAATTGTCGAGTGTACTCGTTCAATGAGTGCATTTGATTCATGATGCAAAGGTGTAGTTAGATGTAATTGTATTTTATGTAATTTTAAAAATTATTTTATTACAGCGTTATCGAATTCGTTATCAGCGGTGATTTTCTGAGGTACGGCATAATGTGAAAAGAATTTTAACAATGCTTTTGTTATGTCTATTTTGTTTTGGGATTCTAATAAATATGCCGGTGTGAATTTACTGAAATTGTCAATTACGGTTAAATATTTAGTTTGATTGATTTTGGAAAATGTCTATGCTGATACAAGAGAAAGGTTTCTCATAAGTAGGCGTTAAACTACAGCGGAGAGGAAGATCTTTGGTACGATGAAGATGGCACCTCCGTTAATATCATAGTTCGATGTTAAAATATTGCTTATGTTATTCTTCCCAAGTCTTTTGGTCATTTTCTCTGGTCGCGGATGGCTGTCCGACTCAGTTGGGCAGGGGTATGCGGTGGGACCATCCTCTCGTTTCTTTTTTTTTCTTTTACAGGGGTTACCTAATTCATTGTAAAGGTGGGTCATTCGGTTTTTGTGATCATTTTTCATTGGTCTGTGTCCGCATCTCGACACAATCGATGAGCGGTGCATCAGCAGCCTCCACCGATTCTTCCCAAGTCCTTTGGTCATTTTCTCTGGTCGCGGATGGCTGTCCGACTCAGTTGGGCAGGGGTATGCGGTGGGACCATCCTCTCGTTTCTTTTTTTTTCTTTTACAGGGGTTACCTTTAACGTAGAAACGCGCTGATGTCCGCATCTCGACACAATCGATGAGCGGTGCATCAGCAGCCTCCACCGATTCTTTCCAAGTCTTTTTGTCATTTTCTCTGGTCGCGGATGGCTGTCCGACTCAGTTGGGCAGGGGTATGCGGTGGGACCATCCTCTCGTTTCTTTTTTTTTCTTTTACAGGGGTTACCTTTAACCTTAGAAACGCGCTGATGTCCGCATCTCGACACAATCGATGAGCGGTGCATCAGCAGCCTCCACCGATTCTTCCCAAGTCCTTTGGTCATTTTCTCTGTTCGCGGATGGCTGTCCGACTCAGTTGGGCAGGGGTATGCGGTGGGACCATCCTCTCGTTTCTTTTTTGTTTTTTCTTTTACAGGGGTTACCTTTAACCTTAGAAACGCGCTGATGTCCGCATCTCGACACAATCGATGAGCGGTGCATCAGCAGCCTCCACCGATTCTTCCCAAGTCCTTTGGTCATTTTCTCTGTTCGCGGATGGCTGTCCGACTCAGTTGGGCAGGGGTATGCGGTGGGACCATCCTCTCGTTTCTTTTTTTTTTCTTTTTTTTTTCTTTTACAGGGGTTACCTTTAACCTTAGAAACGCGCTGATGTCCGCATCTCGACACAATCGATGAGCGGTGCATCAGCAGCCTCCACCGATTCTTCCCAAGTCCTTTGGTCATTTTCTCTGGTCGCGGATGGCTGTCCGACTCAGTTGGGCAGGGGTATGCGGTGGGACCATCCTCTCGTTTCTTTTTTTTTCTTTTACAGGGGTTACCTTTAACCTTAGAAACGCGCTGATGTCCGCATCTCGACACAATCGATGAGCGGTGCATCAGCAGCCTCCACCGATTCTTCCCAAGTCCTTTGGTCATTTTCTCTGGTCGCGGATGGCTGTCCGACTCAGTTGGGCAGGGGTATGCGGTGGGACCATCCTCTCGTTTCTTTTTTTTTCTTTTTTTTTTCTTTTACAGGGGTTACCTTTAACCTTAGAAACGCGCTGATGTCCGCATCTCGACACAATCGATGAGCGGTGCATCAGCAGCCGCCACCGGTTTTCCCAGAAGCGGCCTACAAAAAATACACAACACGCTGTCCCGAGGTGGCATCGTCGACGCCGCCTCGAAGGAACAGCGAAAGCAAAGGACACACAATCCGGTCAACAACGGATCAACGTTCGAAGAGCCACAGGTGCCGACGGTGGCTGCAACATTCCAATTCGAATAATGTCGGGATGATGAGCCGTACACGCTCTCCCAGGTTCTCAGGGTCGGTCCCGGGTTAATTAGGCCTAAGCCTCCGGCGAATAGACTAACAAAGTTCCGAAAAAAAAAATCCGGATAAAATCACGATAACAACGATGATAAAGCTAGTTCTTGCTAAAGGGTTCCTTGTCCGGGATTACGGATGAAGACCGTGACGGCATCGACAGCGGAGAAGAAGATCTTTGGTACGATGAAGATGGCACCGCCATTAATATCATAGTTCCATGTTAAAATATTGCTTCTCAAAACGGCGCCTTGTTGTTCTTCAGTTAAATTCTGTTTCCTAACGAGGCGAAAGAAAATAATAGTCTTTCATCGAATTTTACGAGACTTCTCAAAACGGCGCCTTGTTGTTCTTCAGTTAAATTCTGTTTCCTAACGAGGCGAAAGAAAATAATAGTCTTTCATCGAATTTTACGAGACTTCTCAAAACGGCGCCTTGGTGTTCTTCAGTTAAATTCTGTTTCCTAATAAAGTTTTGTCAAGCCTTTCGGTCATTTTTTCTGGTCACGGATGGCTGTCCGACTCAGGGCAGGGGTATGTGGTGGGACCATCCTCTCCCCCCCTCCCCCTTTCTCTCTCTCTCCCCTTTTTTTATGGATCATCCTGTACTATTTGGTGGAACAATACAAAGTTTGTTTTGAAGAGTTATAATAAATTTACGTATTTGTTTTAAAAATAGTGTATTATAAATGTGCGACATGTTATTTTTGCATAGCTATGCCATTCAAAAATATTAATAATTCGATTCGATGCAGGGCTTTGTATGTTACATATTATATATACGCAAAGATACGAAAAAATTTTATCAAGAAAAATCGTTCAGAATATGAAATTATGGCTCTGTCGAAAATTTCAAAAGGATCATCTCACTTTAATAAATTCACTTTTTGTAGTAATGAACGAAAAACCGTCGTAGTAAAGTAAACGATTGATTGTTATGATTTTAAAGTCAAAACCTTAAAATATTTGTGCGAACTTGATTGTTTATCTAAGTATTTTGCAAATTACTTGTTCTCTATAGAGTAACTTTATTGTTATTTAATTTCTTCGTTTTTTTTGTTTAGATGATCTTTTCGAAATTTTACACCGAGCCATAATTTCAGATTCTGAAAGACTTTCCTTGATAAAATTTTGTCGTATATCGACCGAAAAGGCAGCAGGCGCTTTATGCGAATAGAAAATAATATTTCGCATTTTTCGTTGTCACTAAATTATTTAAAATTCGCTTAAAATCCTTTTCGCGCTAGGGCGCGGAGGGCGAAATCTCAAAAAAACATGATAACGCAATTTTTTAAACGTTTCATCAAGTATACCTGTAGTGAATTCGGTATGTCCACCATAAATTACTTAGGGCTCTGACGCACTGTGGTTGATGATTTGGCCAATCTACAAGCTGACACTGCTTCGAACAATAAATGGCCAGTCTGCATTTACAAACCATCTCGGCTCTTTTTAAACAAATACACATCCGCTCCCCGGACAAAACTTCTGGATGTTCAAACTGCCTAGGTGGGCTTGAGAATCCACTATCAACAGAAGCAATTCTTGGAGGATTTGGGTCCTGCTGCTGTGCTTCGACGTTCTCTGTGTTGTCAGCAACTGGGTCGAAGGTAACATCGGTTTTGATAAGTTGGTCCATGTCATACTTGATGTGCACTTGCGAGAAGTATTCAGGATTTAAACACACCACCTCGTCGTCATTCATTTTCTCAAACTCAAACTGTATAAAATCGGTCTTATGTTGGTACATTGTTTTTCAAATTGATTTAAATTAATTAATTAATTAGGTACTGTTCCAACTATAATTACGGGGAACAAGCAGAAAATGATCATCGTTTGAACATACAGAGGATAGAGTGGTGTAATTTTACATTATACGATATTTTGCGAATTTGGGTAACAAACTATTTTATTTTTATTTTTTAATCCTAACCATTGTTTGTAATCATTAATATTATTTGTCACGAACGTGAACGCTTCAATATATGCACAAATAATACGTAAATAACTATATATGTATGTAGTCTGTGTGTACCTATTTACAAAACTAAATCTTAATATTTATTTTTTACAATAGAAGCATGCGACGCCCAACAGATTGTTCCGATAGCTATGCCGGAAGTTCAAGTGTACGAAGATATCACCGATCTTGAAGACGAAGAGGGCAACGAATTATATAACACGTTACCTCTTACCCTAGGCCGTTCGTTTGCTGAAGATTTAACAGAAGCAAAAAGCGCATCGGCCGATTTAGTCCAGATCAAAAGGACGGCCGCATATTTTGAAAATATTCTTAATATGCTTGATCAGGGCGACTTTGGACAAGAAGACATGACTGCCGTCGGCAGCGAGGTTATTGTCGAAGCATCGATGTCTCCGGCACCATCGACATGCTTACCTCGACCAGTTACACCGACGACGCCGCCGCCGCCGCCGCCGCCGTCGCATCCGAACGCATCGCCGGCGTCGTCTACTCAGCGTGGTCAAGGTATTGCGTATAAAAATATCAAAATTATAGAAAACAGTAAAACATCATCGTCGTCTACTATTACTACCGAGAAACGACAAAGTCGCAGTCGTATTAGAAGCACGAATAAACATCGTAATAACGATACCAATAATAAATATGGTGGTCGAAGCAGCAACAGCAGCAGTAACCGGAGTGATGATCATGATTCCGATATGCGTAATAATGATAGAAGCAATCGTAGCGGTAGTAATAGTAGTAGTAGTAGTAGTAGTAGTAGTGGTAGCAGCAGTAGTAGTAGTAGTACCCGTAGTAGTAGTAGTAGTAGTAGTAATAGTTCTGATCGTAGTTCTGGCAGTAGCCATGCTAGTGACAGTGATAATGAGGATGTTAATGCAGAGGATGAAAATGACAATGGAACAGATGCAGGAAGTAGCGACAGCGAGAATGACGACGACATGTATAAAATACCCACGGAAGGAAGAACGAAGTTATCTCGTAAGGCTAAATTAGACGATAATCGTAATTCCCGATTAATAATTGAAAGCAGCGTAAATCTACGGAACATAAACCCGAATCCTAAATGTCCGGACAAATGCGGAGAACCAACAGATTGCCCTAGGAAACTTGAACAGGTTAAGCGATCGCCGCTATATAGCAAATCCAACGAGATAATTAAATATAAGTCCGTATTTTTTTATGACGGCATCAACGATAACGCAAACGGATGCAATTCTAATGAGATAGCGTATCCGAAAGAATGGAAACTAGTTGGTCTGATAGATATCGCTAAAGAGCTAAATGTAAAAATTGATTTAATGTCGTCAAAAAGTGGTAAAGCTCTACGTAGTTTTTCCATCGATCCAGATGTGTACGAACATAAAAAGACTAATTTTGTCAGAATCCGCGATGGAAGATGCGATGGAGATTTAACTCAATATCGCTTGGTTTACGGAGCCGTTCCTCAACAATACAAAGCGATAACGCGTTATTTTATGAGAAAATATGAAAATGAATTTTCCCAACAGTTAAAAGAAAAGATGTCGTCGCCGTCGTCGTCGTCGTCGTCGTCGTCGTTGTCAAAAAAGAAGTTACCAAATCGACACATGTACGATGGTGAGTTGGAATTTTTAATTTATAATTATTGGCGATTAGAAACTACCGACTTGCTAAAATACGACGAAGATGCGGCACGACCAAAAACTAAACGTATGCTGTCGTATTTATGGAACAATTTACAAGCTACTCTTCTAAAAATGAATCACGAACAGAAGAAAAAATATGCAGCCGTGATCGACGCATTAAAGCAGATACGAAATTACGCGTGGTTTCTTGAAAACGACAAAATCAGCAAAGCTTGTTTGTACATGATCAAATGTCATTTTGTTGTTTTTTATCCCGTTCTGTGCAAAGAAGATCGCAAATTGTGGATGGTGCTAATGCGAATTTGCAACGTACATCATTACCTTTGCGAGCATACGCAAGCGAAAATGCACGTTATGGCAAAATCGACCGTAACCATGTTGAAATTTATGTATGATGAAAGACAGGCCGCTCACAAAGAGCACGTAAACGAGACTATAACGTCCGGCATGGTAATGGAAATGTTTCAAGAATGGATCGGAACAAAAAGCCACAACGGTCTGCATCGACTCCAAAAGCGAATGAATACTTTATTGTATCATACAGTTAGAGGCGTCGCCTGTTATTTACTAGAAACTGGAATTGTAGATTATAAATCTGAAAGGTCGACATCTAACGAGCCGGGTATGAGCGTTAGCAAGAAAGAAAAAAAAGTCAGTATTGCAAAGGATCCGACGACAAAGGTCACCATAACAGAAGCGCATATTAGTGGATATATATCGATCAAAGGTATTAAATTTCATAATGTGATGACATCGCTTCCATCACTATCGAGAAAATTAATGCGCGATTTATGCGTAATTATTACGAATACGTGCATTGCGCATTTACGGCACGAGAAACAAATGTATACGCCGATGTCGTTGAAAATACCCGATGACGCTATCGATCTATTAAATCAATACTTGCGTAGCGTAATTTCGATGGCCGTTCAGGGACCTATTCTGATGGCGATGGAAGAATCGACATCCATGAAGCGTACTGATCGAATTGAACTCATCGAAACGGCAATTGACGATTTCATCGAAACGTATTATTGCGACGTGGACCACGTCGACAATTGGATACTTACGGACGATCGTACTATCGATGTCGTCGGTGATGATGGTAATATTGAAAAGACATTTTTACAAGCGGAAAAAGAAAAAGCCGATCGACAAGACGAATATAACGATTACGGATCGTTAGAAAACGATGTGGAGTACTTGGCAAGGCCGCTCGTAAAATTATCCGATCAAGAACCCAAACCAATGTCCGAACCGAAAAAACGCAATTCTGCCAAAACTATGTTAGTACAACGCATAAATAACGGCTCAGTAGAACCAACAACAACACGCAAAGCTTCATCAAGATCGATTAAAATACCAACTTTTCTGGCCATGATGAAGCGACAAAAAATGCAGTATCACGATCCGGACCGATTTTTAGAAATTCTCGATGACCGAGTGGCTCGTACGAAATGTCCGTTTTGCGACATTTGCACCACCGTGTATGCGGTACGTTTTACTTCGACCAATCGTATTGAAATTGCGTGTTGCAACTCATGTTATTATGCGATGAGCATAATAAATCCGTTGAATAAAGATCAATGTAATATATTGATTGATCGAATCGATAACAAAATTATGAAACCCATCGCTTTTAACAACGAAGAACGAATCTTCTTTAAAGATAAGAGTAACACGTTTAAAGCGCGCATATCGTACAATAGATTGGCACGCAAACCGAAGACGTCGAAAAATGATAGAAAAGCTCCATCGTCGAGAAAAACGCATACCTCTCGCGAATTTCTACCGAGCGGCGAAGAAGACGCAATCGCAGATGATGGAGAAGAACAGAAGATACTACAGAAACGTGGACGAAAACGTAAATCCGAACTTATCGATTTCTCGAACGGCAACAAGAAAAAAAGAGGAAAAGGTGGATCGTCAACCACCAAAATGGGCTTATAAATAGTAGCGGCGATGAGGAAAAACAGCAAAAAAAAACCAAAAAAAAAAAACTAAAGAAACTCGAACCTAAACTAACAGCATCGGCAAAATCGGGTGCGTTTTCTAAAATTTACCAATAGTGTTTCCTCATCTGCGTATATCTATCGGCGCAAACTCCTGAGCATTACGCATTTACGGCACCAGAAACAAAAATGTATACGCCGATGTCGTTGAAAATACCCGATGACGCTATCGATCTATTAAATCAATCAATACTTGCGTAGCGTAATTTCGATGGCCGTTCAGGGACCTATTCTGATGGCGATGGAAGAATCGACATCCATGAAGCGTACTGATCGAATTGAACACATCGAAACGGCAATAATTGACGATTTCATCGAAACGTATTATTGCGACGTGGACCACGTCGACAATTGGATACTTACGGACGATCGTACTATCGATGTCGTCGGTGATGATGATGGTAATATTGAAAAGACATTTTTACAAGCGGAAAAAAAAGCCGAACGACAAGACGAATATAATGATTACGGATCGTTAGAAAACGATGTGGAGTACTTGGCAAGGCCGCTCGTAAAATTATCCGATCAAGAACCCAAACCAATGTCCGAACCGAAAAAACGCAATTCTACCAAAACTATGTTAGTACAACGCATAAATAACGGCTCAGTAGAACCAACAACAACAACAACAACAACAACACACAAAGCTTCATCAAGATCGATTAAAATACCAACTTTTCTGGCCATGATGAAGCGACAAATGCAGTATCATGATCCGGACCGATTCTTAGAAATTTTCGATGACCGAGTGGCTCGTACGAAATGTCCGTTTTGCGACATTCGCACCACCGCGTATGCGGTACGTTTTACTTCGACCGATCGTATTGAAATTGCATGTTGCAGCTCATGTTATTAGGGCATCTGCGTATATCTATCGGCAAACTCCTATATTTGGAGAGTTTTTTATTTATAATTATCGGCACTTAAAAACTATCGACCTGCTAAAATACGACGAAGATGCGACACGGCCAAAAACACTAAACGTACGTTGTCATATTTATGGAGCAACCATTCTTAGAATGGATCACGAACAAAATACAAAAATAATATGCAGCCGCGATCGACGCAGCAGATAAAGCAGATACGAAATTAAGCGAAATCAGCAAAAAGCTTGTTTATACACGATTAAATGCCATTTTTGTAGTGTATTTTATTCCAATTTTGAGTAAAGAAGATCGCAAATTGTGAATGATGTCAATGAGAATTTGCAATGTACATCGTTATACCTCTGTGCGAGCATTACCCAAGCGAAAATGTACGTTATGGCAAAAATCGATCGAGACAAGCGGCTTTTAAAGAGCGCATAAACGAGACATTAACGCCTGACATGATAATGGAAACGTTTCAAGAATGGATTGGAACAAAAAGCCACAATGGTTCGCATCGACACTCACAAACCGCAACAACGACAACAACAACAACAACAACAACGAACGAATACTTTATTGTATAGTACAGTTAGAAGCTTCGCTTGTTATCTAATCTACTACAAGCTGAAATTGTTGATTCTAAACCTGAAAAGTCGAAATCTAACGAGCCAGTGACGAGCGTCTGCAAGAAAGATAAAATAAAAGTCGGTATTGTAAAGGATGCAAGTTCAATCATCGAAAAATAAGAATACTTCTCGCGAATTTCTATCGGAGTTGTGAAAAAGAAGAAGACGTCAACACCTATGATGATGATGATGATGATGGAGAAAAAAACCGAAAAAACTACACAGACGTGGACGAAAACCTAAATCCGAACTTACCGATTCGACCAAAATGAGCTTATAAATAGGTACCGATGATGATGATGAAGAAGAAGAACAGAAAAAAAACAACCAAAGAAGCACGGACGAAAACTGACATGGCATCAGCAAAATCAGGTACGTTTTTTTTTTCTAAAACCATTTTAAAATTACTTTGCTTTTAATTTAGCAAACGAACGATTTTAGAAACCGATTATTTATTAATGCGCGAATATGAATAGAACGGTCGGAACAATTTGTAACACCCAGACTTCGCGTGAATGTTAGACAGAGAGAATAATCCAACAAGAATTTTAAAATAACGTTTTATATAATATTTTATATATATTTATCTAATGTCGTAGAAACATGCTGCTGTCAACACGAAGAAAGAGATAGACGAGTGGTGTAACAGCAGCCACACCGGTTACCCAGAGAGACACGCCCTACGAAGAAGATACACAACATGCTGCCCCCGAGGTGCAGCCGCCACCGCCGCCGCCGCCGCCGCCGTAGCCGTCTCCTTCAGGAAACGATCGAAACTCGAAGAAATCGATCGAGGGATCATCAACGTCATCGACGTTCGAACTCGACTGTTGGACACACGCGCACACACACACGTGACGGTGGTTCTCCGAGTTGGAACCCGTGGACGAAAACCTAAATCCGAACTTACCGATTCGACCAAAATGAGCTTATAAATAGGTAGCGATGATGATGATGAAGAAGAACAGAAAAAAACAACCAAAGAAGCACGGACGAAAACCGACATGGCATCAGCAAAATCAGGTACGTTTTTTTTTCTAAAACCATTTTAAAATTACTTTGCTTTTAATTTAGCAAACGAACGATTTTAGAAACCGATTATGTATTAATGCGAATATGAATAGAACAGTCGGAACAATTTGTAACATCTAGACTTCGCGTGAATGTTAGACAGAGAGAATAATCCGACAAGAATTTTAAAATAACGTTTTATATAATATTTTATATATATATATTTATCTAATGTTGTAGAAACATGCTGCTGTCAACACGAAGAAAGAGATAGACGAGTGGTGTAACAGCAGCCACACCGGTTTCCCAGAGAGACACGCCCTACGAAGAAGATACACAACATGCTGCCCTCGAGGTGGAGCCGCCGCCGCCGTAGCCGTCTCCTTCAGGAAACGATCGAAACTCGAAGAAATCGATCGAGGGATCATCAACGTCATCCACGTTCGAACGTGGACGAAAACCTAAATCCGAACTTACCGATTCGACAAAAATGAGCTTATAAATAGTTACCGATGATGATGAGGAAGAACAGAAAAAAAAACAACCAAAGAAGCACGGACGAAAACTGACACGGCTTCAGCAAAATCAAGTACGTTTTTTTTCTAAAACCATTTTAAAATTACTTTGCTTTTAATTTAGAAACGAACGATTTTAGAAAGCGATTATTATTTATTAATGCGAATATGAATAGAACAGTCGGAACAATTTGTAACATCTAGACTTCGCGTGAATGTTAGACAGAGAGAATAATCCGACAAGAATTTTAAAATAACGTTTTATATAATATTTTATATATATATATTTATCTAATGTTGTAGAAACATGCTGCTGTCAACACGAAGAAAGAGATAGACGAGTGGTGTAACAGCAGCCACACCGGTTTCCCAGAGAGACACGCCCTACGAAGAAGATACACAACATGCTGCCCTCGATGTGGAGCCGCCGCCGCCGTAGCCGTCTCCTTCAGGAAACGATCGAAACTCGAAGAAATCGATCGAGGGATCATCAACGTCATCCACGTTCGAACTCGACTGTTGGACACACGCGCACACACACGTGACGGTGGTCCTCCGAGTTGGAACCCGTGGACGAAAACCTAAATCCGAACTTACCGATTCGACCAAAATGAGCTTATAAATAGGTACCGATGATGATGATGAAGAAGAACAGGATAAAAAAACAACCAAAGAAGCACGGACGAAAACCGACATGGCATCAGCAAAATCAGGTACGTTTTTTTTCTAAAACCATTTTAAAATTACTTTGCTTTTAATTTAGCAAACGAACGATTTTAGAAACCGATTATTTATTAATGCGCGAATATGAATAGAACAGTCGGAACAATTTGTAACATCTACGCCTGCATTTTTTTAGTCTCCCCCCCCCCCCACCCCAATCATTCGATAGCTTGTTGACGATTTCATAAGCGCTCTTGTTCGAGATTGCGCGTTGGTTTTTACAATTTCATTCGGTGAAATTAGACTTCGCCTGAATGTTTAGACAGAGAAAATAATCCGACAAGAATTTTAAAATAACGTTTTATATAATATTTTATATATATATTTATCTAATGTTGTAGAAACACGCTGCTGTCAACACGAAGAAAGAGATAGACGAGTGGTGTAACAGCAGCCACACCGGTTTCCCAGAGAGAGAGAGAGAGAGAGAGAGAGAGAGAGAGAGAGAGAGAGACACGCCCTACGAAGAAGATACACAACATGCTGCCCTCGAGGTGGAGCCGCCGCCGCCGTAGCCGTCTCCTTCAGGAAACGATCGAAACTCGAAGAAATCGATCGAGGGATCATCAACGTCATCCACGTTCGAACTCGACTGTTGGACACACGCGCACACACACACACACACACACACACACACGTGACGGTGGTTCTCCGGATTGGAACCCGGATTAATTTGTACTCGGCATCGGAGTTATAGACTGACTAAGTCCGTATAGAGACCGATTAATTCCGAAAGAAAGAAGGTTTCGAAAAGAATCGGCGCGAAAAATAAAAACATTAACCGTACCATGTACGTACTATCCGTTAAGGGAATTTTATTTTAACGTGTAAAAGCTATTTTGCAATATTTTTTCTATTTTAATATCTATGTCGTTCGTTTTTTTTATAAATGTATCTATGCCTTAAGGAAATTTTATTTTAACGTGTAAAAGCTATTTTGCAATATTTTTTCTATTTGAATATCTATGTCGTTCGTTTTTTATAAATGTATCTATGCCTACGTATATAGTTTGTGTTATAATGTTTGTGCCATAATAGATATGTCGTTTGTTTTTATAAATATTAATGCCCACGTATATATATATTATGTATATATATTATATAGTTTGTGTTATAATGTTTGAGGGCCATAATAAATATTTTTAAAGGTGATTATTTTTAAATTTTATTTAGACACATTATTTTACCCTCTGAATATATTTAGATTCGACGACTACCTGTTACAGCTTTAAAATCGATCAGATGCACTTGAGAAAATGTTTCGAGTAACCTGAAGCAAAAATAATATACCTATACATAGATCTTTAAACTCAATGGGCGTGAAGTTACGCTGAAAGTACTTTTGTACGCGCGTGACAGATGGCGTAAGTCATTGCTTTACTTTAGAAATGTAGCTGACCAAACATTGGTTCATAGTAAATGTATTCGCTGCATGTTTGGACAATGCATATTTGCTAACCGCACACATAAACGCAGATGATAATCTAGGAAAGGGATTATTCTCAGCGTGTTATTTGTAAACAGAGTTCAAGTTTAGTATACTACAGTCAGGTTGGCCATCAGTTGCAAGTAAAATTAAAGATTACACCTTCATTTGAATCTAGTTTTGACAACATTTCCCTAACTATTTCATAGCAAAATGTAGTTTGTATTATTGATAGTAAGCGAGTTAGCATGTTACATGTAATTTTTAACTCATATCATTTTTAATAAGTAAGCAACAAGTGAACAATGCAAAATCTGCAGTAAAAAAGCTTGAAGATTTTGGTGTATTTTGTGTGGTGTTTGATAAAAATTGATTAATTATTAATTAATACCGCTTTAAACAATACCACTAAGTCGATTGTATTTTACTACAAGTTATGCATTGTTGACTTACTGATTAAAAATGATATGAAAAACGACATGTGGCTACTTACCAATAATATAAATTACATTTTACTATGGAAAAGTTAGGAAAATGCCGATAAAATTAGTTTATTTAGATGCAGATGAACGGCGGTGTATATAAAATTCAAGTATGCTAAAAGAAACAAATAAATGTCAAGTAAAACCTTTATTTTCCAAAAACCGTATAAAATATAAGTAACATATGTACGAAGACAATAATAGGAATAAAAATACGTAATTCAACACAAGAACACTTTTATAAAACAATACATTGCCAGTATATTGTACACAATAAAACAATTATTGTGATGTGGAAAATACTGTAAATAACGTGTTTGGATAGCTAAAATGGTAGGTAGCAATTATACGTTACTCTACACAAGTACTTTTTCATCAAACAACAGCATATATCTTAACGAATTATATAAAAATAGATTAACACTAATCTACATACACAATAAAAAAGGGTGACAAGGAAAATAAAAACTTTATTTTCAAAACAGTTTGTATGTAAGTAACGTATTTAGGCAGATAAAATATTAGAAATAAAAACACTCCATTCAACACAGTCAAACAAGTATAACGTCGAAAATACTATAAATAACGTATTAATAAGATATTAAAATACTAATTTAACATTAAGTAGTAGTGTAGTACGCCTTTATCAAACAGTTTAAAGGAAAATTTAAATCTGTATAAAAATTGAATTACATTAATTACACACAGTAAAAGAAGTGTGGCATATACTTGTAATATAAAAATGAGATTGATTTTAAAAATAACGTATACATATTTAATATACATTAAACACAAATAGAAACACTTTTTTGGCCCGTTTTCATGTTCGCTGTTCGCAAATAAAACGAATATGTAAAGTACAAACCTAACTGTGATTTAGTTTTCTGATTTTATGATGAATTTTTTGGGAACGGGATGTTCGTTTAATAATTGCTGCTTCCCATGATGTTTGTTTCTGTAACCGCGCTAGTAATGTATACCTAATTATGAATTCCCGATGTTTCATGCATGGTTGTTGAGTTTCAAGAAATTAAGGAATACGTTTTTTTTACAACGGCAATTGACATATTAAATAATGCAGAAAGTACAGCTTTTCTACTCTTTATTTCATTGTAAAATTGGGAAAAGAGCTCTAAAACCAAATTAACTACGTCGTTTATGCTATTCGCACAGGTGAACATAATTTTCCATATTTTTGGAATCAAAAATTGTAGGCAACATTGTAGAACATTCATGGCGCAACTAAACAATCACTATATGGGGAAAATCAACAACAACGACGGCGATTGCCGAATATTGACGAAGGGTTTGTTTTTTATTTAAAATTTACTATGTAAAAGCCTATC
The DNA here is from genome assembly GCA_940337035.1 of Agriotes lineatus. Taxonomy (NCBI): domain Eukaryota; kingdom Metazoa; phylum Arthropoda; class Insecta; order Coleoptera; family Elateridae; genus Agriotes; species Agriotes lineatus. Next base: position 30,718,316 of record OW679203.1, on the reverse strand, counting down.
TTACGTCCATTTTGGTACTAGTGCAAATATGAATGGAAAAGTGTACAGTTGCCAAGGTAATTGGTAAACATCCCGAAATGACTTACTTATTATACAAAATTATTCGACAATATGGCGTCTTATTCGTGTGGTTGGAGAAAATATAAATTGCGTAACCTACGCTTTCTGTCAAATGACAGCTCAAATGTTTATGTTTATGCCTCCAAACGTTATATTCTCCTTGTATATCTAACGTACGGACGTTTAATTTTTATCAAATAATTTAAAATGTTGAATTTATTATATTTGTTGTTCTACCAGCGTTAACCTCTCTAAGAACGTATTAAACTTTATGACTTATTTTTACATCCCGGATATGCACCTGAAATATTGCCTCACATTTCAATGTCGCCCTGTATAAAAATACAAAAATCTTATTAGGGCAGGTTTTACGAAAATTCTTTTTGTCGGTTGTTTCGCAAGCGTAATGCAAACCTTCCAGGGTATTTCAATAATATTCAGTAAATATTTGCAAAACATTACAATGCAGTTAAGTAGCCATTAGCAGTTTATCTACAAAACCATCACTTTCGAAAACAAAGAATTCCCTTTCTGGAAGTAGACGTAAATACGAATTAAGAAGTGACATACGTAGATATAGCCATTTCACTCATTTCAGCCAGTTAGTTAGTTTGGCGCTACGTAATGGGATTCTTACTTCAAAACTTGTAGCTATCGCAGCGCCGTCTTCATGCAGCGTCCAGAACTAACCCGTTTATTGTGACCATTCACTAGAGATCTAGGTATATATTATCTTTGCCTGAAGTAGTACCTAAGTGTGCATTTAGTTTAACGAAATAGGATTTCATAAAGCTCCCGTTTATCGATATCGCGGTATTTCATTTTCAAGTCACTATTGTATATACTTAATAATTTAGATGCGCGTACTCGAACGAATTGCGAGTTAAAATCATAGAGCTTTGTTTATCGCTTCCAATGTATCAAAACAAAAAAACAAAAAACCACAACCTTCTAAATTTTATACTTAAAACTAAATTAAATCTACAATTCCAATGACAAACGAATATCCTATTGCAGATATGTTTTGCGTTCTTTGAGTATGCGATGCAGAGTTTATACGTGCGCATACTGTAACTAAACAACAATTAGGTTATTTCGAGCTCAAGTGTTTTCTGTCTTTTATTATGTTTACGAAAAAACATTTTTAAATCGTCAATTTACAAGGAAATTAATTTTCAGAAATGACCCAGTCAAAATGGCTTGCTAGTTCAGTTGATATTACACCAAAAATCGACTTCTGCTTTGCGAAGGAGAAGTTAAAAGGAAAGGAAGCGTGTGTGCTCACGGTGTGTAGAACGTAATTTAAAAATACCGGGTGGTCGGTCATACCTCCGAACATAGGCAATTTACGTGGCTTATCGCGGTTATGCATAATACTCCGGCTCGCCATTTTTATGGAAAAAAAATGGTGGTGCTGGTGGTGGTGGTGGCGGTACTAAATTAAAGAGAATAATTTTTCGCGTCGTTTAGCATCAAAAACTTATCGGATAACGTTAATTGTGCGTAAAAATAGATTTTGAAATATACGTGCGAGAGAAATACGTAAATTTTAAAATTAATATTTTTATACACAATTAACGTTATCCGATAAGTTTTTAATACTAAACGAATCGGAAAATTATTCTCTTTAATTTAGTAAAACCAAAACCACCACCACCACCACCACCACCACCGCCACTACCATTTCTTTCCATAAAAATGGTGAGCAGGAATATTATGCATAAACGCGATAAGCCACGTAAATTGCCTCTGTTCGGAGATATGACCAACCACCCGGTATACATATGTATATATATATATATTATATATTAATCTTTAAAATTGTTTAATAGCAAATTGATCGAGTAGTGTGCATCGTATAATTTAAAAACAAAGATAAAATGCCAGTTTGTACGAGATCGCAATTGAAATCTAAATTACAAAATGGTTCAAGTGATTCGCATATTAAAAAGAATTCTATAAAAAACAACCAACGTACGAAGAAGAAAACAATAGCACGCGCGTTTACAAGTATATCAACATTCGATTGTGATATTATTAAGATGCCTGCATCATCGTTGTCAATGCCAGCAGTAGCAGCAGCAGCAGCAGCAGCAGCAGCAGCAGCGTCTACTGAAATATCTCAAGAACGACGTTCCTTTAATCAATCGCAACGAGAAGAAGTATTAAATAATTCGTATAGTTTAGAAAATGTACTAGACGAAATTTTACAAATACAAAATCAAGAAGCTATCGAAGCAATTCTTAAACTTAGAGAGAATTACGATTCTGGTTGCGAAAGTTGTGGAACTAGCGACATCGAATAAAATCGTTGGAATATACACTTGAGAGCAAAAGTATTCGGCCATCCGTTACTTTTCAATTAAAAGTGATTTTTAATATTAACCTGCATCTTGTAGTACGATACTATAACTATAATCACTCATATTAAAGAGCTTCAGGAGGAATTGACAAGGGCTGCTGCACCACAAGAAGATAATATTCCTCAGGATGTTGTCGAAGGGTCGATCAGATCCATGCCAAACCGTATGCAATCCGTTATACGAGCAAGAGAGGTGGGGGGGGGGGTCATACAACGTATTGAGTAAATCGCATTTGTTCAAACTTGTTTTTGTTTCTGCTGTTACTAATAAACAAATTTAATTTGTTTTGTTTTACTTATTCTGACACTACGATAAGAAACATTTTGTTAACACGATAAACGAAAGCTAACAGGTTGGTCTCTCTAAACGACGTCGGTTATGCTTAATCGTACATTTCTTAAATACTTTTAGGCGTATTTCAGATGACGTTATACTGGCTTAATAAATTGTATTACGTACCTGCGACAATTCCTTATTGCTTCCCCTTGCATTCGATTATTATCGAAATCGTTCTCGTAAAGAGACTATTGGCTAGAAAGCAGGTTCGAAGAGAGAGAGAGAGTGAGAGAAAAAGAGAGAGGGATAAAAAGAGAGAAAGAGAGAGAGAGAGAGAGAGAGAGCTGGAACGGGCCTAAGAAGATCGTAAACGGTTCCGAACAGGTCAGAAACAAAAAACATTCGAAAAAGTCAAGCATCAACGCAAACCCAACCCCATCCTTTTTGCGTTAACGCGACCGTGTGAACCGATAGCGAAATAATTTTTGTTTTGTACAAATAGGGTTTTGCGGTGCCGTCTTTCTGCTGTTTAATAACTTTTGCAAACGGAATGTAAAAAAAAATGAGCGGCTTTTTTCGATCAGCGTGAGAGTGTTTCTACTAGTGTGTCTATATATACGGATAAACAGTATGTTGTAAAGCCCTTCATGTGAACGGTTAGTTGTTAAACCCTGTATATATAAACATACCGTTTCAAAGCCCAGTGTATGTACATACATAGATAAGTTGTTCGGAAAAAAGTAACTGCCAAATATTTGATTGCATATACGACTATAAAAATATGTCGGCTCAACACACACACACACACACACACACGCATACAGGCGCCGACGATCTTTATGGCATATTTACCCCCTGGCCTGAATTGTGGCATAGTCACATTTTGTCATTGCGTTAGCTTGCTACTTTATCTAGTAAATGGCTGTACTTATCAAAATTTACATACACTCCATGTGAAAGGTATGCACTCCTGCTAAAGGAATATAGGTCATAGTTAATGGTTGACGGTTGGAGTGTATAAGTATGCCATTATTTTGGAAAATTGATGGACGAATGTGTGTTATGTGTGTGTGTGTGTGTGTGTGTGTGTGTGTGTGTGTGTGTGTGCTCACGTGTGCCATTAACTATGGCATATCGCGCATGCATAGCGCTGAATTGTGGCCTATCCTGGAATTGTGGCATATTTTTCGATATGCCACAATTTTTTTCGTGCGGAAACCCAATTGCGATAGCATTCTTTATGGGGTGGGGTTGTTTTTAAAATATAATAGAAAATATGTCACAAGTGGGGTCCAGCTCAAATGTGTAAAATCGTACAGAATGACTATATTTGTGACACATCAAGAAGTTACTGAAATCCGCGCCCCCTACCGGTGTGTTTTTTTATAAGTGCACAATTAACTGTGGCATGCTGCGCGAATCTGCCACAAATCAGTTGCGCGTGTACGTAAAATTTGCTTGCATTGTAATTTCCAAAGAGGATATATTCTGCTCTGGGAGTGTTGGTGTCTGGCGCGTTGTGACAGTGATTTAGCTTGTACAATTAAAAAACAGTTGGGAGGTAAGTAAACAATTTATTGTGAATTAAGAAAAGTGCACTTATCATGCCATTAGCCTAGTGTGGAAAGTTCCACCCTAACTAATTTCTTAAATCATTTAAGTTTTGAAACCGAGCGTATTTTACCCAGGGCTTTCTATCTAAATATGAGCATCATGAAATCACATTGATGCATTTCTAGTAGGTAACTAATTTACGTAGGGATTCTAATTATATTTGTTTTTCTTTCAATTTTGATCAGATCACTGTCGCGGCTGTCCTGAAAAGAAAATGACATCATTTCAGCTTTAAATATGACCTCATTATATGCTCTTTGATATGACATCATTTCAGCTTTAAATCTGCCATCCTATGACATTCGCTATAAAACGTAAGCATGTGCCAGCTAATTGTAGTTTCTTAACGTATACCTACTTGTAAGCACCATTACAAATTGTACTTAATTAACTAAAAATCTGATTTACTCAACTTTTAAAAATGGACCACTACGTACGTACGTTTTTGTTTCAAACTTTAAATGGGCACCTATAAAGACGCCAAAAGCCATAAATCACTGATAACTGATAAAAAAGCATGCAATTCCGGTCGTGTCATGTGCCCCGTTGCCCGTCAACCTTCAGAAAACATTGTATTGGATTAAATAACGCAACGCCAAAGGAATGAATGTCCGCGAGAATTGACGCCTTTGCCACCTTTTCGATCATCGGAACGAATCCGGACTGGAAACTTGGATTCGATCCAAATCGATCCTGACCCGGATTCATTTCTTTGTACCGGTCCAACCTGATCGACACATCACTATTTTTCACCACATTCTAGGATTTGCAGAATGATCTTCAGTTTAAATTTTTCTTATGGTCGTAAAATTCGATTTTTATAATAAATAATATAATTTTATATGTTAATTTCAATGATGTATAACATACTAGATGGTTGTTCCAAAAATGGTCCTCACTGACAAAAACAGATTTTGAATTAGAGAGTATGTTGCAAATGTTTTATGTTCTGAGTGGCAATTTTATGTACTTGCAGGAAATATTTTTTAGAATTGTAGTATGATCAAAAATTATTTTTATCTAGTATGGCTATGGAATAGTTCCTAATTTATGAATGCAACTATAAGTAACTTAAAAATCAAATAATATAAAAATAATTTCGTTTTACTAAAAAACAACTTTTTGATGTGTTGCATTAGGTAGGTGCATTATTTTTTCGACCTACTTAACTGGTTGAAAAGTAAATAACAGTAATTCAAACAACATTTCACGAAAACAAATGTACATTTATGTACGATAGATCCAAGAGAAGTGTTTTTTAAACATAATTTTCAGGCATAAACCAACAAAGTCTTTTTCGTCCTCGAGCCATAAAAATGTTTTCGGCCTGTTGACGTCACTCAAGTTTTTAAATTTATTTCTGTGGTTATACAGGTTTATTCGATCGATTATAAATAATCGACTTTAATTTGGGGGGGGGGGGGGGGGAGGTGCGTTTTTTGTTTAAATGCAGTCACTGCCAAAACAGAAAGGTTTTTTAACAATTAATTTCAATTCTACATAAAGTTCCGTATGCACTTCAGGTGTAACCAGCGTTTTTGGCCCTGGTCGTGTTCTATCGTCAGTGATTTGCATCTTGTGCTATAATTTTTACGTTGCACGCCAAAAGCAATAATTTCCTTGAATGGATAAAATCTCTTCATTCACGTGTGGTAGGCAAAATTTTTTCCAATTCCTACATTTAGTTAAATAAATAAGTTTTAAAATTAAATAAATAGTTTTAACTAAATATCATGTATCGGTTTTGTACTAGTTACCACGGTAGCACGTATTTATTTTGTTAGTTGCTATGGATTATGGACTATTTTATTCACTAGTGAATAAAGTAGCATTTTATACTCCCTAATCATTAAAATGTTACTTTACCATGGAGATTTTCATAGATAAAATACAGCCTTAGAAGTAGATATTGGAAAAAGTTATGTTATTTACTTGTGCTTAAAATGTCACTTTTGACACTAATAGCTATGTCAAAAGGGGCCAGTATTTAACTCGGGTATAGGTTATTTTGTAGTACTTGAGAAATTGTACCTACACGACATGTGACTTAGTTGATTAAAATCATTTTTCCATGGTCATCTATTAAAATTTTGTAAATAACAGCAGTTTCTGCCAGTAAAATTCAACCATCCTATAAATCGTTAAAATCAGCATGAATTTTTAATAACAAACAAATTATGGCTGAAAACTGAATTTGTTAGTTTTTTGTTTTTTTTAAATAAAATAGATTGTTCAATAATTTTTAAATTATTGCTCAGTAATAAAATACTCAACTTAACAGACTTCGTATCTCTTAAGGTTTCTGAGACCTCAGCGGAGGGACTCGAATTTAAATAACTTTTTATCATTTTCAAGTATCTTTCATAATGAAAAATACTTTAAACACATACCACACGTGATCTTATGCAAGTCAGCTACTTTATTTACTATAAATAACGGCTATACGGGGAAATTTGGCGTTGTTGGCACACCTTGTGAGTAAGTAGCAACTGTCATTCATCACTGTTGTTGGTACTGTAAGTTTATATTATACGCTGTTATCGTGATTGAAGATTCTAAAGGTTGCTGTTGACATTAGTTTTATTTTCCATGGCCAACCCTTATGTAATTTTTTTTTTAACACAGTATTATTCGATAATTAATCCAAGCGAATAATGGCCTCTCTCACGAGTTAAATAATATACGTTTTCTACTCGAATTAAATAATTACATTAATAATTGTGAATAATGCGCCTAGACACATTTTACTAATTTTGTTACTGCCACTAAGGTTTTACATTTAAATTTATCAGAATCTTCTGTTTATATGTTTCAACTTCATGATTTACTGAAGAAAAATGAAGAACTTGGCCAATAACAATGGAATAATGAAGAACTCAGCATATCAATGGCTGACTACAATTGAATTATTAAATACTATTCCATTGCTTCATTAATTATAAAATTATAAAATAACTTTTTCAATTAAAAACACACTAATAATGTTCATATTATTTAATATGATTAGAAAAATATAAATGAAACCTTAGTTGTCAAAATAATTATTTAGCTTTGGTTAAATATTATTACGGTTAAATGTGTGTAATTTGTGTTTAGTTACATACCACTAGTGCTTACAATACGGGGATACCGGGATCCTGAATACCGGTATCTCGGACGAATTTTGTCCGGTATTGAAAACCGGTATGATGTAAAAAATACCGGTATTTAGGTATTAACATATTCCTAAAAATTACAAACTTTTGATGGCTGGTGCATCTTCAAAATGTATGATGGAGGCTCATTTCCAACAAAAATATTCAATAGCTGTAGAATGACTATTTTGGATGCTTTAGAATTTGTCATTTTACAACGACGAACAGATTTGTCACAGATACTTCAGTACCTACAAAGGGGAAAATTACTATTTTATTGACAATTTTAATTAATGTGTTAGTTGGTTTATTAGGTTACACATAAAAAACATGTTTCTTTTATATTTATAGAATTTATTATTTGTTATATTTTTCACCTACGTTATTTATTTATTTACTTATAAAGAAAAAATATAAGTTAATGGAATTCCCTGTTTTTTTTGTATAAGATTTTTAATTATGTCATAATAACTAGGTACAGATTTAATAAGTAAATTTTCTAATAGTAATACCGGTGTTAATACCGGTATCCCGGTATTAAAAATTTAAAATACCGAATACCGGTATTAAGAGTTTGGCCTGGTATTGTAAGCACTACATACCACATGCTTCAAGCAAGATTATTGTAAAACTGAATTTTTTATTTTAGGGTGGAATGCAAATCATAATCGCAAAAGTGGAATTATGTTGGCTGCAACTGAAGTGAATAATATGCAGGTGGTTACCGAGCTTCATTCTGAAGTCAATACACCTATAGTATATGAAGTAGCAAATGTCTTGCAGGCAAAGGAAAATATTATTATGAAAGACGTATTACAGGATTGTGAATTCGATGCGGTTCCAACATGTGATATAGACAGCACTACAAATACTAATAAAGATAGTGGGTTTATGGCAATTGAAAATTATTTCCAATATAGGACACGACATAAGGAATTACATAACGATGATTGTCCTATGCAAGACGACTACGTATTAAACAATGTGGTCATACCAGAGATACCATTGATAACATATAAAGCAAGAAATGAGGATTGGGATGACAACAGTATTGTGGAGTCATCTGGAAGTGAATATGTCCCATCTGAAAACGATAATAATGATGACTCAGATGATGAAGAAAGCTGGAAAGAACCAATCCCACATCAGAAAAGCAATATCCAGGAAGGAGTTAAAAAACCCCAAACCAATAAAAAAATCGTTAACAGACGCAATAATATGGATAGCACAGGTAAAGAATATTCCATTGCCATAGTTAACTCTTCGAAAGATGGCACTACCGGAAAAAGAATCCGTAATAAGGTCCATTCATGCTATTTTTGTCATAAAAACTTAAAACAACTAGCAATACACTTTGAAAAAGTCCATAGCAATGAAAGTGAAGTTGCTAAACTGTTAGCTATGCCAAAAAACTGTAAGGAACGAAGAAATGGCTTTGGAAATTTACTTAAAATCGGAGATTACTATCATAATTGTGAAATTTTAATGAAAAAAGAAGGAGAATTGATTTTAGTGAGAAGGCCCACTCCGCAAGAAAAAGTTTTATTGAACTACAATGATTATGGTCCTTGTCCAGACTGTTTGGGTTTTATGTTAAAAAAACACATATGGCATCATTTAAAATACGGGTGTACCGCAAAAAAGATTAATGAAAGTGGTAGCATGCATCGAAAACCAATGTCCGAAAGTGCAGCTTTGATATCTCACACTTTTGGCGATAAACTTTCCAATCATTTTGTTCTTAATATTCTTACCAAGTTAAAAGAAGATAGGATTTCATTGGTATGTCGGCAAGATAATCTGATTAAGCAGTTTGGTGCTTTACAGTTTGAGAAGTACCATATCACTCAGTGTGAACTTATACGGCAAACAATGCGACAGTTATCAAGATTGGTTTTGGAACTCAGGAGATTAGATCCAAGTAATTGCTGGCTTTCTCAATGGCTAAGACCAGACTGCTTCGATTTAATAATATTGGCGGTTAAAAATATATGCACAGTATGTTATCAAACAATAAATAGGCCACAGTTTTCAATTCCATCCTTAGCTCTAAAATTGGGGCACAGTCTAAGAAAATGTATTGCTATTGAAAGAGGAAATGCGTTGAGAAGAGGTGACTTACAACGAAATGAAAACTTAAATTCGCTATTAACTATTATGGATTTGGAATGGACCATTAAAATATCATCTAATGCCCTTGCAACATTGCACACGCGAAAAATGAATGCCACTGAATTACTACCTTTAACAGACGATCTTATTAAATTAAACAGTTTCCTTAACAGTGAAATGACAGCATGCAAACAATTGCTGTTAACTTCTTCTAAGACATACCAAAATTGGAGTCGATTGGCAGCAGTGGCACTATCCAAAATAGTGCTATTTAATAAAAGACGCTCTGGAGAAGCTTCAAAAATGACCTTGGAACAATATTCTTCACGACCAAATTGGACACAAAGTGGCACAGAGGAGTTTAGAAAGACATTATCTCCACTTGAACTCGAATTGGCATCTAGATTGACGCTGATTGAAATTGTTGGTAAACGTCATAGAACGGTTAGTGTTTTACTCACTGATGATGTAAAACAAGTAATAGACTTGTTAATAAAAACTCGATCTGATGTATGTGTTTCTAAAGAAAATTCTTATATTTTTGCTAGAGGAAATGATTCTAAAGAACATATCAGAGGTCACGATTGTTTGAGAAAATTGTGTTGAGAAGCCGACCTGCAACAACCTGAACTAATAAATGGTACTCAATTAAGAAAGTATATAGCTACCGTGTGCCAAATATTTAATTTAACCGAGAATGAGAGTGACTGGTTAGCTCGTCATTTAGGGCACGACATAAGGGTGCACAGAGATTTTTATAGACTTCATGATTCATCTATTGAAATGACAAAAGTCAGCAGACTATTAATGGCAGTAGAGCAGGGGGAGGCTAGTAAATTTCATGGAAAGAAGTTAAATGAAATAAATATAACTGGTAAGTAATCTAATTGAAGTGTCAACTCTAATTTAATGTACAATATTATTTTTATTCAGATTTGCCTGCACTTGAGAACGAGGAGGATAACGTAGAAGACAGCGACGGTGAAGAAAATAATCAAGAAAACAGTGCAGATGATACACAGGCTGCGGAAGATGTAATATCAACAATATCTTCAAATATCAGGAAAGCTAAACGCAATAGTGCTGTAACTAAAGCTAAACCCAACGAAGTTGTAACGAATAAAACAAAGTCAACTAGAAAGATCACAAAATGTGCACGTCAAGCTGCTACCAAGAGGCCATGGAGTGAACAAGAATCTGGTGCAGTAATATCATTCTTTAAAACGAATATAAAAGCATCAAAAATTCCAGGAAAAGTGCAATGTGAAGAATGTATGGAATTACATCGTAACGTTTTATCATCTAGATCATGGAAAGACATAAAGTATTACGTCAAAAATTATGTAACTAAAACTAAACAGGGGAGAGCATAAATGTATTTATATACCTTTCAGTTGTATTTGTTGATGCATTTATCTTTATAAGGAATTATTTTTATTCGCAGCTTAGTTATATTTTTATATTTTTAGTATTTTTACAATGATATACAATATTTAATCAATAAATTTTTAAAGCGTATATAAATTGTTTACTCAACAAAAAACTTGGAAAATGTATGGAATAGTTGCAAAATCACAAAATGAGAAGAAAATTGGTGTATTTGTCACAAAATCTACACCAAATTTTGAAAATAAAAGAAAACGCTAGTCATATTGGATTATAATTTTCGTTTAATATGGTAAAAGAGGCTACAGATCATGAATGAAAAATGAATGTATAGTTATAGGTTTCTTATTTATTAATCACATTAAATTTGTCTAGTTTCTCGTTTAGGTGGTAAAGAGGTATAAAGAATGAAAAGGGTAGGCACTGGCAATTGAAGCAATATATCCTTGTGATTTAGAATCTTGCTCATAACTCTACGTAACCTTAAAATACATACACACATAACACACATTTGTCCATCAATTTTCCAAAATAATGGCATACTTATACACTCCAACCGTCAACCATTAACTATGACCTATTCCTTTAGCAGGAGTGCATACCTTTCACATGGAGTGTATGTAAATTTTGATAAGTACAGCCATTTACTAGATAAAGTAGCAAGGTAACGCAATGACAAAATGTCACTATGCCACAATTCAGGCCAGGGGTAAATATGCCATAAAGATAGCCGGCGCCTGTATGTGTGTATCTGTGAACAGAATATCTCAAAAACGAAGAGGTATGGGGTTGAAACTTCATATATAAGTTTTGTGTACTATGTAGATGCGACAACAAGCTTTTGAAGAAAATCGCATAACCGGAAGTAGGTGTTTACTCTTGTGATTTTTCAGTTTTTTCAAAAACGGCCTTTCAACTTTTTTCAAACTTCTCGTTTTTATTACATTTTGAATGTGTATTGATGTGAGATAGGTGATTTTCCAGTTGAATACTTCTAAAATGGGTTTCTTTTGTTTTTTTTTGCTATTTTTTTATTAACTCCAATTTTAAATGGAACACCCGGTATATTATTACATTTTTGAATTCAGCTTAAAATTCTAGAGAAAATTTGTCTCTTCACCTAACGCTTTATTTTGCACCGTTTTTGTAAAATTTGTAATTTTTTAAAATTTTTGAGAAATGCTTAAAAATTTAAAATCCAATTTTTGGCCAATTAGAAGGTCATTGTAAAAGGAAGTTGTTTGCGTGTATCACACCAGATTTTTTTGTTACTACTAGATTGGACAACGCAAAAGTTGAAAATTTGGGTTTTTGTTACCTGACAACTTTTATTTATTTTTGCCTAAGTCAGTTCGAAATATAACCTATAATTTATAGTTTTG
>OW679203.1:30510378-30705966 GCA_940337035.1 Agriotes lineatus | reverse complement strand
ACCACATAGGTGGTTTTACTCTAATTAAAATAGTTTTTGCATTTTTAAAAATTGAATTGTAAATAAACAAGCTACAAAAAAAACGTTTTGAATTGTTTAATATAGAAAGACTTGAAAATTTTGTAATAAATAGATAAAAATATGTTAATACTGCTAATAAGACTGAAACATTAAAAATAAACACTTGGTAATGCGAATTTCATCATTTAACAAAGAGAAAAAACATCGCAGTCGATGGGATTCGAACCTGCGGAATCCGATTGCTAGTCAGACACTCTAACCGCTTTCCTATTACTCCAAGATTCTTCATTAGTGCAGGCAAATTCAAGTATCTAGCAGCCGGGTTTGAGAGAAATAGAGGTGATGCGTTAGCAATTCTCATTACAAATCTCCGTCTTCTTGTTGAATCGGCATCACTTCTTTCTGTTCTGGTACCGATTCCAATACTACCAGCAATATTTTTTCAGTCATATATTTGTCTTTCATAAGTAGTTTCTCTACAGCAGCAGCATTTGCAACACTTAGTATTCCACTGAATTGTTCTACCAAACTGTAAGCGTTAACCTGCGATAATCAATACCAGGAGAAAAACAAGGCCTCAGTGCTTCGGCGTGACGTTAGCACCAGTAGGTCGAATTGATCAATGATTGCATTTACTCTACTTCTTACACCGCCTCGAACCCGGAACCAATTCGATGTACTTGTGCTGACATCACTCTGGACCACTAAAGGCGGTATATTTTTCTAACTACCTAGCCTTGTCACGATCTTACAATTTTGCAACAGCGACAAAATTCTTTGATGAACACAAACCTCAAATGTGTATAGGCAACCCATTCAGAGTTTTTACGTATTACTTCATTAGACTGAACCTCTTTATTGTTTTCAATTTATGGCTGTAAACACTCTATGGTTGTAAACACCTCTCTACTTCTAAAGTTTTAAGAGATATTTAACTATGATGTTCCTCAAAAACACTTTCCTTTAAATAAAGCTTCTTAAAAAACTTTTAGGTGCGTTTGTCACTTATGGTGGCATAAAATAACACCTTTTCCATTTGGCAAAATCCATTGCAATCAGCTAATTGCCAAGATTAGGGCCAATAAGTTCGGATTTAATTCTACATTGTTTGCTCGCACGGGGCTCTCAAAATAGTAGCCGCGTTTATGAATTTTGCAAGATAATTTCGGCCTTTCTTCAGGCGAACAATCAAACCTTCCGCAAATAACGCGGCTGGACCACCCACGGGGAGTTGAAAACCAAACAAGCCTCTGCAGTGGCAACAAGAATTCATCACGCCAATTTGAATAAATCTCCCGGCCCACGAGCCACACACAAAGCGTTGTCACATCAGGTTTGAAAACGGATGGAAATTTCACGCAGGTTGTCTTTAGGCCGCGGACAATTGCCCGGAAAAACCTTTATTATATTCAGTTAGCGTCTGTCGTCTCATTATGTCGCTGCGTGGATGAAAGGGCCTTTGGATGTGCCACTCGCAGTCGCAAACGCTTGGAGTAGTGCTTTTTAGCGCTTGCAGTAAATTTGTTAACGTAATTAATGTGCAACGGAATGTTCTCAGACACCTCATGCGATTGCTTTCAATCAAGTCCTTCTATAACTTTCAATTTCTGTGTCGTAACGGGGAATGTTCTCTTCTTAAAAGTAAGGAAAAAATCAGTAAACCCATCCGGCTCGAACGACCAGATTGTTTATTTTAGAACCATAAAAAGTGAAAATTAGAAAAACTTAATCGAGCTTCTGCAACACTCGTTGGTTACAAGGTAATTGTGCCTATTTGCTAAATTAAAGAACCGGAACCTGAAGGGAGAGATTAACTGAGTAAAATTTTTATTCATAAGCCAGCTTTTCAGGATTTATGATATTCCATTGGAACAGTACACGAAAGTACACACCAAATTAGTCTCCGAACCCTAATTGAATCTCACTTTTTGTAGAAAACTATTAAACAATTAAGTAACAAACGACTTCCGGGATTAGACTTTCACACTCAGAAGAGTTTCGCCTCTGGCGTGGTTTACACGTTGAGTTACCGTGTTCTTTTGCTTTTCCTCCTGATGAAGCCCCTTACGAAAGTGGGCGAAACGTTGGGTTCTTCGACCTTAATACGGTCCAATCTTGGAAGTCGTTTGTTACTTAATGACAATGGCCGTGAAGGCCTCCGAAATCAACTATTAAGCAACTTGAAATTACAGGGTGAGTCAATAGTACGGGAAAGCTCGAATGCGCTTGTACCGTTAAAGATATGAAAATAAATCAAGTGCAATTTTTAAATGGCACACCTTGTATATTTTTACATATTTGGGTTTTTCATTTTCCAAGCTTTATAAATAAGTTTAGTTTTTGAAATTTGCTTCAGCCGTTTTGGAGTTATTTCTTCTCTAATGAAGTGCACTTGCAGACACTTATTCAAAAAGTCACAGGGCACTCAATTCTTCTGCTATCAAATTGATATTCCGCGTATGATTAAAGAACTTTTTGGAGTATCAATTGCAGAGAAGAAGGTCTGTATGCAGTGTTAGGTTGCTTTGCTGTAACACGTTAACTTTTCGAAATTTTGAATGTTATTTTTTTTTTCAATTGGAACCCCTCGTATGTGAGGGCAGCTGAGAGATACCCTCGTAGGAGGCATGCAGAAGATTTCCGAAAAGTGCGTCTTTTCATCAAATGATTTTTCAAAAAGTTTTTAGGCATATCCGAAATCTAAATTTAATATTCCAAAAATGAAGCGTCCTGTGATTTTTTGAATAAATGTCTGGAAGCACTCGTTTTTACAGAAAAAATTGAATAACTCCAAAACGGCTGAAGCAAATTTCAAAAACAGAACTTATTTATAAAGCGTGGAAAAAAATAAATCCAAATATGTAAAATATACACGGTGTACAATTTTTAAAAAAATAAATTGTGCCATACTTTTTCCAGAACTACGACAAAATCTTCATTCAAAATCCAAGCTATCATTGTGAATGACAATAATTTTCCAATCAATAAGCTCAGTTCTCCGACCTGGAGTCAGTACAAGATCGAATTTATTCTGCCCTTACTCCGCCTCGAGCCTCGAAGTAAGCGGCTCCCATTGACCAATTCGGCCTTCTTGTGCTGACGTCAAGCCGGAGAGCTGAGGCAACCAAATGATCTTAGCAGTCAGTGACTAAGATACTCTGTGCTCTACATGCCTAGACGTTGTTCATAACAAACAATTGCTTAATTAAGTCAAGCCAAGTGTCACGGTTTGAAATTCTCCCCCCTTTTCTTACTTCTATAGTAGTGCTCACTTATCTTTCTATTTTCTTTTTTAAGTTGTTACTAACATTTTTTATATATTTTTAGATTAATTACTGTTTATCTTGGACTTGCAGTCGTTAGGAAACTACGCTTCCAGGATAACTAATAACCACTCAGGACTTTTGATATGCGATGAAAGGAAAAACAGACTAATTTGTGTCAGTAGAAAACTGCATTTACCAACGGACTGACCCGTAAAATTCCATACCTTTTAAAATAACAAAGAATCGTTTAGAGTAAAAAATTGGTTATTTTTGTGTGGACGATTACACCATTTTCAATTCTTGACTATTAAATTGCAAATACTACATTCGACGCAGCAGTACTGTAAAAATCGATAACTTTTAATCGTTTAGTAAATTAAGATATGTATTTTCAAGGTAGCCCATAATTGGTTCCCCGTGACGCATTGGATATCGTTGGCTAATAAAAAAGTCTAGTTTAAGATATCGTAGTTACGTTACCCATTACAATGGACAATTATACAAAAGTTATGGAAATCACCAGTGCAGGTATGTAGTTTTCAATAATATTCTCTTAATAACATTAGTGAAAGGGCAAGGTGCCAATGACTACATGCAACTACAAGCCCTGGCATGTACACAATCTGGAATACTAATTATAGTAGGGATTTGACCAAATAGTTCATTAGTATCTATCTAAGGTACGTGACATACCTAATGAACTCCATAGAAGGGCTATGGTTTGAAGATGACGATTTATGGATCAATTGAAACACTTTTGCCTTTCCATTTTGGAGTATAGAAAATTAATTTAATTAGTATATTGATAAACATCTCAGCTATAAAAAAATAATATTCTCCAACAACCATAATTAAGAATAGCAAATCTCTTGGTAAGGAGCAAAATAAAAAGAAGAAAAATCAGTAAGCTTTCTAGAAGAAGGATTTTAATCAGAATGTTGAAGGAATGCACGACAGTTATGTGTCAAAAACAGCACAGAAGGTAAACTTATAAGGACACAAAAAGGGAGGCCATAAAAGATATGGTTTGAATACTCAATTTTTTTTCAGGAACTTAAATAAATATTATCATAAAATGAATGACAAAAACAAAAATAGTTGCAAACATTTGATTGAAATAATGTACATTTATTTGGTGAAACCATTTTTCAAAGAAAGACTTTAAAATACAACATTAAGACGTCTAGGGAACAAAGGGACTAAGTTTTTGTTTGTCTTTCTTGGAAATGGATGAAATGTTGAGAAAATTTAGAATCATTTAGTAAGAATACCATTACAAGAAAACTCTGAATAAAAAAAAACACGAAGAAGAGGTAAACTAAATGCTAGAGGCCCTCCTCAGCAACGAATGCAATGTATCCCCATTAGATTGAGCGACAAAAAGAAGAAAGCTTGGAAAAATAATATTGAAATTGGGTTATGAATAATACATTTTATTTGAAATCGGCAGTGAAGTACGCCGAAATCTTCATTAAAATACCAGAAATCGGCAGTGAAGTAATCCATTGTTTTACGCCTTTTTTGTAAGTGGCGAAGAAACAGATAAACGTCAACCGACGTCAACATAACCTACAAAAGGTGGTTAAAATGTGGTAATTTCACGATTTCAAATAAAAGGGTGTACTCCTCGGCACTGAAGTTAAACTTCAGTGCCTAGGTATACAAACTACTATTGAGAGTAAAAGCTCGTATAAATGCAACTAAAGCCAGTAAGTGAGGATTATCCCAGGAAAATTCAGCGATTACAAGTACAAGTGCGACAAAAAAATGCAAATAACGATTTCGAAAAAAAGCAATTTCAACCGTGTCATACCAATTGTGTAATAATTTCACCTCAAAATCCTAAGAATTTCAGTTTAATTATGCGTATTTTAATTTCATAGAATTTCAAAATAGTTTCACCAATTTCAAAACAGCAAAGCTTAACTATTTGATATTTTTATATAATAATTTTGTAGTGCTTTAACATGATTTCTAAAACTGCCCTGTATTTTATCATTTCAATAAGTATTTTATAACATTTGATCATAGCTGAACGATTTCGTAGTATATTTATATAATTTCCTAGAATATCAACATTTCAATAATTTCCTCGCATATTATGATCAATTCAATATTTTCAATGTATTCCATAATCATTCTACCACTTCTTAGAATTTTAATAATTCCCTTACATTTAATCATCGATTCAATAATATAATAGTATATTAAAATACAAGTTGCAGAAGGCATCTATTCAAGCACGAATTTGAAATTCCGAAACAAGCCGCATAGCGGCGAGTTGAGGAACAAATGAGTGCTTGGAGGTCCTTCTGCAAAGTGTGTTTTATACTATTTTTTCTATTTTGCCGCTTTATACCATTTTATAAATTAAAAATAACAATATTTTCTATTTTGCGTTTAGAATAACTCCATTCTAGCACCCAAATGACGTCATTTATAGCGACTTATTCTAACACTCAAATGACGTCATTTCGGTGCTAGAATGGAGTTATTCTAAACGCAAAATAGAAAAAAGTATTTTTATAATTTCTTAGAACTTCAGTAACTATTGATCATTCCAATAAGTATTTCTTAATAATTTTCTAGTGCTTTTTTCATGTCATTATAATTTAAAAAATGTCGTAGCATTTAATCATAATTTCAGTAATTCCTTAGCATTTCATTATCTCAAGAAGTCTTTTAAGTTTCATGATCGTTTCAGATATTTTTAGAATTTCCTAGCACTTCAATAATTTATGGTATTTCTTAAAAATTCTGCATTATTTGATCAATTTTGTGGTATTTTATAATTTTGTTGCATTCGTGATCCTTTTAAGAATTTCAAAACATTCCATACTCATGCTGTATCATTTTATAATTCTATCATTTAATAATTTTATAAATCTCTTGCATTTCATTGTCATTTCAATTATTTCAAAGTATTGCTCTAATTTCCTGGCATGTTAATAATTTCGTAGTATTTCATGCCACTCAAAACTTCGTAATAATAATGTTGTTTTATTATTTTATAATGATTTATAACCATTGCATCATAATTTCAATAAGGTGCCAGCATTTGATCTTAATAATTTTCTGCATTTCATGATCATTTCAATAATTTAAAGGTATTTTTATAATTAATTGGAATTTCAATGACTATTGTAATATTTTATGACAACTTCAGTATGTATTTATTAATAATTTCTCGGAGCAGCAGTGGATTTGAACTCATTAGTTAAGTTAGATGTAAGTTGTTGTGTGTGTGGTATGTTTGCATGCGGGGGAGCGTAGTGTAAGTCGCGTGCGGCGCATTACCTCCGTTGCACTTCTCGCGAGGTATGAATGGCCCTCGACACCGAAAGGTAAAAGAGGCTATAGATTATAAATGAATGAAAAAAAATTATTAATAATTTTGTAATATTTTCTAAATTTACCATAATTATAAAAATTTAGTAGTCCTCAATAATTTAGTAGGATTTCATGACTATTTCAATAAGTATTTTTGAATGATTATGTAGTGTTCGATAAATTTTGCAGCATCTTATAATTTGCTAGCATTTTATTACTCCAATAATTTTCTGCATTTCATGATCCTTTCAAGAATTTCAAAATATGATTATTTTATATAATAATTTTATAGAATCTAATACTTTTAATAAATATCTTGTATTTTGCCATAATTTCAATTATTGGGAAGTGTATTAATAATTCATTAGCATTTATAGAACTTCCCAGTATTTTATGAAAATCAATATTTTATAATAAATCGGCATTGTTTTATAAATAATATTTTAAAATAATTTCTAAGTATTTAATTATAATTTCAGCATTTCACGATCTTTTTACTAATTTCAAAATATTTCGTAATCATTTCATAGTATTAATAATAATTTTATAACATTTTATCATTTCAATAATTCTCTTACGGTCCATGATCAGTTGAATAATTTCAAAGTATTTTTATGATTTCTCAGTATTTCAAAATTTAGTAGTCATGAAGTACTGACCATTTCAATAAGCATTTCTCAATAATTTTGTAGTGTTTGATAAATGTCGTGACAGTTTATAATTCCTTAGCATTTCATCATCTCAATAATTCTCTGCATTTCATAATAATTTCTTCAGGAATTTCCAAATACTTCATACTCATGCTATCATTTCATAATTTTATGCATTTAACAATTTTAAGAAATATTTTCGTGTCATTTTATAACAATAATTTCTCAATATTTCACCATAATTTTAATAATCTTCCACCATTTCATCTCAATAATTTCTTGGTATTTCAGGATCATTTTGGCAATTTCAAAGTATTTTATAATCGTTGCGTGGCATTTCACAATGATTTTGTCATTTTATTATCTCAATAATTTTCTGGCAGTTTATGATCATTTGAATATCTTTTAAGTATTTCACGGTCATTTTACAATATAATTTTGTGGTATTCTATTGCAGTTGACATTTCATCATGTTAATAATTGTCTTGCACTGTATGGCAATTTTAGAGTATTTTATAATCGTTCCATATCATTTCATAATAGTTTGATGGAATTTCATAATTTTAATAATTTCCTTGTAGTTCAGGATAATTCCATTAATTATTTCATAATAATGCTGAAGAATTTTATAAATTTCGTATCGTTTTACAATGCGTTCTTAACATTTCCGTATAATTTTAATAATTTCATAGTATTCTATCATAACTTTAATAATTATTTAGTATTTTAACACAATTCTTTTGCATTTGACAAGCATTCTATAGCATTATCAGTATTTCATGATAAAGGTATTTTATAATAATTTTAATAACTTGTTGGCATTTTATTATAATTTTCATAATTTCTAGCAGTTCATTATGATTTCAATAATTTTGTAGTATATTATAATGTTGATACTTAGTGTTAATTTCATAATTTATAATAATTTATACATCCTCGCAAAATTTCAATACGATTTGTGACTATTTTAACTTTTCATAATTTATAAAAATAAAATATTTTCATAACATTACATAACATTTTATGATCATTCTTAGCTTTTCATAATGTATAATAATTTCAATATTTTGGTAAAAGTTCAGAGCATTTGGTGATAATTCTCTAACATTTTATAATAGTTTAATTGTACTGGGTGGGCTATAAGTCATGTTAACATTAAAAAATTTAATAACTTATTTATTTTCCATTGATTTGTTTGTTATTGTGAGAAATAAATAACACTTGGAAAAGTTATAATGGCAAAATTTATAATGATACAACAAACTAAAATTATTGAATTTTATTTTAAAAATCAAACTTTTTTGGCGAACGGTTAATTTTGCAAAATCTTGCATTCAACTGGCCGTTCACCCACCCGACTTGATTGCACACGACTCTTTTTTTGTCTTATCTGAAAGAGCGGGTGTATAACAAGTTCAAGATAATCGAGCAACACAGACATGAAATTACTCTAACAATTGGCCTTCTCACCAACACCGAAAATAGACATCACTAACGTGACATTGTCTTCCATAAATGGAGTAAAAAATTCTCCAATCTTGTATCTACCTTTAGATCTTCTTTGATTTATTTATTCTTAAAAATAACAAGTTATTTGATTTTTCAATGATAATGTGACTTATGGCCTATAATTTCAAACATTTTGCAGTAGTTCAACGTCAAAATTATTATTATTATTATAATCATGAATTCTGCCACATAAATGTTACTAGTGATTTTGTTCTTGACTGTATTCAATTTAAACCTGCCATTAAAAATGAAAGTCTCTATTACTTGCGGTTTTGCCGGAAGTTCTAGAACAAGCCAATCATTCAACGTTTACTCATTTTGTTTGTGTATTTAGGGTAATGGTTGGGATACAGATTTGTTGGAAGACTATTTAAATTACTTTAATTGACTTTCAAAGAGAAAGGGGTTACCATTTGCACAAAAGCAGCTAATATACACAGTTACACACGGTAGCCCGTTCAGTCACAATATCGACACCAGAGAACGCTCAAGAAGAAGAAAAACACAAAATAAATAAAAGGGCAATACGTGTGCAACAGAGGTCGAACTACAGCTAAATGTGTTCTTCAGAGAATCAGTCTAATTGGAAATCATAAGAAAAGAAAGTAAAAAAAGCGAACGAAGAAATATAACCAAAAATACTACAAAATAGGTTGATAAAGTACTGATTGTTTTTTATGAGGAACAGGCAAAATTCCTGATGTCAGGAGATGAGTAGAAATCAGAACAAAAGGTTGAGACTGTCACATTCAACGAATGGACAACTGTCATTAGACATGTTTATCATTTACTCCAACAATAAACATGTTCATCCATGAATTGGTGGATGACTCACCGATAATTAATTTTACACGGTTGTCACTGATGGTTGCAACACCACAATAGATTGAAATAATGAGAAGATATTAGATTCCTCTCCTAAAATATATCAAGCTGTTCCTGTTTTAGATCCCATTATTAACAGCTGGCTGTTTATGGATTCACCTTATCCAGTAATTGGTATTCTTGCACTGTACTTGCTGTTTGTACTAAAGCTGGGTCCTCAGTGGATGCAAAATAGGCAGCCTTTTAACTTAAAACACATACTGTTAGTATACAACTTATATCAGATTATTTTCAATGTATGGCTTTTCGTTACCCTATATAAAATGGAAAACGGTTACCAAGCACTAACACATTGTACCATTGAAGTTGTGGATCGAGCCGCGGCTTTCTCTGTAAGTACTGCTTAGACGTCAGTAGGTCGATCTTTATCTCTTCTATTTATAGATGACTTGGTGGTACTTCTTCTCCAAAGTTGTGGATCTGTGCGATACAGTGTTCTTCGTGTTAAGGAAAAAGCAGTCCCAAGTGACGTTTTTGCACGTGTATCACCATTCCATTCTAGTGGCGTTTACTTGGTTCTACATAAAGTTTCTGCCTGGTATGTGTTCTTTTACTGAAGTGATTGAAATCACTACTGCGATATTTCTTTTCTTTCTAGATGGACAAGGTGCGTTTATGGCTGGGATTAACTCGTTCGTGCACATAGTAATGTACTTCTATTACCTTCTCTCTGGATTGGGACCAAGCTTCGCCAAATACTTGTGGTGGAAGAAATACATCACGCGGCTCCAATTGGTAAGATGACGGCTTTATGGAAATGTCTTGTACTACCTGCTCGCTTTCAGACGCAATTCGTGTTGGTAATGGTGTATCTGGGCTATATGATTGCCATGGATTGTAAGATGCCCACAGCCCTCATATACTTCTACGTCATCAACGACATTGTCTTTATCTACCTCTTCTCCAGCTTCTACAGAAAAGCATATAAGAAGAACCAAGAGAGTATTTCAGATGACAAAAAATTATTATCTAAAATGCAGTAGCAATACTGTGTAGCTGTACATTTCTGTAAAAATTTGTAAAAATAGATCAGGTTCTGGAAAACTGGAAAACTTGCAATGTAGGTCTGTGATTTGGCCGAGGCCGACTTAGAAAGGGTAACATTTTCAAAAAGTGATATTTGAGAGATTCTAAAATAAAGAAATATACAACAGTGGAGTAAAATTAAATTTTCTTAAACAATCGTGTCAGTCCCTATTGTAGATGAAAATTGAAACACGTGAAAGTGAAAGACCATAATTTGGAGTGGCGTTAATTTATTAAGTTATGTTTACTTGCCTCTTGCTGGCATTTTGATGATGCGAGAAGTTTAATAACTAGCGGAAGTTTGCAGCCAATCAACTTATAACACAATTAAAACGTAAACAGGCAGAAATCGTAGAATGTTCTGCATGTGGTAAATGAAGTTTTGTTCCTGACAGTCATTAAACCTATTATGGCCAAACAATAATGGAGATTAAGGGACAAAATGAAATATATTACACTTCTGGGGACTTTCTACTACTATTAGTGGAAATTAGAAACAGTTTATTCTAATAAATGGAATACCAAAGCATATAAATATACACATCCTTTAAAGTTGCGCACTAGGAAGATTAGGGCTAATTAAGTATTCTGAGCAATTTAAGGGTGAATGTAATTAAGAGCGCTAATGTGAAATGCTCAGGTGTAATAGTGCCAACGTTAAGAGCTTTGAGATTAATTTTGAAATGGTTGTTGTGTCAGACGAACTGTTTCTAATTTTCAAAGGTTTAGTTCGTAGTACTTTTGCTTACTTAGATTCGACCCAAATGAAATTGCCATTTTATAACACCAACAAATAAGATTCACTTATTGTTTTGTGTAACTTTAACAGTTTATAGTCATAAATATTCTATATGGAAGTTTGTGAAGATATCGTCAAGTGAAATGATGTTTTTATTGTGTGTACTGCTGATTAAGCGATTTAAGCGAACAAGGGAGCACTGACGCTTCAAGTGATTGATTGTGGTTCTAATTACAAACAATTGGTTGAATAATAAAAGAATTATGGCAGCCCTGCAAACAGAAGAGTGATTGGGGAAATTATTAATCCCGGTGCTCGAGTTTCCACCATTACCGATACCCAGAACAACTGAAGGTAGCTTTACCGATGGATTAAAAAAACACGTGTGACTTTCACTTTCACTTTCACATATACCAACAATAGTGGAAACTATATAAAAACATGCTTGTACTTTTTTTTACGATCGACCGGACGATACACAGTTTCTGGAAAACGTTTTCTCCAGAAATTAACGCTTTTCCGGGCAATAGCTTTTGTCTAGTTGGAATTTACTTGGTTCGACCTGCAGAACACTACTTTTGGCCTTGTAAAATAAATTACTATTATTTTACCAGCGATATTCTCGTCACTAATCGGCTTTAAACAATCAAACTTTTTTTAACTTAAAGCTTGTTACTGGATGACATTGGTAAACAATTTCGACTATGCAATGCAGCTTAACAATCACCGTTAAGAGTTGTCGCAATAGTATACCACCGTAGCGGAGCTACCAAATCGGTTGTGTCAAAGTAAATAGCTTTGCCAATTATGCAACTCGGTGGATGTTCAAATTAAAACGTGACGCGATGTGCAGCTTAATTTTTAACTTCAAAATGTGAGTTATATTCACAGATTGCCACATAATTCCTCGATTTCATCAAGTGTCATGCTATTAAAGATACGCATTCCGACGAAGCTGCAGCATCTCTAAAACTGCGGACATTCCAATACGTCACAGCAGAATCGTCTCGTTTTTTAATACAAAAGCTACCATACAGAAAGTAGAGTAATCTGCGAGATTCAACAGATTCAGCTTTATGGCATGCAGTGGCACTTAAATCTCTTTTGATAACAAAGGTACAACTTGACGTAACTTGCTGGAAAGACCGCAATGAAATCCCAATTCCGATATTACAGCTTTATAAACGCAGGACGATAGTGCGTTGTATCCCAAGAATATTATGGATTTTTTCGGCAGCTGTTGTATCATAACACCGTTCTACTTGCGTAAACGGGGGTTGTATTACGTAGAGACGGCCTGGCATTGGTGTTACGTAGTTATTCATTGGGTATTGAGCATTCTGTTTACATCCTTTGAGAATTCGGAAAGTATTTGGTCTGACTTTAGAGACTTCAGCTCGTTCGTTCACCTATAGTTTCTGAATTTTCTTGTAAATGGTTGCATTCGCCTACTCTTTATGTAACTATACCATTGCTACTTATATGTATGTTCGTGTATGTTTATTTGATTTGAGTTCTCAAATAAAAATAGTGTGTTATTGTTGTCCACATCGGTTACCGTTACCAGCTTTATTAGCAAACAGCCTCATTGGACCACAATACCTCTACGTTCCTATATAATTTCATTACGCAGAAAACGATTTTAGAAGGTGCAACTACGATTTGCAATTATTACAGAAAGCAAGGGTGTCGTGTAGACATTATGTGAGGAAATGAAAATGGTTTCTTGGAAATATTTTGATTCGATTAGATAAAGATATGTAAATAAATACGATCATCAAACATTTCAAGTGTATAACCTGTTAAGTAAACTGTTGTTTTGTTGCTGTGTACCACTCAGCTATAAAAAAGAATTGGGCAACCAATAACATTAAACAGAAGAGGGCAAACGCCGAAAATGAATAAAATGTTAGATGATTTTCCTTGTTTTACCGTTAACTATCCTGGGGTCCTCTATCCATTTTCCATATATATTACCATCTGTTTTCACATTCTCTAATATATTTCCTTTCCATTTGACTGTGTTCTGTATACTCACTTTCCACTTTTTTCTTGGCCTTCCACTATCTCTACGTCCTCCTTCCCTAATTTTCGTGTTTTCAGAATTTTATCTTCTTTCACCCTCCATAATTATTGGTGTTTCTCTAAAATCTGCTGCATAGAGTAACCAGATACACATTTCTATATTTATAAAATGCTGTAGTTAAACTTATTCGCAATGCTTTGTTTCAATGCTAAACTAGGATTTTCATGATCAACTTGATAATTTCAATAATTTTTATACTTTTTAAAAATAAAAAAAATGAAAACTGTACTACAGTGTAACGGGCCTCTTTCATTTCGAGTTTTGCGGCTTAGACTCTTCTTGTGAATACACGCCAACTCCCCTTTTTTATTACTAGTTTAATGGACTTTTGTAAAGCAGATTAAATTTGCATATATTTCTTCTCCGCGAGCCAGCAAGCTAAGAGTGTTGGCCGTGGGGCCCGTTTTTGGGAATTTGTTTCCCATGCATTTTTCCAACGTCATAAAAAGCTTCGACATTTTACAAGTTTTCTGAGGTGGTGGCGCAGTTATTTTCAACAATGATGCAAGCCATGGAAATGTAATTTGTTTACTGCACTTGTTTACTGAGTCGCTTTCCACCTTAAGATAAGCGTACTTCCCTTTGAGTTATTGATGCTAATTATGCAACTTGCGATTAGACCTGCTAGAAAATGCCTCGCTGGGCCAGTTTTCCTACTTTCGCGGGTCGCAAGCATGCAGATTTTTCATTCGCCATCTGGACCGTTTCCGCTCGTTACAGCTGGAATTTGTTTCGCGGAGGTTGTAGGTTTTTGCTTTAGAGCGGATTCAGTAGTCAGAGTTACCCCAAGCTGTCCCCATTTACCGATAAATGTACGTGAAGCGACGAGTTGCTAGCAAGGACACAAAGATAACCATGGGCATTAGCTATATTTTGCAAATTTCCTTTATGAATTGTGAGTAAAAATAGTGTGAAGGGAACTTTTCTGAGATGTTAAAGCGGGCATCGAAAATTGCAGTTCTTATTTGATACGAGTTGCTTATCTTTGTGAGCTTGCTTTATCGTAAGGCCTCTCGACAAACACGTGTTGTGGTTTATGTCAGAAATTAATCCTTTGAGAAAAAAAATTAATCATTTTTGTTTTCTCACTACCTAATTTCGTTCATTTATTGCTTTTGTCGGACGTACCTCTCGACTATTTTTTAATGTAGGGCTTTTAGGGTCGTTTGCATTTAATAAGTCAATTTAACTACTTTGAACAAATTGTATCATTAATTCGTAGGTACCTTTGCACTGACGAGCCTGATTTAACATTTGTGGGTCTAGAACGCTATTCACCGCAATTTTCTTGTAATTGTTCAACTGTATTCACACATATTAACCATTAAAGTCTTATTATTGTCTCGTACTACTGGTATATAATGTTTTATTTGACCCAACCGAAACTTGCTCGTTTTTTAGAGCATAGGTTAATGTAAGCCGAAGCCGAACACGGTGAGTTTTATTTAGACTGAGTTCGACTGGTTTTGGTTGTGGTCGAGGTTGGCGACTGGCGCCCTTTTGTATTTTGCTTCATTTTATTTCATAGCATCACCTTAAAGACCATTGCCTGCTCCATACCTATGCCAACTAATCGCCGAGAGTTTTGAGGTAGTCAGGGTTGTGTTCGCCTTTTTTTCAAGGGCGTTACAATAGAAATTAAATGGAAATCTGACTAAAATTTTGCTAGATCTAAAACTCTCCAACACATTACTCAAAAAGTGTTAATAGATCTGAAAACTTGCATCTATAACCTAGTTTCTTCGATATGAATAACCAGAAGCGAACAATATATTTTTCAGTTTCTCCATTTATTGTTGAAATGCAAGGTCATGACTAATGACGTGATTTAGCAAATACCACGGCGCATCTAGGATGGATCGCAGTACTTTTCACTGGGAGTGACTTAAAGTGTCAATATTTGACTTAGATGCTTACCGTGCGTTACAGAGTTAATAGGACCTAAAAATGTCATCTCCGTGACTAACGAAAATGTGTCTATTAGTCAGATAGCATTTGAGATGTTGCTTGACCATACGTTTTTTTTGTGTTGTCTCAGATCGTTGGTGTTCCAGACAGGTAATTTAAGATATTAGGTAATTATGCCTTTTTGAGACCAGGGTAGTTAATATATTTTATCTTCATCCGTGTTGTTATAGCCTCTTAACCAAATTAATTTTAGTATCGTTAAGAGCTTCATTACCGCACTCAGTGCGGTAATGGATAGATATTACCGCACTCAGTGCGGTAATGAATATTACCGCACTCTTTTTATACATTGAACCAGAGTTTATTAATGAAGATAAAATATTGAACAATACACGTTTGCTTATGGCACACAACGAAACTCGTTTGATTGCCGCAAAACTCGGCTCACCGCCTCGTTTTAACAATCAAACTCGTTTCGTTAAGATGCTCATAATCAAACTTGTATCGTTAATATCTATTATCTTCATGAGTGTTGTTATCGACTATTAACCAAATTAATTTTAGTATCATTAAGAGCTTCATTACCGCACAGTAATGGTAATGGTAATGGCTATTACCGCACTCATTGCGGTAATGAATATTACCACACTCTTTTTATATAAAAAAAATACATTGAACCAGAATTTATTGATGAATATAAAATATTGAACAACATACCATTGCTTATGGCACTCAACGAGACTCGTTTGATTACCGTAAAACTTGGCTCACCGCCTCGTTTTGGCAATCAAACTTGTTTCGTTAAGATGCTCATAATCAAACTTTTATCGTTAATATCTATAACTTGGTTCCCATTTGTACCGTTAAGGTTTTTAACAGTTTTAAAAAATCTTTCATAGCATCTGGTGTAGTTAGGTGGAGGCTGTGTCGTGTAGTTACCGGTTTGCTGATTTATATTACTTGCTATTTGAGCTTGAGTAAGATTTTGATTACGCCCATGACTAGTTATTGATGTGTATTCTTCAGTTATTTTTAAATTTTTGATGTTGCAACTCTTTATAAACAAGACAACCCTTGTATTGTGGTTGCAAACGTTTTTTTGTGTGGCCAAATCTTAGGCATTTCACACATTGGAGTATCTCTCGCTTTGGGTTCGGTAGTTTACATTTTATCATTGAATGGGCTGGGTTGAGTATATTACAAACATCTTTACTATTTTCTAGTGGCTTCTACTCGACAAAAACAGTGGTAGTGGCTGTGAGGCATAGAGATACTGGTAGATTCGAAACAAAGGGAGGCCATGTTTATATAAATTTTCTTAGAACGGGTTACTTTTTTTATAAGATTCTTTTAGATTTTATTGATTTTGTGCAGAGGTATAATTGAAAAAAAATAACATAAAAACGAGATATCTGTGCAATTTAATAATTATTAGTGCATGGTAGATTCCAACACTACAGATACACTTATAAATATTAGGAGAAAAGATAATGACAATAGTCACTTATATTTTAAAGAAAGACTGTATCATAATATAATCTACGTATTTAAGTTATACGAATTCCTAACTGTAAGTCGTCTAAAGTCGATAATACTTCAAAAGAATTAAAGCATGCGAGATATTTTATTGCTACTCCTTTAATACATACGTAACACTTTATTTGAAAAGGAACTTATATTGAAAGCGAGGCTTATAATTCCCATTTACAAATCAGGCACTAAATCTGATATATCAAATTATTTATCTTTAGCTCCTTTGGTAAAAATCTCTGGAATGACCGAAAAACCTATAAAATTTATATTGAATCAGATTATAGCTTGATCGAAAAATTAATTCGAAATTCGGAAAAGTCCCTCAAGTAAAGACGCTGCTGGGCGACATACTGTGTAATGCAACCTGCATATGCATGCAGAATTTATTTTTATTTTAAAATCCAGTCAGTTTAAAAAATTATTAGAGAGCAATCGTATGAATGAATGATGGTAGTTGGGATAAAAACAGGTTACTACGAGTGAAAGATCTGAAAGTTTAATTCTTACAGTTGTCAGTAAAATAATAATCTTTAATGTTATATATTGTAATGCACCACCTTGTGCTGACTTTATATTTATGTATTGACTATATCAGCTCCACGTTATGCTAGCCAAAATTTGTGCTATAGCTCACCAGTTGAACTATGCCTTACTTAATGCAATGTCTTAAATGTCAAAAAAATAATTGCTTTTAAATCGAGAGCTCTTATTTTCAGGGTGGGTTCGCCAAATTTAGTTCTCTATTAATTTAAGTTTTAAAATTGTATTTTCAAAATTATTTGACTGTCAATGACATATAACGTCAAACTTGACTTTTAAAATTCATCAAACCAGGTAATTGACAATTGTATCTTACATAAACACATTTATTATTCAATTTACCTATGTAAGTACTATATCAACGTTATATTATCACTTTCTTTTATTGACAGTTATTCAAAATGCTTTCTCAACTTATCTACACAAACCTTAATAACTGCTCTTGCTTTCACTGCAGCAACATCCAACCAATACCGGATCCTGACGTCCATAGACCACAACACCTACTGCCCACTTCACAAACAGCAACACTTATGATGGTCTGTGAATCCTTTCAACTGCATTCGTCCCGTCAATTCAACTCCTCTGCTCCCAAAATCCAGTCATTGTTCCTCCTGAATGTCACTGCCACACGAACTAACTCCTGGTAAGTTGCTATATTATAATGTTCCAAATCTAACTTTGTTCCCTTTTTGCAGATAGTCCGATGTCTCTTGTTATACTCACAAAATATCCAAATCAAATCAGTTACTTGCAAGAACCGCCAATAACATCTTGTATGTATAAATAAATTCAAATATCTTCAAATAATGTAACCTTCTGTTCCAATTAACTGTATGTATTTGTATAATCTCTTCACCGATTATATGTCTCCATGAATTACATTTTACGTTTTCGCCTATCACACCACGCAGATTTGTTTATAGCCCTTTTTAATTTGTATTATTAAAACCAACACAAATCAAGGCATAATTTCCATTTTTATTTCATAAAATTCTTTATATCAAAATTACATGTATGTTTTTAGGAGTTGTTTTTTTCAGTAACTAACTAAACAAATTTCTATCCCTATTAGATACAATTCTTAGTGCACACTTCCTATATTTTAAAATAATACTATTATAGGATATTCATTCTGATTATTATTAACAAATACATTTGTCTAATGTTACCTTGGTTTTTTCTTTATTAACATTTTATACAACCATTAAGTTATTTAATTCAATTAATATCGCACTATCAAATGGCTCTTTTCATTGTATCAATTACTTTCATTATTCATATTCGAAATTTTATACCCATCAAGATCTAATTATTGTAACCTTCCAAATTTATTAGTTTTTTTTAATACTTCTTTCTTATGATTTATTATACTGCATCATGTATCATAACAATATAGTGGCAGTTTTCCCTGTGATATAATTTGCTATACCTATTAGTATCACATTATTATAAATCAAAATAAAAGTAAATAAGTAAGTAAAGTAAACCTGATTTAAATTGATCTACTAAATATGTGATAGCATTTATCATTAGTAAAATTAGTAGAATCAGTGAGTGAGTGGTTGTGTCAATGGTGCTATTTCTATCAAAGAAAATAGAAATTTTTGAAGAAGTCCTACAACTAGCTTCTACAACAGTGACAACAAGTAAGCACGTCCACAAAGGAGAGCAGATATGTTCAGGTACCTCTAAAAATACAGCAAAGGTCAGTGAACTTTTTATTTGGATTTCAATGTCTTTTTACAAGAAAGTTCGATTTGATATAATTTGAAAAAACCGTCTAGTTAGAATTAACATAACTGTTTAGAAAATAAATAAGTAATTCATTTATATTCTAAATTGAAAGTTGATCAGTTTATAGGCATTTATACTTTGAAATTAGGATTTTGGATATAGGAATATTTTTTTTTAATTTTAATAATTTTGTGTTAAATTTGAAGTATTTTGAAGCTTAGTGGATTTTTATTGTGTCAAGTCAAACGAAATTAACTTGAGATAATTTGAAATTTTAATAAGAAATATTTTGAAGGTGCTTGGAGTAAATACCTATCTTAAATTAATCATATTATACTGGTTATAATTACTGCCTTTTAATATAAAAGTTTGTATAAGGAAAACTTATTAATGATAACACACCCATTTGACTGAAAGAAGGGGTTTCATTGCTTTAACGTGTAGCTAGTCGTGGTTTGAATTAATTTTACTATTGACATAAAGGTAAATATAAAATTAGAAATTGTAAGAAATGTTAATATGATATGGTTATATGTTTCATGTGGTTTATGTAGCATAACCTAAAGGAAGTAAGTTTATATTAGAGCAAGTAAGTCAATTTACTATATTGGTAAAACGTAAATATAATTTGTCATATACACCACAAACAGGGTATATTGCAAAATTACTTTGCAACGTGCGGTTTGATTAGGCTACATTGCAAAATGGCGATCAACGTTTGGGGTTAGATAAAGGAAACATTGTAACTGCAAAGACTTATGCTGATTTCGATTGAAGTGACTGTTCAGCTGAAGTAATTTTAGACCTAGCAAAAGCGTTTGAAACTCTTACAAGTTTGGTGATAGTTCACTATCTACGACAGTATGTATGTTGGCTGCTGTAAGTTTGTGACTCCATTACTGACGTAGTCAGTAGCAAAGTGGTGATTTTGCTGCGGTTACCACGCGTATAGTGATAATATCCAAAGTATTCGGAAATAATAATACTTTACGTGTAACAACAACTATTGATTTATTTTTTAGCAAAACTTAATAATGTTTACACACATGTACACATAAATGCAGAATGATATACACAATTACATATATCCCTCGACTAAGCAACTATCGCACTAACTGCTAATGCGCAGCGACATTTAGGCAGAACTTAGTGAATGCATGCGATTACTGACGCGGACTCGAAATGTCGAAATGAGCACCCCTGTTGTTCGCAGTTCGCATTAGCTCTCCGAGATTGCGTTTGAACGCTTTGACATTGCATCTACGAATGCTGTTTGCTACTTGCGTAATTTTTTGTATTGTTTGTTATTCACTCGATCGTAGCGTTGCGTCCAAAGCGAGCCACCCGTTGATCTAAACCGTAAAGAAAGTTTTCACTTTTATGATTTATTGCGCTGCATCTATAGATCTTTGGTGGCGCTATTTATGGTTGTGCACGTCGAAATGTATGCGCTATAGTTGATAAAATATTCAATTATGCAAAATTATGACCGGTTGCTAGGGTGAAGTCTTTATTATCAAGGTAAATCTGTTATTTAATGTAGTTGTCTTAATTTACATTTACAGTAATTTTTATATTTATTGTGTCTTCTAGATACTGTACGATACACCTGCGTACAGCATCGTTAGTGAAGAGCGAGACGGAATTAATAACGTTTAGCGGAACCAGTTTTACGCACGTGTGATAAAATAACCATTGGCCTAGACCAGTGTGTCTCAACTTTTTTGTATGGGTGACCCCTATTTCATTAGCTGTATGTTGGCTACCCTCGAAGTCTAAGCAAAGTTTGAGATGGGAATTTTCTGGTTAGAACGTTTGGATATATTACAATTATTTCAACTCCTCTTTACATTTTTACATTTTCTGGAAATATCAAAAGACGATTATATTAAGCTCGTGTTCTAAATAAATTTTCTTAAAGTCTATCTTACCTGTACATTTAATAAAAACTATCTACATTGTTACTGCTGTAGTGTTACAAAAAATAATTACTCTTTAAAATTTATTAATACCAATATAACAAAAAGAATTGATAAATTAAATAATAAAAATAAAATTCAGTTAGTTAATTTATAACCTTATTTAAGAAATAAATCAAATAAATAAAATACTAATTATAATAATTTTACTATTTATACCTAAGATATTCATACCATACAATTTGAAAAAGTATTAAGAAACAAATATTTTTCAAATAGCACTCAAAAAGCTATTGGTCATACATTTTTCAACGGGTTAAAGAACAAAACAGATATTTATAACGAAAATAATATAGTATATCAATAATTGCAATGGAAACTATATAGGTTAAACTAATCAACATTTTAAAAAAATCGTCAGCATACAAACTTGATATAAATAAAAATTGCAACTCCGAAAAACCTAATACTGCACTGTCAAATCATGCGATTAATAAATCCATACTTTCAACTTTAACTCGCTTGTTATACTACAGAAGAAAAACAACTTAAAATCTATCAATTATCGAACTAACATAAAAAATAATATACTATTTATAATTTAATTTAATGTCATTTTAATAAAAATCACTTAAAATTAAATATTTAGCATTCTGTGCTAATAATTTTGGCAACAACGACAAAAACACTGTATATTGAGTGAATTGAATCTATCAGAAATTGAAAATGCGCTTTTATTACCATTGCCCGTAGTACTATAATGAGAATTAAAATAAGCAAAGAATCATTCATCTATTCAAAGTAAACAAACTACGTTTAAAATATAATGTCCGAAGTCCCTGCCGTGAATTTATGCAACCTCCGATTTGTTTAATTTATTTGAATCTGCTAGCTTCGTAGTGGTAGTAAATTCAACTCACCCAAAGCTTGGAAGTCTTTTTAATTTCTTGCACTTGTTCAGGAAGTACTTCAAAAATGTAAATTTTAGGGTTATAGAACCAGGTGTTACTAAAGCTTTGCCCCTTGGTGAAAAGATGAAAGGTTATAGGGTAAGATGTGAATGAAGTAACCAGGCCTAACAACCCCTTAAGATATTTGTAGTTTGTGTCAATTAACAAATGAATGCATCTCAATGATAGAGAATGTATTGAAAAACCAAATTGTATTACACAGCTTATATGTGTCGTGTTTTTGCTACTATGCGACCTAGAAACTTACTTGAAGTAAGTGCAAAACAAAAACGCCTGCAAAAACTCCTGGCTCGCAAACAATATATTGCAACTTGACCTAATGATAAAACACCAATATTGCACCTGCCCGGTTTACGAGCAAAGAGGGCTCATAGAACCACGATTTCGTGGTTAAAACAAGCCAGTGGCTTATTAAACGAGAGAAAGGAGAAAAAGCATTGTATCGGCATGTATGACAGCAGTACTAAAAATTTATGGTTACATTTTTAAACATCGATTTGTAAAGAAACTGTATACCGAATCGAAAAATTTCTACGAAATTTGCTACTCCATCACGGGTATTTCATATTTACAATATATATTAATGACTTTGCTAACATCCTGCACATGCATGATTTCTTATATTACAAATAATTATAGTTGCTTAAGCCTATGATACTGTATTATTTTTTGTCACTACGACTTGGAAACACATATATAGTAAATTTGGAGATATGGTAATGACAATGTCTTCCGACTTATGCCGTGGCCGTCGATTTGGACTTGATGCTGCCGTTAGCTTTTTTCCAAGTTTTATAGAGACGTATGGTGTAGCCTCATGCTTCTCGTTATATACCGAGGAGTCGTTTCTATTCACGGCTCATACAAATGTTGCATGTTAGTGGGATTTGTCTTTTTTCTGCTTGGTTGCTTCTTGCGAGTCTTTCGATTTCTTTCATGTATTGCTAAGGCGGCAACCGTCTTCTCGATTGAAGTTGTTGGGATTTTTAATTATTTCTAGATATTTTCAAATAATGAGAAGTCGTATTTAATTTGGTGTCCCCTTGTCCAAGTTCTGATTTTTTAAATTTTACGTTGGGTGTTTATTCCTGTTTGTTCGTTGTAAGATTTTCTAGCAAAACTACATTGGAGCTGGTAAACGCATTTTGTCTGTAACTGTGCAAAAAATCTTTCCGGGTGTGGTTCATTGTTTAATCTTTTTCAGTGTCCCACAGCAAAGGCCAATGTTTTTTCTCATTCTGTCGGTTACTGTGCCCATGTCAAAGCTTCTTCAACATGATTTACTTCTTGTGGTTTGCTTTTCTCCTCACAAACAGCGATGACTTGATAAATAAGAGTTTTCATAAATGACACTTTGGGGAAGTTGATGAGACGAAGCGTGTAGATAGTTCTATCAGTTTGTTTACGCAAAGGAAGCGGTCTGCAAGATCAGGTAACGTTTTCAAATTATTATTCCATTATTTTTGAGAGTATACCAATAGAGAGAATGAGTGAAGTATTGCAACTTAATGTCTAAAGTTTCACCAAAGATGAAAGGCCGATGCCCCTGCAGTGCGAATGTCAACAAGGCTGACAACGACGACGACGGCGCAGGATAATCGGGGCACGTTATTAATGCCATAAACCCTAACCTCAGTTTTAGGATAAGAGTTATTAAATTCCAATTCAATAAAAAACTATTCTCTACAAATATACCTGTTAAAGATTGCTACTAAAATGCTAAATTTACGAGCATTTTAACACATTTATTTTACAGAATTCAAAATAACGCAAATTTTCCGATGTCAATAGAAAATAATATTGATAAATCGTTTCATGATGCTGAAATAAATAATACAATAAAATATTTTGAAGTATTAAATAATACAGACAAAACGTCTAACAGGTAAAGTTTGAGAAAGGTTTAATAGTTCGCTTATTCTACAAAAGTTTTTAAAATGTAATATCGTAAGTCTTTTTTAATTACAGATTTTAATGTGTATAATTTTAAACAACTGAAGAGGACACCATGGTCTTGAAATATATTGTGATGATCTCAATGACCTCTTATAATTAAGTTATTTAAGAACGGCTCTAATTATTTCCACTTTTGTAAATTTACCAGCTAATATTTGATTAAACTTCTTATAATAATTAAATCACTTTATCTTAGGGTTAGGTGGCTACATCCAAGTTGAAACTACTAATTTGCTGTTATTAATTATTTAAAGTACTATTAAACATTTAATTGTAGCACTCTATATGCCGTAACAAGTGTGGTATTTCTAACTGATGGAACCTACAATAATTCAAGGTGGGTTCCTAGCCTAGAAAGTATATAAACAGGCTCCTGATTTCAATTAAATTCTTGATGTCTACGCAATTAACTCCTTTGCTATGCGATAATAATCGAACGTAAGTATTGGGTAAAACAAAACACTTCTACCGACTCCATAAATTGAAAGTGACGCTCAAAGGAACGCCAATCGATTCACAATCAGAAACTAACAGTTTTAGGTCGCAAATTTCACTTTTAATGGTTTCTACGATCAATCTAGGACTAGCTGCCCCGAGCTGGACCTCCCACGATGCTCTGCATAAGCGGTTGTTACCGGCCTGCAGTTGGCTAGGCTAGGTTCTGCGCTCGAACTCACCTAATGATCGGTTGCCACTCTCGAAGGCCTGTTGAATTGCTTTTACCGAAGCTGGGGGCCATATTGTAGGGCTCCGCTGCACCACGCGTACGTAGCTTGTTTATACACTTGTACACGAACTTATCAAACTGGCTAGACCTCCGTAAAATAACATCCAAATACCATGGCTTCCACTGGACCAAATCGACGCCTGTTATATACCTGTGCGGAAGCCCAATACAAGGAAAAATTTCCACAAATAAGGTAGGACATAATCTCTTAATAAAACACAACTTTTGGTTGTTTTATTTACAGTTTATGTTTTTGTTGCATGAAATACTAAGTCTGCTCTGATTTTAATTTGTTTTTGAACAGAGATAAAACTGTTCTAAAAGCGTCATACTATCAACTATTTTCAAGACCTACACTATTTTATAACACATGAAATTTAAATGATTACATTTACTGGAAATTCTTATAATAAATATATGTTTTGTTGGTTATGTTCATAGCAATATATTGTTCAACTTTTTACTTTTTTGTTGATATCAAAAACGAGTCAACATCAGTAGCTGCTAATTCCTTAAGAAATTTAGAAGATAGAAAAAAATCTACCAGCTACTTATGTACTACGTAATATAATACTTATTCTGTATCACCTTTAGCATGCTAAATTGTGATAGATGTTTTCGAAAAACGCGAGTTTCATGCAGTTTACAACCATTTCACGATTTTTTTGGTCAAATCAACCATCGTCAGGAAGACCTCTAGCTTCCATTGCTTCGTCAACTGCTTGCTTTTAGTTCTTCTTTGTTTTATATTTTTCGATCTTGTACTAAGTTACCATACTTTCTTTAATAGACGATTCTCACCCGTTAGTCTTAAATAGTCATACCATTTCAGTCCCTCGAGAAACCATTTGAACAAAATTGTCAACTATGGTAACTAATGGAACGCGTAATACTAACAATGTCATGTCATTAAAACCATAAAAGTGCAAGTAGGTAGTTTGGGACTTATTATGGTACAATGAAGCTGTTTGTCAATGTTTATTATTTCTGGTTGCGGAAGGAATGCCTGTAAACTCGGGCTTATAATGACACATTGTTCCAAGTAAAACGTTCGGGCCTAGGGATTCGGATTCATTTCTTCTTTTCTTCTCAGTTGCATCAATCTTTTATTTAGGCACCTTGACCGGTCGGTCACTTTAGGGTGCCGACAGAGTCTAACACTTGGCTCTATTGTTTCGAAAAAGTTTCTGCAGCTCGAATATTGCATCTTGGTGATGGATTATTGCCTGGTGTCTTTTGTTGACCAGATGGGTAGAACGCTAGTCTGCTGTGACATCTCGGATTCTCTGTGGCTTGCTTTTACTGCACGTTCTTCGGGCAAAATTGCTGAAGCGAGATGCACGTGAGGGGAAAAAATTAAATTTTTGGGGTTTTAGACATTATTCTGCATATCGCGTCGCGCTTTTACTTGGACACCCATCGCAGAGTTGTAGCACGAAATTTTACTTTTTTATTGCAGTCTTTATATTTTTTTTGCGAGCGATTTATGATAGCGAAACAGTAGTATTGGTATACAAAAAATATTCACATTTGCTTGGTGCAAGTGAAGTTGATGTTTTTAATTTTACCCAGTCGAAAATTGTCGTGTGGTAAGTGTCTTTTGATTACAGTTCACTAAATTGCATATTTTATGTACGGTTGCCAGTCGTTACATACTATACCTAAATATTCTGTGCTGCTTGTTATTAGGAATCACATCATACATAAAAGCTATAAACATTAAATTATTAAAAGTGGAAAAATACTTACGGTCTGCATGTCGATTTCGACGCAGCCAACCTTCGTGCGTTGGCATTCCTTTTCGGTAGTGCACTTTTTATTGACTAAGACACTGGTTCCCTTCGAATCCATTATGTGAAGGGTATGGCAGAACGTTTCCCCTGAAATTGATTACAGAATAGAATCGGATTAGGTACCTGCTTTTAAAATTAATTACGAGCCAAACGAGATTACAGCTGACTTGGAGCGAGATGCATTCAGAAACGTTCTTGATAGCAGATTATATCTTCGGCAAATTGATTCAACTTAAGAATTTAATAATTTACTTTAATTACGCAAGAAGGACTTTGGAGTTGGGAGCTCGCTCCCGAAGTGTCGACTTAGTTTAAAAGTGAGATTATATTTTAATATACTTTCAGCGAAAAGCTCGGTCGTCTGCGATCCTGCCGACAGGAAGTGACACAGTCATTCGGGTTCACGGAGCCGGGAAAATCACAGAACCGGAAAATATCAAACACCGCCAATATGTTGAGGCTTGCGAATGCTCAAGAGCTTTTTTGGTTTGTGTTCGCTTTAATTTAAATGAACGTTGCTCGTGCTGGCTTTTTTGTTTTGAACTGCTGCAACACACAGCAATGCCCAATTCGATAAAATGTCCATTTAGACTACACGCTTCAGTTTTAGATTGACGGCCTGACACAAACTTTTAATTGGTTTAGTTTCCTGAAGTGATTCGCAGCGTTCGTTAGAGTTGACTAGCGATTCGAGAGTTTAATAATTTAATAGTGAATACGTATAGTCGATCTGATTCAACCCAAATGATTGGCATCGATAATGCTAAGGGGTTGAGACATCTGAATGTTGTGTCTATTAATCTAAAATTTGTTGGGAATTCAAGCTAATCAAAAGGCCAAAAAGTAAAATGCTAAATATGCTTATATTGCTAAAATAATTACTTCGAAGCTTATTAAGGTAAACACTAATACTTTTCAAAGGAGAGAGTTTAATAAAGTATCTCTGACGTGAAAGAGAAAACATCACTTTATTTGATCTTTCAAAGTCCAGAACTTATTGATAACATAATAATTAACTTTAGGATTCATAGATATAAATATCTACGAAAAAGGAATGTGGTAAAAAGTATACATCGTTATATAATAAAACATAGAGTCTACGATTAAGCTTAACGGAATAAGATGTCGCCAATTTCCGGTATAATTATTTTACTATGAACGGCAAACGAATTTTATATAGAAACTCCAGACTAAATAAACTCTAACCAGTTTCAAATCGTACTAAAGAAACGTTCAGGCTAGATAAAGATTTCGGAGTATTCAAAATTACCAGGGGGTGCCAAAAAGTCTTTTAGTGCAACCTACAAATTCATTAACTTACTAAAACTATAAAACTCACAAAGGTATTATGCGTAGTCAATTAGTAACGACCTGAAACATATTTCAATGAGGTTCGACACCTCAATTGCTTCCATTAGCCATACACAAAACCATAGTTACGCAGTTAATGTCAGCACTCGTATATATC
Organism: Agriotes lineatus; assembly: GCA_940337035.1. Classification (NCBI taxonomy): domain Eukaryota; kingdom Metazoa; phylum Arthropoda; class Insecta; order Coleoptera; family Elateridae; genus Agriotes; species Agriotes lineatus. The sequence goes on along the minus strand of OW679203.1, from coordinate 30,677,902 downwards.
ACAAGCGCGATCCACGCTACAGTCAAAAGTTACAAATACAGTCCTATTCTGTTGTGACCACCAATTATAGGTATTCTATTTATAAATAGCTAGCAGGTCTCTGGACACATTAAATTGTAGATAGCTACAAATTTTCGATGATGTTACAGGCAAGCACAGATAGTATGCCAATTACAAATTTACGGTGATGTCGCAAGCGAGCACTGTGTAGTATATCTCCACATAAGTAAACATTTAGAATGTTTCATAAATATTCCAGTTATTACTTACAAACTCGGAGGAGATGCAACACAAGCCGGTAATTCCTAGGTTTTGAGACAGAGAGAGAGAGAGAGCTCAATATACCGATACGTTCTACCTTGCGCAACATTCTTTCCTGTTTTAGTAGACCCATAACGATGTAAGGTGACGCCAAAGAGAAAACTGCAGCAAACTGAACAATCAGAAACAAATACAAGCGGGGAACCACTAACGATTGAAACGCGTCTTTAGCGGATTCGACAGCAAACTGGGGAAACTCAACAGAAACTTCTAACTCCCGACGGGAACTCAGCAATTGTATTACAAACGCAGGTACAAAACTACCTAGTACATCATAAACGACTCCAAGATCGGCTCTAAAAGTCACAGCGCTAGGCTCAATCCGCGATGCTGATTCGAATCCGCAACCAAATGGGATGGGTAGACAAATCCCACTATCTTCAATAAGTTGAACGCATAAAGTTCATGGGCACGGGAGTGAATAAAAGGACACTATTTCGCTTATACAATTCACTAACAAGCAGCCCCAAACTCGGCCAGGGCCAACCACAAAGTAATGCGTGCGAGTGGTTAGAAGTTGCTAACAGAAGAAAAAGCCAACCGCGATAGACAAAATACGTTGCAGCAGATGTGCAACGACATCTGTAGCCAATTGAATATTAACCTAGTTATGCTGACAACGGATCGATAATTTAAGGATCTCTCAACAGGTTTAACAATCTCGAAAACGTAAAAACCGAGGCATTAAAACGGAGTCAACTAAAAGACATGAAAACGGACCGGAAAATTAATAGGCCATAAAGCCTAACGCTATTTATACTTAACAAAGAACCAGGCAAGATCTGAAAAAAAGTGCAAACTGCAATTATTTTGAGAAAAGAAGGATCAGCAATAGCTGTAATCAAGTCGGCACATAAAATAAAATAGACTTCATATACCGTTTACACTCTCAGAAGAGTAATGGTTTATCAATGATTTGCAGATCAGAATATACCTATTAAATGTCAGAGTTTATGCGTATTAATGCAATAAGAAGCATGTAAAGTGTTGTAACTAATAATGAATTTACTCTAGCTAGACTTTACAGAAATACAAAGCGGTAAAAAGTAGCAGTTTATACAATTTTCTGCAATAGTTTATAAATTACGGAATATATGGATAAAAATGGATACGTAAATGAGATTAAACTTTTTGAAATAAAAAGGTGCAATCAAGGGAAAACATAAATTATAACACTTTTAAAATAAACAAAGTTAATAGTTGTTCTAATAAAGACAAGAAAGTGAACTTGAAGAAAACTAGAACTGATGCTTTTATAGACTCTAACAGTACGTAAGGTTGACCATCACGTGGATACTTTAAATTTAACTAAGATATCTAATGCGTCTCAATATTTGAATAACTATTTGCCCTGTTTGTTCCGTTAACTAGCTTAGTTAACATGGGACATCCTTAATACCCTAGTTGAAGGCTAAAACTGACCTCAAACACTGCACGCTAGAAAATCCAATTTGTTTACATCTTGACTAAAACAAAAATAAAAATATAGACAAAGTACGAATAAAAGTAAAGAAAAATAATATTACATCTGCAAAATCCTTAAGCTATTCACATTACGCATTACAAATTAAGAACGCAGTGGTTAATACTACCTAATCTGCAGCACCCATTGGTATGACTAGATGTTTGTTCAAATAAGAATTTATGAAGAAACGTTCACTTCTAAGAGAAAAAGCACGCAGAATTGGAGCACATCAGAGTACTTGCCAGGATACTTCACTACTTCCCGCGAGTGATACGTGAAGCCATAGAAATAGAAAAACATCCAATAATATAAACAAGGAAGATGGTTTTAAGCTTAGTAAAACGTGAATTCCTGTAATACGCGATCTAAGGCATTACGACCACTGTGCGTCATACGGCATCATCCCACGATTACGCTGCACTTGAACGACCAATTAGCGTTACGTCAGTCCGAACGGCTGGCAGGAAGACTATAAATAGCTCCACACCGACCTTCAGTTCTTAGTGCAACTTTCACTGTGATGATGCAAACTGCAAGGTCTTGCGAAACCGTGAATAGTGAATATGGGTGCACAAACAGCACAAGGCCAATCTCCTGAAGTTTCTCGTTCTCAATGTACTCAAACAACACGAGCCACAAAAGAGCATGGCCATCACGTGGATTCTTGTTCGAGTTCACAAGGTGCAAGGCCCATTAAGCTACAGAATTCTGGGTGACTATACACAAATACTAAGTGGTCTAAGCCGAAATTCTAAGTTAACAAAAAGAAAGTATGACTACATTTTGAAAGGACAAGTGAGTAATTACTCCAACAAGAAGAAAAACCGGTAAGTTTAGAAAAATAATTGTAACTGAAAGCCATAAAATATTCAGCAATGATTTATGGTCCAATAGATTCTCCTACGGTATGGGTAGTTACTTTTCCAGAAAGTTCATTAAATATTCAATAATACCCGTCACGTTAATACTAATTCTCAGATTACAAGTCCGAATATGAAACGGGCCTTGGTATCCCTTGCCTGTAGGTTTATTTTTACATTTAAAGATGTAGCCAACTTGTATTTTACATAGTTTTTGTGTGTTTACAATGCACATGCGAGTAGTCCCAAGTTCTATTGCCCGTAGACCGTTTCTAAGGGTTTACATTTGCATTTAAGATTGTAGAATTTTAGAAATTTAGTATTTAATAATGTTTTCTCTTATTTCCATTTTTGTTTAATATGTCTTACAATCAATATATTTTTCTGTAAAAAAATTGGTGTTTTTTGTACACTATTTGAAGTTACTTTCAGCATGAGAATACAACAGAAGTAGATGAGCTTCTTGTTTTGGCAAATAATAATCTTTCCTAGCCGTGAACTGGGGTATTAAGGGATTTTCATGTTGAGTGAGCTAGTTAATCGGACAAATGTTTTACTTAAATTTAAAGTAACCACTTGAGGAAAACGTCACGTACTGTTACAAGTAAAATACAGTAATAAACATATATGAACTATTAATTCTAATTTTTAATTTCGTTTCTTCGAAACAGACCGTTGGTGATAAAATGTAAATTGATGGTTTTGTAAACAACTGGAAAGCTTTTTAAAATTATTGTTACTGGTTAAACACCTACTGGCTGTATATAGTATTGATGATAGTTATTTAACAATAATCATAATGCTTTTAGGCTGAATCACTTAGGTGATAATTACTGACTCGCATGAATGGATTAACAATATTCCCACTATCTAGTGAAACTACTGCTAAATTAGCCAAATTAGCAGGGAAAGAAGACCCCTGTCAACTTTTGTTCGGGAAATGGTCTGCAAAATATCCCTCTTCATACCAACTTGATTCACTTCGTGCATTCGACAAAATTATCGACAATTTGGGATGCACTAGGCATATGACTATTGAATATTTTAAACAAATGTAGTTTTTATTGTTTATCAGTGGTCGCAGTTAGATATCTTTTGCAAACGCGCTAAAGGGTAGGTCTACTTCAGGGAAACGACTTTGCCCACGTGAATCTTGCTTCTTTCTCGCATCCTATTACCGGGCATATCATGTCCGAATCCTGCATACTGCTCATAGCTAATTTTATCATTCCATTTCTTCAAACTAAAATCTAGCGAGGAATGCAACTTGTAGTTAATTGCCAAGATAACCTATAACTAATCTCAGAGTAAAATATATCGTAGTATAAAAAGATATCCCCAATTCGCAGTATCGCAGTTGGAATATTAGGGACTACTGCAACCAGGAAAATTAAGAATAGTGAAAAAAGAAACAAAAGAGTTGAAAAACGTGGGATTAGCGAGACCAACTGGAAGGAAAATCGCCATTTTAACACCCTGATCGGAAATGTCGTCTATAAATGGCGCCGGTCTAGGCGTTTCAGAAAGAATAAACTTATTAATTGGGGTGTAAATTGATCGATAACAGAATAATCACACAAAAACTAGACATTAATTAAATCTGCTTCACTAAATATAGTACAAATATATGTACTACGTACAATGCAGATGATGATGAGATTATACGATTTTATCAAAACAGTATTAAAACAGATACTATCACACAAGAAAACTGCTCTGCGAAGGTCTCCAATACCGAGTACTTTTTCCATTCTTTTCCAATTCTCTGTTTTATTTCTTCGGCATGGTCGTTGTTCTCTGTAATTATTGTTCCCAAGGAAGTATATTTTTGTACTTTTTCTATGGTATGTCCATTGATATGTAACAAATCATTTCTGGTAGGTGTTTTTGTTACAGTCATAAATTTGATTTTCCTTTCGTTTAGACTTAGGCCCATGGTTTCGCTGTTTTCATTACATTATCGACTAACCTCTGCAGATCTGTGATGTTTTCTGCTATCAAAACTGTATCATCAGCGAATCTTAAATTATCAATTGGTTGTGCATTGATCTTTATAGTCGCTGTTTCGTTTTCTAGAGCATCTTGCATAATGTTTCAGAATACAAGTTAAACAATGTAGGCTAGAGTACACTTCCTGTCTTATTCCTCTTTCAATTTCAATTTGTTCTGATGTTTCTTGTCCAATTCTTATTTTAGCTTTTTGTCTGTAGTATATATTCTTTATAATCCTAATGTCTTCAGGGTTTAGGTTTTTCTTTTTTAGGAATTTAATGATGTGATCGCGTCGCACTTTGTGGAACAGGTTACCATTGCAACATGTTATAGAATTGTTTAGTAAGCTTTTACAATCTTTAGACGTCATTCAGAAACACTTTAACCGCACTTTGGTTGCATTTTTTCACTTTTAGTTAAATAAACACTGATTCACAGCTATTAGCACACTCAGGTTGCTTTTCAAATGGTCTTGGCATCAATGTGCCTTTTTACACTACTTAATAACCCGTTAGCTGCGGTATCGATTGTTAACATTAAGATATAAATACAAAACGCTGCATAAAACTTCTGTAACGCTTCGATACACCTTTGTACTTAAGCGAATTAATTATCGTGTCTTGACGTTATACAATTAATCTGTCAGTCATCACCACAAATTAGCTCCATTTGCTATACCGAGCACAAATATTGAACTCAAGCTGAACGCAACCGTGCCAATACTGTTTTATTCAATTACTAACCTCTGTTAACTAAATTACAGTTATTGCTAATCAAGTCTTATGTAATTATCAATGTTTACTAATGACCTATATTGTTGCAATAATTACATACCAATTTTGGGCCTATTTTATTTTTTCTTTAGTACGTACGTTAGCAATGCAACCAGAATTTCTGTAAGCATGATACCATTACAATATACAGGATGAATCAGAATGACACCGACAAACCCTTAGAAATAAATAGAGGAGACTAAAATAAGTGTTTTGAGATAGGGAACCTATATTTGAAAGTTTCCTCCCTTTCGGTGCTGCAAAGCATCCCAAGTTAACTACATAACATACCTACTAGATAGTTCATCTGTCTAATATAAGGCAAGTGTGTGTAAGAATCTCATCAATAAACGAGACATACCTTGTTTATGCTCCGCATGCAACATGTTCATCCCAGCTTAACGCCGAGGTGGAAATGAAGTTCAAGATTCTGGTGTTACCATACGTCCTTAAAGCGAGCTGCTCGTTGTATCATCGACAGTTACTTTACTATTCTTTAAAGTAAATGCCACAACATATGTCTATATTAAACAAAATCGTTACTTTAACTCAATCTAGAAACTGCGCATATCTTGTTTCAATACTTTACAATTATCTTGCGAGTAAATCATCTCAAAAAATTCAAATTATCAGCGAATAGTAGTGTTTTAGTTTGAGAGAATGAGCATGGTACGACCTCCTGGAGGTGCGTAATGCCCGAGCGATGAGAAATGCAATCTGGACGGGGCTGTGAGCTGTCGACAGTGCTACAGGTGAGTAGTTCCCGGCGACGAAGGGTTCGCCTGGATAGGACTGTTGTGGAGCCGAAGCTTGGTTCGCCCTCTTGGCGAAGAAGTGTTACTTTAGGACGGCCACAGGTGGCTAGCATACTTTGGACGAGCCTTTGGAAGTTCGGAGCAGATAAGGCTGTTAAATTTCTAAGGCGAACAGGAAGCGTTATGCTAAAAAACTGGAAAGCTTTTAGGTGAACAGGATGGTTCGCCCTAGAGAGCTTGTCTTGAAAGCTCTTAGGCGAACAGGATGGTTTGACCTAAAGAGCTTATCTGCGTTTCTTAATGCTTCTTGGAATATCTCGAGGCCGTTATTTTCAACGGTCGTTGTCGCAGTGGACTCAAGTCGCTACGTTTTATTAGATTTTTTAGGGGTCGGCCAAAATTATTTGATCTGTATCATGTTGTAGACATGCATTTAGACATCAAACTCGACCTCATGGTGTACCAGGTAAAGTTAATATATTTACGTTTACTTTCGAATTCAACCGTAGGTTAGTTATAGACAGCGTTTCGTCATTCGACAGTTTCCATTTGTTTTTAGAAGCAAAGGGTTTAATGGCCTGTGTTCAACCGTTAGGGGGCGTTGCATATAAACAAACGATCTTTATTTTGAGAAGCGGTGAGTTTAAAAATGGTATTAATTCGTTATTCGTTATGCTTATAATGCAGACATCGTAATGCCCTCCCCAATGGCTGTCGGAGATCTGTATGCGGAAGCGGGTGGCTTAAGTCATATCAATTTTAACGAACTGAAACCTATTTTTTAAGTACCTTGTTATAGAGTTAAGAGCTGTACGTTACAACCAACAGAACACAACTTTATTATTAATAAATCATGCTATTAAATAAGAATGTGGCTATAAAGAACAGAAGATTGAACGTGACTAAAGCCATAAAAATAAAACTGGTGGATACCCATATATTTCCTAATACTGTACGGGGCTGAATGTGGACCATGAAATGACTTGTTTGAGATGTGGTGCTGGCGTCGAATGCTTCGCAGTGTGTGGAATAACCCATCCTGGAAAACTACAAATTGAAAATCGTTTGATAACTATTGTCAGATGCCGAATGACTTGATATTTCTGACACATGTAATGCAACATGCAAGTTGGTTAATACAGTACTACATGAATAGAACAGTAGTATGAATGACTGGTGGTGGCAGTTATTAGGAAACCAAATGCGTTTCTATTAGAAATAACAATTATTAAAATAACATTGCAAATAATTTACGTAAATCACGTTGAGGGTTGAATTCCCTTAATTGTGAGCTTATAATCGTTGAAAGTTTGACTTAGCAGTAGTAAAATAGCTTTCTCTGCAATCAAACATGATAAAGTATCACAATATTATTATTTTGAAGATAAAAGTCAATGTTATTAAACTTGTTTGTTATTGTATTATCTATTAAAAATAATAGAATACAATTTATAAAATAAAGCAAGTGCTAAAGTGTGTTTTTTGTGTACTGGATTGGAAGTCCATTAGAAATAATAGAATGGTGGAGAGCGACAAGCTTTCAGGTAAACTGGTTCAACCAGGGGGTTTGCTGAGGGAATCTTAACAGTATAAAGATACTGTTAAGCAATCAGGTACCAAAGAAACAGATGCCAAGGTCAGTGAGCATTCTATAAAGTTTTCGAAAAATAATTTTGAAAGCGTGTTTGGTGCGATATTACGTAGAAAGGACCCTATGTAATTATAACAAATATTGTAATTCGAAATTAAGTTTAAATACTTATTTTTCTAAATTATTTACTGGTGTTTCGAGTGCCGACGATTTTCGGCATTTGTATTAATAATTTAACATTTTGGTTAGTAGGTTAATTTTAGTATCATATAATTAAATTACATTGGAAATATAAGATCAAGTGATTAAAATTTATTTGACGTTTGGGTAATTTATTGTATGTCAGACCAAATTGATATCAAAGTATAAATTATTAAAAGGGAGTTTGAAAGGTACCTGAATTGATTTATAATTCATAAATAGAAATCATGTTCTACTGCTTATTAGCAGTATAATTATAATTGAAAGTTAAAAGAAACTAGTTAATACTAATACAACCCCATTTAGCTGTGAGAAAGGAGTTTCATTGTTCCGAGCTAGTTAGTCGAGGTTATAGCAGGGGTATTAATTATGACATAATATCAAAAGTCAGAATTGTGTAATAACAAATGTCAAAGTTGTTATAAGTTTTACGGAATGCATAGGTAATTCAATAATACAACTTCCTAAAGAAGTAATGTTTCTTAGTATAAGAGTCAGATGTATATTAATACAACTAAGACATATTTAGACAAAATATAATTAAATGCCAATTTGGTTTTGAAAATAGTGGGGATACGTTACACACATTGTAAGACGGTCAGCTGATAACCTGAAAAAGCTTTTGGATCAAGGTAGAACAGATAGTACCCGTAGCAAATAAAAATCGCTTAAGATATGGCCATACCAAATAAGAGATATAACGGGAGAAGGATTGTAGAACAATATAAGACAAGCGAAAAAAAAAAGAAAAAACCCGCCCTCAATACTACTCAATTTCTGAAAATCAGTTAGGCATGGGTCACAATCTTTCAAATACAGAAAGGTTTTATCAGAAAGAAATAAACGTTACAATAAAATTATGTCTTTTATGAATAACTTTTCGAGTTTAAAATAGTAGCTCTAGGTATTAATGCTATACAGAGTGATCAAATGTAATAATTTCAAATTTTTAAAATAGAACACTCTGTATGTCTATATTTAAAAAGTCTTTTAATAAGCTCAATTCAACTGTAATGGAGTACAGCGAAAAATCAACATGTGTGTTATTACTCCGTGTCCAAGTGAAAACGCGACGCGATATGCAGAGAACTGTTTAAACGTGAATAATTGAATTATATCGCCCTTCTGCAGTTTTCTGAAAGAATGCAGCTATTCAAAATAAGCTCTTCGGAGAAAGTACAGTAAAAACAAGCAACAATGAATCCAAGATGTCACAGCAGGCTATGACGTTCATAACTTCCTGCTAACAAAAGACACAATGCATTAAGGTAAGCGCAGTTTACGCCATTACCGAGACGCAATGTATAAATAAATAGCACGCAGCTGCAGCTGCAGAGGTCTTTTTGAAACAATAGCGCCAACTGTTAGTTTCAACCAGAATACCAGGATAACCACCAGCAGGTTAAGGCGAGTAATACAGAATTGACGCAACCGCCCAGGAAGGAAGCAGTAAACTCCAATTTCGATGCCCGATCTCTCTATTTGGAAATGGTTTATTCTCAGTCCAAGTTGACGAGGCATTTCTTCTTAAGCTACACATCATAACTAACCCCTCTTCTTGCGTAAACCATGGCATAAAGCTAGCAGATGAGGGGGCGTCCGTATCCATTGCGTAGTCATTTTATCCTTTGCGTATTGCGCTTTTTGTCTAAATTTTTTTGACCATTTGTTGTGCACATCGGTTAGCAAGTAATCTAACCTACGTTCCAGGTTTATTGGTAAACACCTTTATTTTACCAACAAGAACCTCAATGAACCGTTGTTCAGATTTAATTTACTCCTGTATCTATCGTTCTTCATTTGTTGTTTCTTGTGTCAGCAATGGATTAGTTTTTATTTTCTAAAATCTGGTATTCTTGTGCTCGGATATTTCAAGTGTTTTATTATCATTTTAAACTGCGTTTGATTGTATTTCCTTTAATAAAGCATTTTAAGGGGCTAATTTTTTATGTTGAAAGTCTCTTATCTGAAAAAAACAGTTGCAATTAGGGGTATGAAGCATTAAGAACAGATTTTGACTTCGCAAATCTTCCTCCCATACGAGTACCAAGCATGCAAAATGGAATAGAAACCATTTTCTAGTACATCATTTACAATTTAAAAGAAAAGTTTGCATCATTTCAACTTTTCAATGGATAGATTGTAATATTCGCCCCTGCTTATAGGGGTTGTAATATTTAATTTACCACGGGTTAGCTCATAAATCGCAGATAGGTTCAATTTTCCACTCAGATATACCTCAAATAAGCAAAACACACTAACGGAGTATCCTGTGTAACATTTATTCTATATATCTAGCATACATAAGTAAATTGTTGTATAAATTAACCAAATAAAATGTATATTGCTCAAAATTGACATTATTGGACTCGAAATTTCGCTGTTTGTCCCTGCGGTTGCTGCAACCCGCGTCACGTCCGTGCCGGCAGGGTCTGTCGGCTTCCTAGGCGCTCCGCTTCGACCGCGTCGAGAATTGTCGGCGCTTCCCGATCGGCGTGGAACTGCGCTCTGTTAGCGGCGCCGTGCAGTCTGTCAAATTTGCAGGTTGCGGTTTCTAGCTTCTGTAATCAAATAACAAATTAAAAATGCTAACGCGGGTTCTTTTCCCTATACGTGTAACTACAGTTCGGTGGTGAATACTTCGAGGAATTCGCCGCCCGACGGGGCTTCGCTTGAAGAACGAAACTCCGGATCGGCGTGACTTTTGAGGTTAAACAATCCCCGGCACCTGCAAGTGAACTCTTTGGCGAAGCTATCAGTGCGGTCCGCAGAGTTCCCAAGCAAGACGGCCGCTACAATTCTCAAGGATTATTTCAGGTAAATTCTACTTAGGTAGCTTGAAGCTTTTAATTCTGCTGAATAGCAAGGCGGTGGATTACAATGCAAGGAAACTGGGATTTCAATGTTATGTTAGTTGTTACTGGACTACAGGCGGTTTTCGTTGTAGAATATTTTACAAGGGAAATATTGCTGAAGTGTCAGGCGTTCCTCACGGAACCACTACTTGAACTCAGCTTATTAGGAAGGTTTCGGGAAAATATTGCTGAAGTGTCAGGCGTTTCTCGCGAAACCACTAACTTGAACTCAGCTTATTACGAAGGTTCGGGAAAATATGGCTAAGTGTCAGGCGTTTCTCGCGAAACCACTAACTTAAACTTAGCTTCGGAACGGTTCCCCAGGTACTGGTAGAGTCAACGGAGGGACTCTCTGGAAGGGCAACCTATCAGAAGAAAGGTCTCGGTAATAATAAATCTCTCTCTCTCAAAATGAGCCGGGCGAGTCCTTTTATATGATTTGTAAAGCCATTAAGTGGGGAGGAAGCGTAAGTCATACCTTTGTCCCTTGCTGTTATCACGGTCGGAGCTGTCTTATCTTGCTGGAAACCACGCGCGGCCTTTGATAACGCTAGAGGTCGCGACGTTTAGTTGGCAAATATTATTAATATTCGATTAATTCCAATCAAACGGAAGCTCAGCGTTACAAGATAATATAGTTTTTAAAAGTCTGTATATGCAATGTTTAAGGGTACAGGAAGGAAAGTACAAGGAGGAGGGTGGAAATTTTAGTAAAATATCTCCTTTTAGTGTTCTAACAGCTTTATATAATTTTTTTTCTCGATTAAATCTAAAATGACTGGGCTATAAAAAGTTGTCACTGCGTCAGATAACGTGTAATGCTGAAAATTTTCCATCATTCTGATACATTTGCTGCACTTTCCAGTAAAACTTAGTATACCTTGTTCAGGTTGTCATTCGGTTTAAATTTAAGCTTCTAGTAAAAACTAGTTGTTTATCATTAGTATTGAAATCCAGTCTCTACGCGATTCACTATCACACGATTTATCCAATTTGCGCTTGAACTCTAGGAAATCTTTGTTGCTTGGAGCAGAGCATTTCCAGTGGCAGTTTTTCCGCCGTAAAGGTCTAATGGATACTTATTGTCGAGCAGTGCATCTCGAGTTGGATGCTAAGGCGTGCTTTCTTGGTTGAATTAATAATTCACCCCGATGGCTGGCTGGATTCAAAGGACGTGCAGAAGCTTGGGTCGGAAATAAATTTGTTTTTGCATCTCGAAACGAATCGGATTTAAACGTGTTTTTTCTGTTAATCTGAACTGCCACTCTGGATAAAACCTGACGCTTGAAGCAAACACGGCTCTTGGAGATAATCTGCTAACAGTACATGACATACATATTGTGAGAGCTATATTTTCCGATAATGATCAATAGTGGATGGTGCAGTGCTTCAAAATGCAAATCGAAGATAAAAGTTGTCCATTATTAGACGCATTTGAAGGTTTGGGTATCTACAAGAGTTTAAAAAATGAGTTTTGATTTAACTAAGGTTAGAATATATAAGATAGAGATATAATTATTATAGCAGACATTTGTTTTGTTTAATATAATCTAACTACGTTAATTATCCTTGAAATTAGGGAACGTACAATAAAAAAATCTGGTGTGATACACTCACACAACTTCCTTTTACAGTGATCTTATAATTAGTCAAAAATTTCATTTTTAATTTTTAACCATTTGTTAAAAATTTTCAAAAATTACAAATTCTACAAAAACGGTACAAAATCGAGTGTTAGTTGAAGAGACAAATTTTCTCTAGAATTTTAAGGTGAATTCAAAAATGTAATAATATACCGGGTGTTTTATTTAAAATAGGAGTTAATAAAAAAAATAGAAAAAAAACAAAAGAAACCCACTTTAGAAGTATTCAACTGAAAAATCACCTATCTCACATCAATACACATTAAAAATGTAAGAAATATGTAAAATTTAAAAAAATCTTTAGAGCCGTTTTTGAAAAAATCGAAAAAAACTGAAAAATCACAAGAGTAAACACCTACTTCCGGTTATGCGATTTTCTTCAAAAGCTTGCTGTCTCATCTACATAGTACACAAAACTTATATATGAAGTTTCAATGCCATACCTCTTTTCGTTTTTGAGATATTCTGTTCACAGACACACACACAGACAGACAGACAGACACACAGACAGACCAATGAAAAAAAATATGTTTTTTGGGATCAGGGGACTCTAAAACGTGAAGATCTGTTGAAAACTCAATTTCGAATTTTTGGGGTGAATCCAATACTTCCTTTATAGTAGTAAAAGGAAGTAAAAATAGAAGTACTTAGCCAAGCCAGTTTTTATAAATAGTTGTGGGGTTTTCTCTTCTACTTAGTGAAATTACAACTGATTATTGTTTAATTTGGCATTGAATTTTGTTACGTGTAATAACCGACAGTAGAACGCAATACAATAGAATGCAGAATCTTACCTTATGCAGAGCGTAATCCACTCGCCAGATCTTGAATATAGAACGGTAGTGTGGTTGTGGTTCAAACAAAGTAAATGACCAATCGCTTTGCAACGTACTTAGGATACATAGATAGAGCTACTCGAAGTAGTTACGCTGCAGTAGGATGATCGTTAAGAATGCAGAAAGTACAAAGAAAAGATATATTCAATAATAACCTGAACGTCATTTTCAAAACACAATGCACCAGGCCGGGTGCAGACAAGTAACTGAAAACTTTGCCCAATGTGGGAATGCCAGCAGGATCTGCGCCCATAATAAATTTACAAGTACGACTAACTGACTATAAATTGTAGAAAAACAACAGAAAAAAGAAGAAAAAGTAGAAAAAGCAGTACAGGAATATTTGCTAGGTACTTTAAAGCTAACCCATGACATTAACTCATCCCTTAGTTGGTGTTCGGGCTGTAAATGTAGATTAAAATGTTCATTTTAGAATTTGGGCGATTCCTCCCACAATAGTAATCACAAATGTATCATTAACATTCGGTGGAGAGACAAAAAACTAGTAATTTTCCCATAAAACTATGAAAAATCGTAGGGTTTTGTTACACTGTTTATTAAAAACTCCCTATCCTTTGTTTTATAACAAGCATTACCTAGCAATTGTTCTTGAAAACCAAAGATTGCAAAAATTTGCTGATAATGTCAAAATAGGACAGCAGGCGTCTCCGCAGCAATTCACACGACGGACAGGGGCTCCTCTTTCTCTCCGTTGGTCTGCTGTAACAAGACAAATATTTTCGAACGCCGCCTGAAGTTTGCACTTCCGTCATTAATCTAGTTCCCAGGGCTCTGCACTGCTGACCACGAATGTCGCTGCCGCTTACCCGATTCCAGGGCTATGCTAACCTCGCCATTGCTCCAAAAACTGCCACAGCAACACAGCTATCACTTGAGGTACTATTTAACACTTTTTAAAACGCTCGTGGGGGTCCAACGGATCAAAGCAATTCTCTACAGCTTACGCAAAAGACACTGCACTAATTATAAAACACTGAATTGGGAAAAATGAGTATTTATTTTCTTTTAAATGGATTATTTGCGGGGAAGCCAAAATAACACGCCTCATAGCTTGGCTTTGCTTCCCCCTTTATTTGTTTTACATTCTCTCATTGTTATTCATTACTTCTAAGCCTGTTCTGATTAGTTTTTATATTTCAGTCAAAGCTAACACTATTTTTAATACCGTTTCTTTTACAAATTATTAATTCAAAGTCAATGCTAGTAGCACATTTATAGAATATTTTGTAAAATAATATTTGAAATGTTATTAATTGCTATAATAATTTTAGAGGCTTTAAAAGTGTTCATTGCAATACATAAGCATTTTTTGACTAAGGTGAGTTGTTGCCACTGGCTTTTGTTTGCACGCCGTAAAAGGAGAGAAGGCCGCGAAATTAATGTCGTCGAACTGCTTCTCGCGCTAAAATTTCAGACGAAGAGTATATCAGTGGTGTGCTGGCGAGCATCCAGCAGAGTGCATACAGCTGTTTGGGAAAGCCTTGTCATGCCAACTTGGGAATATTATGACCTTTGTCCAATATACCGGCATTCGAAACGTTGATACCTTATAGTTTGAGTATCGTAGAATTTAATATCAATGTGCAACAAGATATACTTAAGCGAAACCTTATATCGTCCCGCCGATGCGGCCTTGTTAGTGTGTAGATCGATGCCGACGCTGGCAGCCAATCTTTGAAATACCCGCGTTTATTCTTTATTCGACAATTCAACGCAGCCTTGAAAGCTCTTCTATAATATGACGTGTAGAATGACGTCAATGCGTTCGTCGACAACCTTGAAGCTACTAATTTTGGTTTTATCAAATTTTAGTCATCAAATACGGCGCTCAAGTAACCAAAATTTCTATTGATTTTTGCATTTTGCTGTCGATTGAATTACTACACATGTTAAGCCGAACTGCATGAGTAATTTACTGCAAATTTTGGTTATCTACTAAGTTATACATGCATACGTAAAATTTCGCCAAGCTTGTATGTGTTTATAAGTAAATTTATAGTTGTGTTGTAAGTTTTGGCAACAGTCAATAATGTTTTCCCTTTGGAATATTTTCACAGATGGGCAGCTGTTAGGAATTCAGCTCATCAAGCGATGTGACGTCACGAGCAGGAAGAATTATTAGGTATTGTTTATTTCCATTGTTTGTTGCGGTTCTGGCCTTCTGCTGGTGACCGCTTATATATTGCTATGAATGCAATTTAAACTAATAATACAGTTATGATAGGAATTAAAATAATTCAAGCATTGCAAATATTATATTGTAATGTTCCATTAAATGTCATTATTTAAAACTGTAAGCATATAGCATTAGCTTTAACTTAAAATAAACAGAAAATAAGAAACAATGTAAGATCAGTGGGGAAAGAACAAAGTTTGTTGGCGGCTGGCTTCTCACAAAACTCAAGTCAAAAAGATAGACAATAAATGTCGCAGTTACAAGTAGATGAAGTGTTTGATATTAGTGCAGGGTCGTGGATAGGATGCAGAGGTTTGCAATTATTCTTAGCTTCTCTACAGATAATAAAAGCGTTTATGTGAGCATCGGATGCTTTTTTGGAAATTAGTTGAAAGTCCAGCGGATGCCATCGCAGGTCAAGAACGTCGGCCACCTTCGTGCATCATAGCGAGGTGCTAGCTGTGAGCCAAAAACAGAAATCGGGGCCACATAAGAGGAAGTGCGGAGAATATCCTACAAGCTAACCATAAGAAAGGAGCCCAGAATTGCTGGTGGACCGATACAGGTCTAAACATCCGCCCGGACAATAGGGATTTGAAAGTAATTCGTTTTTTCTAAAATGCAGTGATATAAAATTTGCGTGGTTTATTTCGGATTTGATTTGTTTACAGTAGCTTTGTTTACTTACAGGAAATCACATAAGCCAAGCATTTATAAATTATAACGAATATAATTATTGTTAAAAGTAAGTTTACTAAATGTGTACCGCATGATATATGGTGATATTAGATCACTATAAGTGCATAAAGAAATTTCCCATAACTTAAATCCCGAATGAAGATATTCCATTGGGTAAATTGGCAGCGTAAAAAGGAGCGTATTCAATTAAACTATAAAAATTTATGCAATTAAGTCTGTATATTATAAAATAAAGTTACATACCAAATAACAAATAGGAAGCATGTAAAAATCCAGCCCACTAGATAAGAATAATTAAGTAAACTAAATATTAATTAAATAATTTAAAAAAATACAACTAAAAACTGGCCATAATATACCAAACAGTACCACAAATTTATTTTCCTCCAAGTACTTACACAGTAGGCCACGTTGAGCGCCGATGGGAGTCGGGTTTAGAGAGTACTTCTAGGTATTTCTATGGAGGGCTGGTGGATTTAGGATTCGGGTGTCTGACGATTTTGGGCGGTGTTGGTGGTCCAACCGAGCTCGGAGCGGAAGCTCCTCCAAGTAGGAGTCTCTGATCGGGTCGCTAAATCACAGTGTCTTTAGTAACCGGATTACTTTCTAGAAGAGCTTGGACAAGGGATGCGCGAAGTTCGGCTTTACGTGGAGTTGCGCACCGCAGGGCTAGGTTGATTTATCGTTTATCCTCAGTTCCAAGAGATGCAAATACTTGATTCTGGCGTGTTTAACGACGTCGAAATTTGAACACATTATTATGTGTAGAAATACTAGTTTCGGCTGACGCGAACGTAACAACGTGCCGAAATTAAGAGTTGCTCACTTAACTAGCAAATAACTGTTTTTAATGTCATTGTATGTTATTTTTTAACTTTGTAGTGCTCTTTGCGATGTCATATAATTTAATATAAATTCGTAATACAAGTATTATATATGACTATGTATTGTTTTGTTGGCATTTTAGGAAATTTGACCTTACAGCGTAATAAATTTAAAATTTGTGATTGGCTATTCTTTGGATAATGGTAAAGAAAATGTACGGGACAGTTGAACTCTAGTAGCTAAAGCAATTGGGTCGTTAGTTGAAAGATAGTTAACCCTCAAAATAAGTATTCTCTACTGTACGAAGTAGATCGATATAGCTACGGGTTGAATTTTACGGTAGCGCCTTGGCATTTCATCAACATTTTTACTGTCTTAAACAGGACCGGACTTCACGAGTAACGTAAACCACACCCTCTGGCGAGTTAACATTTATTTTGCCAAACGCTTGAGTAGATAACCACAAGACATATTTAATGGTATTTTATGTATTTTCTTCACCTATTATAGTTTTTTATTATTTCATTTGTAATCCTGCTTGGTACTGTATATTTTATGTATGTTAGTTCCTTAATTAGTTCAGCAACATAATTTTTTTACATTGCTAACGTGCTTTTTTCGCACTTATGCTAAGAATTCGTCTTCCTTTTCCCGTTTGTTAATGCTGATTGTATTATTTTGAACTGCGTTTTTAACTTTGGTTATAATCTATTTAAATGTAGCCAATATGTTCCTATTTATACAAAACTATTACAATTAAATTAGGGAAATGATCATGGACAACGCTAACTTACATAGTTCTGTGCATGTTTTGTTGCTACTTAAAAGCTTGACGCCCAACTACACGATTACAACTGTTAACATGCGTTGTTTCCACCACGCGAACAGCTGCAATGTAGTGCATTAATCTCTGAAGTGTCCCAGAAGTTCTTGTTGCTTTAGCTACCGTTATTTTGACAGTTAGTTGGTCTCCAACAATGTGGTTATTTAGGAACTGTCGGCGGCTTTGTGGGGGCTGTCGAAGCAACAACAATCGACGGATAACAGAGGAATGATCAGCCGCAGAGGCGGCAGAAAATTCTGCTGCACCTACATTGCGCAATTTTCAAACAACCGTGAATTCCAGAAATAGATTAAACGAGGCCGAGCGGAAGTTATTGATTACGAGAGGGCGCAAGGAAAATTATCGGCGCCCATTCATCGCAAAATTTTTCTGGGGGCATTAATAACCGGCAGTGATCGAGTGTCGGGCAAACTTACTATTACCTTAGCGTCTGAAGTCAACAAACCGCGCAGATACGATAAAATACATAACGAGCTTTCGAAGGCACTTAGACTGTGAGGGAGCACGAAACTAAATCACCGACACAATAAAAAAGCAATCAGCACGGCTGTCTCGGATCCTGTTCTGCCGAATATCCGACTTCCTCGCAGCTCCCCAATGCAACTTTGATACGAAACAGAAACATCAAAGCTTGTCCAAAAGAAGTGCTTTCTGTGTCGGGTTTTTTATCGCCATGTTTTTCAGCTTTAAAGTTGGAGAACGATATTCTGTCTTTAAGTAATTCGATTGCACATTTATTTGCAAAAAATAGGTATATTATAATTTAATATTTTAAATTTTTAGTATGGCAAATATAAAAAAAAGCAGAATGAATAGTAGAATGCTACAAACAAGTTTCAGAGACTGTATTCTACGTGCTATTGTTATACGAACGTTTAGGTCAGTAGTTTGGGGATCATTATTATGAAAAACACATTTATTTTCTGGAATCCAATGTTACCTGACCCTATAGTCTTGTATAAAATTTAAGAACTTTGGCATCGCGCTGTAAACGCTTTAAAATATGCATTATATATTTATATAATTTAAGTTACACGTGCTTTAACAAGGGTTTATTGCAATAGGATTGACCTGACGTATCTGTGTGTGTTTAGAACAGCAACTCTATATACAGCCGATTTAAAGATCTGTGTTTATCGTTGTTTCTTGCTATACGTATTTCTAAGTAGATTTAGTTAAAATCACGTCAATGGGTTCTTACATCTGGTCAAGTAAAGGAATCCCTATGCTTACTAGAGAACTAAAAGTGAAGGAAAACGTTCAAATACTTGCCAAGGCTTGCAAATGGTTTTAATTTCGGCTGACAGTGTGATGGTGTCGCGTCTACGTCAATGGGTGAAGGAATCGCGGTGGAGAGCTATGAGAGCCAAGTTAAAATATGGCGCAATTGCATTCGTTAGTTATCACTGCAGGTGCGTTACTTTACGAATATATTGTAATTAGCTATACAGAGGTCGGCTTCCAGATTGGCATTAAGTGAGCACACCAAGGGGTGTTTGTGTGGCGTTTCTTGTGATCGGTGCTGAGCATAAGCGCAGTAGGTGGTCAGTACAAAGGCGGCGTTTTAAGCAGCTGTCTATGAGTGATTTAGTTATAGGGTGCAGTGCGCACTGGGTTTGAATAGTTTTCGGGTATGTGCGTTAATTATATTTAATACAAATGCGTAGTTAAAACAATTTTTGCAATTTGAATGACCAAATCGTTTAAATAAGGGACTTTCACCTGAGTGCGTTGAAATCCTAACTTTTCTAACGAGAGCTATAATACTTTAGGTGGGCGCAACAGATCAATAGGTCTCGTTGTAGTTAACAATTAGCACCACCAGAAAAAGAAGGTGTAATGGACTATAGTTTAAACGATGATGCTGTTATCTACCAATGGTGAACTAAATGAAAGCAGTAGTAAACAGATAAAAAAGAAGTTTTACGTAGAAAAATATACAGCAAGTCATTGACGTAGACTATGAATTGTTGGGTGATGGAGATTGTGCAACCCAAGAACAAAGAATTAGGTTAAAATTATTCTCCAAGATAGTCTCGATAGAAGCAATGACATACAGCAAAATGGGTACCAACACCAATAACATATAAAATCTAGATGCTCAACAGAAGAAAATTAAGATGCTTTTTATTTGAGTGGGAGTACTGTAACATAATTTTATTATACAATAAAGCGAATACATGTGAAAATTGAATTTTTATCTAAGACACTAGACGCCTGCACGTAAATTTCAGGTTTTTTTTTTATTCAAACTGCCTATTTACAATCTACTCTTAACATGAGTATTAAGTAAATTTTATGAAAATGTGATTGTCGTGCGGGGAGCTCTAACCAGTGCTAGTCTCCCTAAAGATTACTTCAGTTTTGCGTTGTAGAGTTTATTGTAGCTTCATAATTTATTTTCTTATTTGTTATTATTAGAGCTACATTAAATTTCACTTTAAATGAAGCTAATTATAACTCTTTAGTTAATATTCTTTTACACTATTTAATAAAAGTAATAACTTTTTGTAATTTACGTGGTTTGGTCAAATATTATAAAACATTTTTAAAAATGAAATCCTACACCTTTCCCTCATAATTACCCTATTACGGTTAAACCTTTTATAAATTTGTAATTTTATGTGATGTTAGCAGCAGGTTAATTGAAATTAACGTCCGTTTTTAATTACAAAAAGCTCAACTTTTGTAGCACCTGCTTTTTAGATCAGTGGCTTGTAGCAAATTTTTCAACACTTTTATATTGTCTAACCTGCATAATTTCTTAACATTTTAAAATACTTTTTATCAAAATTCCAAAGTTTGTTTCTGAAAATATTTACTCAAACTTGATAAACTTGTTATGCTACGTAATATTAACGGCATAAAGGCTTCTCATTAAAAAGTTATCGATTTGTAGCTTCCCAATATTGAGTGTTTCAGATATTTATGTAATATTTAACTATTTATATCTGCTACGGATTTATCACAGTTATATTTGAGGTTTAAATGTAGCCGATACGATTGCAACTCTGTAAAAGTTATTACTATAATGATAGGTATTCCAGTCCTTTTTTAACGATCATGCCTTTTTGCATTCTATCAATGTGATATTTCCATTAATTTTCTCTAGTTTCCTTTCACATGGCCACTCATTGAATATTACATTTATTGTTTATATCTTTGTTTCGCATCCTATCTCTGCAGTATTTATAAAATATGTATAAAAAGAAACATCCACATCCGTACACGGCCGTGCTTCCTTCCGTAGCTACAGGTAACCCCCTAACGGATAACCAAATTGGCAGGGAACTTAAAGCCATGCTAGCGTATAAAGCGCATTTTCCAAGACGCGAATTTTGTGTGCAACGTTCATTGTCTCCAACTCTCAGCCTTTTGCAAAGGTTTTCCCAGGGGGCCCTCTTCATGTTTTTTTATCAATGATCTTCTAGATTTGTAAGAGACCATTTATGCGCTGGGAATGAAGTGGTTGATCTTCGCAGTGGTGGTCATCCAATTAAAGCAGGTATTACCAATGTGTTTGGATAGGCTTCTAGTATAGCCAAAATAACGAGATCTGGTGACCTTCCCCCCACCCACGCTGAGTTAGTCGCGAGCCAACCGGAGGCTTTCTGTAGTGTTGATTTCCCAACATCATTGACTGTTCTTCCGCCGCTTTAGATCGTAATAACTAACCGAGTTAGTACTAAAGGTTGGCCTAAAAAGGAACATCAATAAAACTAAACTTATGTGCGAGGTTACGGCCAATGCGTAATATCGAGACTAATACGTGAATGACTCGCAAACCTAGGCTCTGATTTACAAAATAAGTAATAAACTACGCATAACACATAAAGCAGCACACTACGTAATTAGACTTCCTATGTAGCTTGCATGCTGTAAGAATTTCTATGAGAATGTAAGTCGCCTCAAATAAGAAACATTGCGTTTTCTCCAGACCGAGTTTAACTTATAGGCAGATTGTAAGTTAGTTTTGGGTCGGCATTTAGATTACCTTGTCCTAATTCTTACCAAACAGAGCTCCGACTAGTTCTACTGTTTTTAAAATAGTTGCTTAAAAAAACACAATTGTCGTTAAATAAATATAAATGGCGCAGTCGATAGGATTTGATAAAATGGCAAAACCGAAAATTAACGGGAGAGAATATTTGTTGAACGTCATTACAATGTAAAGAACGGTGTATTTCTCGACAATAACGTTAAACTTCTAACAACACCATATTCAACAGGCTACCATAGCGTGCAATTTGCGCGATACTTTACATTGCCGAGATACTGTCACTCCCTCCTATTCGTTATTTTCGAGCAAGGTCCATATTGCAAATTTCACAATTACCAGAGCACTACAAAGTTTAAGTTTTCGACCATTCGTGCCCATTGCATGTTATTTCTAAGCTAGCTATGTTCACAACCTTGATTTTGAAACGAGAACACAAGACATCTGTCTTACAACGCCTGAAGTTGAGATCTTTTATTTTTAGAATTTATTTTCACATCTTTCACTTTTGGAGCCTAGAAACGCGCAGGCAACCGTTGATCTGCCAAGTGCGTTCATCAGCCGCTAGATGGCGGGAGAGAATATGGGCATTTCCGGAAAACGTTTGCTCGAATTAGGATGCCTGTACTTTTGCACGGCTGAATTTTAGTTCGAAGGCATCGATCGGCCTGAAGACGCATTACTATGACTTTGTCGATGTGATCCTTATTTCGGAAATGCGAGTGTGTGGAACCCCGTTACTCGAAGCAGAATTTTTTAAAGTCATTTTAATGAAAACATAACCTCGAAAAGCATATGGGAATTGTTTGATCTTTTTGTGAATAAATGAATGGCAGATTCTGGTAAAAGCTTATAACTTGCATTAGATCGATTTATAATTTTTGGTGAATGCTTTTATTCATAGGACGGGCTGTAAACACTTCACTCTATGAGCTGTCACTGCGGTGTAGAGGTTTATGTTAAGGTGTACCTTAACACTCAGAGGAGACCCGTGACCGTAGAAGGATTGGAGGGATCGCCGCAGATGTACCTAGCCTGGAAGTCTGTGAGAACGTCCCGTTTTCTCCAATGCAGAAAGCCAAATCGTCTGGCGTTCGAATGCATCGAGAATCTTGGAGGTTTGAGATTGTAGTGTTATAGATACGAGTTATTATACTTCGGGCAACCGATTTAAATGAATTGATTTGTTTCACCATTTATTTAACCCTGTATTTTTGTGTGACCCTTTAAACGTATATTTTCGATAGCTGAAGCTGAGTGATATGTTCAGCCGTAAGTCTAAAACCCTAATTTACGGTATTTGAGAGCTGAGTGAGTAGTTGTATAAATTTTACAAGCTAGTCGTTAAATCATAAATTTGCAGGCTGGATGACAATACCAGCCTCTCATGTTTAATATTACTAGTGAACATACAGATATCTGAATGCTAAGCTAATCGGGTTACCTTATACAGCTATTTGGGGAAGTTGTGGTTCATATTCGTTCAGCGAACGCGTTGTTGTCTACGAAAATAGCAGTTTTAGGTTTTGTAATATTATTTCCCAAAACCGAAGTCTGTGGCAAAGTGTAATGGTATCCCAGGATACCGTAACAGAGTTTAATTTAGTTCGCTTACGTAACCAACGCTTCATCATGTTGGAGGAAATTCGTTTCTTGTAGTCTGTATTTCCTGCCCTCCGCAAGGCAGTAAAGTTTTGCCCTCGAAGACAGGGCGACAGTTTTACGTACTGATGCGGGGCTTTGGGCTACGCCATAGCGAATTTCTCTGGTTGACGTTGTGGCATGTTATAACACCAGCATTATCTCGTAGGTGTGGCATTTGCAGGCATAACATTACCGGCTGTAAGACCCTCGATTTATTTGAATTTTCTCTATCGTATCGTCTTTATCGTCGGCTCCAACAATCGATATTGTATCGAATCAAAATGTCACATGTCTGCGAGATTTCTCCATGGAAGCTTCAATGCCAGTAACTTCTTCCTGTTGTTTTTCATGCCCCAGGTGCCTTCTTGATAGCTAAGCTTATCTTTTTCTAACCTGGTGACGACACCGCTTTCTTGACTATTTCATATCTATCGTACATTTGGTGAACGAGTACTGAACACCGCCTTTCTTTTATTCGCCGTATTTTTTAAAGCAATTCCATGCTTGTATTTGGGGTTTGTGTTCGCCTTAATTTGTGTACTACTGTATTGGTAGGTATGATCTATGGAATTGGAATGCTGTATTGGCCGTTATTTATATATTTAAAGATAATTATGCCACAGTTTGTATTTGAATGCTTTACACTTGACAAATTAGCCTGATTATTGTTGAAAAAAAAAATCGCGTAACTTGGTGTGCTCATTATAGAGTTTTAAATATTAGTTTTTATATTTTATATTTTTATAGCGAAATTAGTAGCTATAGGCAAAGGTAAGTAAACCGAGGTTTATTTCACCATTTTTATGCTACTTCGTTGATGTTTCTTTAATGTTGGCGACCTCTTGAAGACGTGGAGTTTAATTAAACAACCGTGTGGCACCCTGATTTGTATTTTCGACGTATTCCTCTTTTGAAGCACTAAACAAACACATTTCAAGTACCTCAAACCGCCCTTGTCTCGAATGTTAAGCGAGCCAGAGTAATTTATAGTTACGGGCTGTTTTAATTATTGTTTGTCCCTCCCTCGGAGATACGTAAACTGTGATTTCGCAGTCGGGAAAAATTTTGCGAGTGGCAAAACTAGTTGTGAGCTTCTCATTCATTGATTCTCTTGCTCCATTAGTTTTCCAAAAGCGCGAGAAAAGTATTAGACTTTTGGACATTTGAAACAACGTTTTAGTTCAAGAATTATTATGAAGTGACAATGAATACCATCTGGATTAGTCTATTTATACAAATTCTCGACAGAGAACGCAGTAATAATTATTGTGAGCAATTCTTTGTCAATACTGGATCGTGGTAGTTTTTCGAGAGAAATTATAAGCTGAAGCATGCTTTAATTAACATTAATTTTTAAAGTATTGTGTTAGATAAGCACGGTTACTTTTGCTACTGATTGTAATCAAGAAAATAAATTATACATTTTGGAACTTTGTCTACTGATTGTGTTTGATTAAATGCATTTTCCTGTTTAAACTTTCTAAAGTTTCATAGCCTTCATTCCGTTTGCCAGTGTTGGAGAATTTTCCTAAATCTTATATTTGCTTTCCTAAGAATTATAATTTGCCTTGGTAAAATGTTACAAAGCCAGTACTAATTGAGGCAGTCTTTAAAAATCAATTAACGGTTCAAGATTATCAGGCGCCCTACAGGTCAGGCTGTAACTGCAGGGGATGTAAAACTAATCCCATTGGAGAAGGGTCGAAAGAGATAAGGTCTATTAAAATTCCGATCTGCATTGAGGGGTATAACAGGTGAAAAACGGATTTCTCCAGTCGAATAAATAAAGGGTGAGGAGGAAGGCGATCTTTTGCCGCTTTAGGCGATCTTATAGCTACTTGATAGAATTAATTTTTCAGTCTTGTCTAGAACCCGCGTTATATTGTTTATTATTGATTTAACTAACTAGTTGTTCGTTTATTTTCTAGTTCAGTTGAAAGTTACAGCTGTAGACGGATTCAGCTCAATCAAACGCAGCTACCGCAAAGTATTTCCAAAAGTATTCCGCAGTCGTCTATTAAAACAGGGCCATAATTTCTTAAGACGTCGACGTCTTTCGCCGCTTTCGTCGCAACGTATTAAGGCTCCTCTCGGAGAGCTGCGCTCATAGAATTTTATAAATTCCCTTCTGGCCCGCTTCGGCAGGTTTAATCCCTTTCCACATTCGCCTGCGTCGTGCCACTCCCTTTGTAAATTCAAAAGTGTGTTCCAATCAATCTGAAATTGCGGATGTCTGGAAATCGGGGCAATTGCAAATCCTTGTTGCTTAATCTCCGAATCTAATTTTATTGCGTAGAGTGGAT
This sequence comes from Agriotes lineatus, assembly GCA_940337035.1. Taxonomy (NCBI): domain Eukaryota; kingdom Metazoa; phylum Arthropoda; class Insecta; order Coleoptera; family Elateridae; genus Agriotes; species Agriotes lineatus. The sequence continues at coordinate 30,652,101 of OW679203.1, read as the reverse complement.
GTTATCTAAATTTTAAGTGACATTTAAATGCACGCGAAAGCGGAAGGTAATATACGCACATGTCGGGGATCACTATTTATTAAATATTTGAATATGTGTTACTAAATCGATTTTCACCATAAGAAATCACATTATTTAACTTAACCACTTCGATCTTCCACATTAGAAAATTATAAGCAGCAACTCAGTTTTTACTTAAATTATATGCAGTCATAATCACCCTGTAATGTATAATGGTCACTCTGTTTACAATGAGTTGCATCTCTGGCGTACTCATCTGTGTGTTATAAAAGAATCAAGGATATTATTATGAGAATTGATTACTACTTCGTTATTTTCTTACTGGTTGCTGATCAAAGTTATTAAATGTTTAGAGACTCAGTTTTTTCAGTACGATTCATAAACTACTCCAGCAAACTGTTGCGGTTATTTTACGCAAGCATTTATTTCTGCTTTATTTCTTAACGATAACCCTAGTGATTTACTTCATCTTAGTTTTCCTTAACAGCTACTAAATTGCCAGGTTTTGTTTAAAGGATATTATTTTGTCTGCTGCTCCTAAACTGCAGTTATGTTTGACTTGGGATTTTATATTCTCCCACACCGAGTAATGTGATGCTTCCTGGTTTTGTTAGGCGCCTCTAAAAGCGTTATTTAGCCTAATTAGCTCTGGTAATTCGCATATTTACCGGGTTCAATGCAAGTATCTGTTTTGAAAATTTGGTAAGTTAGGAATATGCTCATATGACACATGCCATGAGGAATTTCAGTCAATTTATAGTCTTGAGCTGTGACTTTTGTCCCACAAGTGTTACTTTATTTGCACGGCCATTCCCGTTATTGTATTAGGCGCGTTGTATCTATACTGCGTACTGTCTTCGCCTTTCAGTCGTTTTTTGTTAGATTTCACTCTCTTTCACGAAACTATTCGTTTTATTTCAGTGAGTTTTACGGCGTTTGTTTAGTGAATTACTGCGATCAGGTTTCTAGGGTTATTTTGTCGCACTGTGATGGTAAAGCCGTTTGCTTTAATTGAAGGACTTCCGGCCTGAGCTCATAAAAACTTCTTTTTCTTCTTCTTTGTCTGACCCTTATATGCCCCTATGGTGTTTGGTGGTCCATTACTTTTATGGTTTTGCACTATTTCCAACCGATTTTCTGTATTCTTTTTGTCCCTTGCTATCATGCTCACTTTCTTTATGGTCTTTACGGGTTAACTTACTGTCACTTTCATCTGATTCTCTCTTGTAATTTATGGTCTACCTCTATGCCGCTTTCCCTCTATCTTCCTCTTCGTAACTACTCTTGGGAGCTGGGACTGGAACTTCCCTTCATAATATTTTTTCTATTCATTCTCTATCGTTTTCTTATCAGTAAGTAATTTATTTTCGTTATCTTTTATATTTCTTATACGTGTCGCAGTACTCCCTTTTAATCTTTTGAGTGTGCCAGAAATGTTTCCAATTATCCTTGTAATTGTTCTGTATTTCCTCTGCAAATTTTACCCACAAATCAAAATTAGCTTGCTTCACAGTTTCCTTTGCATTAGTTCTGGTATTAATATATACCTGTTTATGCTGTATATTTTTCGTTCTCATGTAATTCATTCAAGGTACTTTCTTTTCTTTTACTGCTTTCTTTACTTATTCGTTCCATCATTTTTATTATTCTGGAACTGATAGCTTCATAATCCACTTTTGCCTTCTCTATTTCTGAGTCAGTTGTTATTCCTACACCGTTAGCGTTGTCCAACATCCTTAAATCTTTTTCTTTGTTTCATTTATGTTCGTATCCTTTTTCTTTGCCTTACACCTACCATCCTTTTCTTAGTTTTCTCCCAATCTCTTGTCTTGGTGTTGTTTTGCCACCATCTATTTCTAAGCCTTCTTTCGTCATCAGATATCAAACCTTTAATTAATGTTGATTTTTAATATATGCACACAAATAATATAAGGGGTCAGCTTTCCTGTACCGAGATAAAAGATTGAATCTATGGCATCTACAGAGAAACTAAGTAATAATTGAAGCGAACGCAACGACAAACCCACGACGTGTACACGTAGCGTTCATAGAGACACAGAACACACAAATAAATAAAGCGCAGGCTACTACATCAAGAAGTGGCAAATTCGGCATACACAGGAAAATTAAATATCTCATTGGCAATACATTTTGAATTGTGCTAAAAATATTTAGTTAGAGTAAAACAAGGTTGTAGCTTAAATGTTGAATCCAGCGTGGATTCAAAAGCTGATGTGGCTTTAATTTCGCATAAGTGCTGATTAGGACGGTGCCAACGTAGGCAAAAAGAGGAGGTCAAATTCGCAACTACACATTCCACTCTAGAAACCATAATCTTCTAACTCTATTTTCGAAAATTTTGAAAGCCTTGCAACAATAAGACGCGATTGGCTTACAGACGGATAAACTCACTTCAGGTGTAAATCGACCTAGCGACCCATATCTAGTCCCAAGTGGAGTAATAAGGAGGTATAGACTCTATCTAAAATGGGATAAAAAATGTGAAAGACAAATTGCCACCTAGAGCTTCACGAGAGAACTCGTCAGAAAAGCGCTATCTTCATTAGATCCACCAGATAGTCTTTTTCCCATATTCCATTTATCTAACCAACAATAAAAACTCGGAAAATTACGGATATACAGCAACCACTTAATTACAAATCCATGATAAAAGGCGAGACGCAATGTAACCGAAAATTTTATTGCTAGCTGAGAACGACATCTTTACAAGCTCAGACCGAAAGTCGTTCATTTGAAACAAAAGAACACCTATACTTAAGTTAAAAGTTTGGGCCGATAAGCGATTTTACCACCACAGTGTGTAATAACTGTAGAAGATTTCACCGCGGAAGGAAGTTACTCAACAAGTGCACTAGGACTCACAGTGGCGAAATAAATAATTTCGCAAAATAGAGTAGACGAAATGCAAAATCCAACAAGAGACGTCTGAGAAACCAAGTAAGTACGAGATATTACGCGCAGATTCGATTAGATAAAGCAAGCAGTGTAATTACGGAAATAAACTTGCAAGGAGAGTCACACCTGTGGAACAAGAGATATTGCCTACAGTGATTCAGTTTCGATAAATTGACTGAAAATCCCTAACGTGTATAAGCATATAATTAACCTCCAAATCTTCAAAATAGACATCTAATTTGCAATAGGTAGATATTGATCCGCCAGAGTTAATTAATCAAAATAGGGCTTTCAGAGGGGTCTAAAAAACCGGGAAACATCACATTGATCGCAGAGGGAAAATGCGAGAAGCCAAATTAAGCACGCAACGGCGACTAAATTCGACCTTAAAAGTAGCAGACAAAACGGTATCCTTTAAACAAAACCTAGCAATTAAGTAGCTGTTACCAAAAGCTGCAGGTGAGGTAAATCACTAGAGGTATTATTAGAAAGTAAAGCAAAAATAGGTGTTTACGTCAAAATTAACGTAACATTGTTTGAAGATGATTTCAAACAGAAGCGCTGAAAGCAAAACATAAAATTAAAGAAGTAACCAACGTTGTACACAAATGAGTGCAAGTGCGTATAATACGAAACGATTCTGAAACAACTAATGACCATGACAAGGATTTAGCTCGATGAAAATCTCACCCAATGTTTTAAGTAAAATCAATAAAATGGTTAAATGAATTATTAACCAAGATGTTACTAAGCTACGATGTTTCGACATTACATATGTTAGACATTAAATGCATGGGATTTAAATATAGAAAAATAAACAAGCGCCAAGTAATTGTGGAATCAAAAATATTACAAAAATGGCGACTCGAATATCTTGAACAAATTGAAACGTATCGTCAAGTAAATAAACTTAGGGTGTTACTTGGATTAAACATGGTATGATTTCCATGACGTTGTACGTAAGAGGCGGATAGATGAATCCATGACTGTAAACCAGATGCGCCTCTTTCAAGAGGAAAAGGAATTTTCATATTACACGCTGGATCTGAATTAGTGACGATGGATTACTATTATCTACAAAAAATGTAAAATACTAGTTTGGATTATGAAGAAATACTAAATTTTTAATAGAATTGATTTAGAAGCTTCCTGCCTTGTTGAGGATGATTTGGAGAAAAAAGCTAGCCAGCTATAGCTACTCTCAATGACTTTTGCAATTGGATTGAGGGGAGGTTAGAGATGCGTCGTTTATGATAAACATAAAATTTCCTACTAATGATGGCTGAAGAACTTTTTGAATCATTTAATAATAGCAGCAACATAAAAAAGAAATTATTAGTTACTTTGGGACAACCTGCAGAAGTATTACTTTCGGGATCGGCCATTTTTACTAATTTGTCATTTTTGCTGCAGCCCCTGCATCAACAGCGGCCAACCCAAAATTATAGGAAAGGTTCCATAAAACTGCATAAGTTTTGGTAAAGACAGTAACCATTTTAAAGGAAAGCCAAAAAATTATGTTTAGTGAAGAACCCGCCGGTTGGATATAAACATTGTATTTTGAGAATGACATAACCTATTAAGATGATTCCTGCTAAAGTTTGTGTGGAATATTAATGTAAAAAACTGAAAGTATTTTGGACGAGATCTGTCTCGTTTATTTGTATGCCCGTATTGATTTGCATTCTCGTATGGAATAGGCGTTTAGCGGTAACGTAACTACACTGTCGGTATGGTCTGGTGGAATGAATACTCAACTGCTGAGTCGTACGTTCGAATCTCGGTTCGAATGAAGTTTTTAAAAAATGATGGAAAGAGGCGGATCTAAAATTCTATTTTTTCTTACCTTTAGATCTGAAATACTACATTGTCGGCGCTTTTTGCCCCATTCGCACTCTTCGCCAACAGTAGGTATTGATAAATCGCCAACTGGATTTTAAACCGATTTCCTCTGTCTATGCAGTGCAATAATTAATTGTTGCCTCCCTTGTGAATTTTCTTTAGTCAAAGAATGTAACACAATATGATAACGGCCATATCACACTGAAAGTGTGTGTTTTAACAGATTATGAAGACTAAATTAATAAGTTTTAAGATGCGCATAGCAAAAACCACTCAATTCGAACATCGTGCATTTTCATCCTGTTTTTATACGACTTTAAAAAATTTTCCCGAAAATGAATATTAACGGAGTTATCGAATTTATGCGCTACTTAATTTCCACACTGCATGTATTTCGAGGAAACATGTTAAGAAGAGGAATTACGGAAGGTAGTAAAAAGTAACACATTTTCAAAGCAATATTTTATTGACAACTTGGCAAATAAATTTGATCACACGGTGATTCGTTTGCCACCGTACTGTTGTGTATTTAATCTAATCGAGTTGATATCGGGCCGAAAGAGGCACCGGCTTTAAATTTATGATGGGTTTCCCTTCTCCGAAGGGCTGTCGTGAATTTTGCCAAGATGCCTCAACATTTGTACAAAGCTAGTTAGTTGGTTTTTAGCTCCAACAACAGATGGCCGCAGTTAATATTTATTCAAGAAAGAGAAACAAGTGGCTTGTGACAAATAACTTACGCTGTTATAATTAGGGTGGTTTTAAGTACCCTGTCCTTCAAGCAGTTGGGATGTGCTAGACCACCCCTAGTAATTTCCAATAATTTGTTTTTGATAATCCAAAGCTAATCAATGTTCTTGCCCATTCTAAATTCGAATTTCAGAATTATAGAGAGAAATTGAAGCTGTTGCGGCATTTGACAAGTCTGCGATCAGAACTGGAACTTGGAACTTGATTTTTTAAAATAGTATTCCCATTAACAATTATTTATCTTTCGCTGAGCACATTCTATCAACAGGAGATAATTTTGATAGAAACCAGGACATCAACATTTCATATTCCTCAAATACTTACTATAAATAGAAGAATAATTTCAAATTGATGTTCAGTCAAAAATTATTACAGTTTGTTGAAATGAACACGTTTATGATTACCCATTTTACAGGTAATGGAGATACCATCTCGATACATCACTCTCAATACCTACAGTTACACGACGGACACATTTCAAGATGTGTTACTATTTTATTTAATCGTAAACTATAATCATATTTTGCTAGCTACCCAAAAATGACTTACATAGATTTTAAGAATAAAGATAATTAAATAGAGAAGTTGTAATGGTACTTTTCCTCGTGCACTCTACTATGAATTTGAAATGCCTGTTGTTTGCTAGTTAACTCAGTCGTAGAAGTACAAGGCTCGTTCTTAACTTAGTGCAGTTAAGAGAAATGTCACTATAGATAGTTGCGGCCTGCGCCTGCCAGAAATTAAAACAAAACAGTTTACAGGATAATACATATACTCTAGAAGGGAACATACATACATGAAAATACATAAAAAGAGTACACAATAGTAACATAAAATAGTATATTACATTCTGAGGTTAAAAGTGTCATGTCGAGAGATTAAGTAGTTAACCGAGACAGAAATAAAACTTTTTACCGTGGTATGTATATTATTTATTGATAACCACTTTATTCTAAACAATAATTGGCAAAATCATTAATATATTATGATTCGACAGGTTGTGACGCGCATGATTGGATGAACGAGATTTCCAGTGTCCCTACCAGCGGTCGGCAAATCATTACTTTCCGACTGCTGCCACGGCAACAACTTTTCCGACCGGTTAGAAAGTTTAAAAGCTGGTAATAGCTCATTTTCCAACTTTTTCAAAGCCTGTAGTCACCTTATTGCATATATGATTGTGAATAAATGTTATTTATGCTGACAACAATAGCTAAGAAGGCTCCACGAGCTTAATGCTAAATCTGCATGCATAAATACACTCCTTAAGTGGAAGTGTGATAGTCAATGCGCAACGCTAAGTCACAAAACAAACCGTGCGAATATACTTTCGCGGCTCTGCCACCGATAGCTTAAAATCAGGTTGACAGGATGTGTCAACCAGATAATGCAAGCACTTTGTTTTGACGCGCTGATTTAGCAGTACGCCCGTTGCTTTCCGCACGTAATTACCCTTTGAAGCTATTGCGCAATTTGTTGCAATCCCTTCATAATTCGCAATTATGATTCTGCTCCCGGTTTCCTGGACCGGGAATTCAAGCGTGGAGTTTATTTATAATAGCTAAACGTGCCTTTACCTCGTTGCAAAATAACAAAGCCAAAGACGTCTCCCAAAGACGTCTCCCAAAGACTTCGTGCGTCGGCAAAGTCGACTGGCTTGCACGGAGTTCGAATGGTAGTTGGAATAGCAGCTTCTTGTTATGAACCTCGGGGACAGTCCCCTAAATTGTCGCCTTATAATACCTTGTCTAACGTCTCTTCTTGTTAGGAGAAATGCACCGGTCGCCTACTAGTGAGCGACTGACTCCCCGCTGCCTCCACAGCGCGAAGTTGCACCAAGCCGCGGCGTGACTCTGTAGCATGCAATTCTAATAATAGCCAGTAGCCGCACTCAATGACCAAATCAGCTGGTTTGGGAGCACAATTTCACGCGCGACACTCGTTGCAGGTTTTAAATGTATAATACGTTTTAGCCTAATTATTACAATGTAAGAAATACAGTTTAGTTTTATACCTATCACAATGATGGTTAAATACCAAGGTTATTATTAAATACCAAGATGACACGAACTAGCCCGTCACAAAGTATTCTGCTCTTTAGTTTACTTCCTAAATCATTATTTTAATTGCCTTCTTCGGTAAAACATGAGCAACTCAAATGAGGGTTGGGTTTTAACACTTTGTTCAAATAATAATTTTATTAAATCGCCATTAGATCCATTGCAAAACTTGGTTAAATGATATTCTCACATTATATTTAGCGAAACTATATTTATGCTTTAAAAAACCTGACTTGTATTTTATACTGAGTAATACAAGTAATTACAATCTATTTAATCAGGTAACTTTTGATTTTTTGTATTTATTAATTTGCATGTGATAAAAGAATGGTTATTTCAGGCGCCTCTGTATTCGTTTACCATATCAAGGCCGCATCAGATGTCCTCTTTACCAGGGGATACTCTCAATTATAACCGCTGGGATAGGCAGTTTGTAAACCAACAACTGCAATAAACTTTAAACTCAGGATCATATGGCTACTCTAGTTGGCTGCAACAGCATTACTTTCAGCTGTACGTTTTTTTCAGTTCTCGTATAGTTACTGTCACTGATCCAGGGACAAGCAAACGTAGTACTCAGTCCACTTATTCAGCCAGCGAGCCCATACGTTTGCCAAAAATAGTCTTTTTTCGGTTAACGCTTTTAATTTTGATTTTAAGTACCTGCTGTCTTATTTCTTATTTATAATTACACATTATTTATGTGATTCTTCTGAAAAGAAACCTTAACTCACCAGAACTTGAAATCGTTCAAAAAATAAATAAGAAATATGCAGGGGTGTGAGAAGTAAAACAAACTCTATCTGTAGCAAACTTTTGCATATTAATTTTGTTAATAAGATATAGTCCTTTATTTATTTTTTATTTAATTAATTGGTTTGCCACCATGACGGTAAAAAATACTACCTGTATTGACATATACAACTGGTAGACCAAATACAAATGAGAAAGACGTATATTGAATATTTGAGAATCCTGCACAACAGAGCTGTTTCAAGATCAAAGAAAGAACGAGATGCATCTGACCTACTTAGTCGAGAAGGCCCACAAATCTTGCAAACAGAGGTTGAATATACTGAAGGAAGCCAAGAGAAAAAGTCTCTTGTACCGGATGAGATTACTGTTGAGCTTCTGAAAATGATGATAAAACTATTTAATGCTGTATACAACATTAGACATGAGTTCAATATTCTAGAATGTTCTATCCTTAGAAATGCAGGAGTAGACGACAAAGACGTTCATGTAATAAGGGATCTATATAAGAAATAAATATCCTCAAACGCTCAAAGTCAATGTTAACAACCAAACCACTCAGGCAATAGTAATACAGCGAGACTGAGGCAAGATTGTGTTTCGTCTCCTACATTGTTCACTATGTATTCTGATAAAATCTTTTGAAAAGGCTCTAGAAGATCAATAACAAAGAGTGAAAGTAAATGGAGAATTGATCAATACCATCGGGTTGACTACTTCGAAGGTCTTGCGACCTGTATGGAAGCGGTTTGACAAGCAAGTAAAAAAATGGGAATTAATATAAACAACAATAAGAAGAAGTACATAATATTCAGTCACTAAACATTGCAGTAGCCCCCATAAAATTAAACGGACATCAGATAGAAAGAGTCAGAAGTTTCAAGTATCTGGGAACCATTATTACAGATCAACTTGACCCAGATAAAAAAATATAGCTTGTGTATGTTTTATCAGACTGAAGAACTACCTTTATTATAATAATATCAATCTTAAATTCAAACAATAAATGATGAAATGTTACGTGCGGTCAGTGCTTCTTCACGGAGTGGAGGCGTGGACGTTTTAAGTCTCCACTATGGCTAAGGGGTATCGGTATTGTCAGAATTATATCTACTCAATTTCGGCCAAGTCGCCTTTACATCGGTCGCTCATAGTAACAGTGACACATTTTTTGTCCGTTTATTTTCTGTCATCTGTATCTTCTTCGAGAGACGTGAACATCGAAGAAATTTTATTCAAAAGTACGAAGCAATGGGGAAATTGATTCCAAGCAAATCCTCAACAAGATAAGACAAGGAATACTAAGTTTTTGCGACTAGCGTAAAATTTCAACGTGGAAAAAACGGTCAACGAACAGATAATGTTGGCGTAATTTTTAGATGCTGTAAGGAAGTATTCCAACTAGAAAAGAATTCTTTATTTTGCTACAATACATTTTTGATTTTTAGTCCAAAAAGCTAAACAGCGCAAGTCTATAGTCCAAGTACTCGATGTTAAAATCAACATTACTAGTTAACGAAAACACAGATATATCAAAATTTTTAAACCTGATAGCTTTCCTGAAAAAGCAATCAGTAGGACATCGACCAATACAGATCAAAGTTTTTGCTCGAGAAGGAATAAATAGATTTCTCAAAGAATATCTTTTGCTAAAGGTAAGTTAACTGGTTTTTTATATTTTATTTTTAAAAGGTCAAAAAGACGAGACAGGTAATTTAAAGTAAAAAGTAAAAAATATCGATAAAACGGCTATTTCTCCCATTTCAAATATCTGAAGGTCTAGGCAACTCCCGTTTACATTCCTATGGCAACTTTGTTTTTATTGTTGTAGGTCGTTGCTATGCTGGGCATTGCTGGTGGATGCCGACGTGACGAGCTGTACAACCTCAGTATCGGCGACGTGGATGACACTGGGACCCAGCTAGTTGTCACTATCCGCCATGCAAAAACCCATGGTAACTGCGTGTTTACCGTCATAAATGACTGCGATGGAATAAACTTTATGAATATCTATAGACAATATCGGAATTTCCGACCAAAAAACTACACCGAGAAAGCGTGTTTTCTAAATTATAGGCAAGGCAGGTGCGTTTCCCAAAGAGCTGATTGGGGGAATATCTTCAAAAATAGCACCCTACCTAAAATTGGGAAATCCAGAAAGATATACAGGGCACTGGACGGCATGGTGTACGGAAGAGCTCCACTGTAGCCGAAAAATATTTAGAGAGATCTGTTGAGGGAAAGAAGAAAGTAGGTAGAATGATCCAGGGTGGCGACAATTTCGTAAAACATTTTCAGCAAAATTCCACTAGCAACACGGTATCAACAACGGTTAGTAAGGGAGAGCATTGCTATCGGCCATCAGCCATCACCATAGCAATTGAAACTGCACCGTAATCATAAATACTAACGAAGCATAAGGTTTATTATTGATTTTGCTTCAATATGTTAAAAGTTATGAAAATCTATGATATTTTCTGTAAAAAAACATGAGTTTAGAAAGCGTTGCCCCTAAAACAAAACTGTAAACGATACAATTGAGGGGCAGCTTCTTCAAGAGGTTGGTTGAGTTTTGTGCTAAGCGCCTCTAATAAATAATATTTTATGTGCCATTAAAAATATCCAAGTTTATCAAAAATTGTGTTTTTGTTGAGAGCGTGTGCCCAGGGTGATTTGTGGAAGTTTTCCTCTGTATTGACCTTCCACAACAGATAGAACAAGGCATAAATTGATCAAGTACAAGCCAGAGTATTTTGAAGTAGTTTTACGGAGGTCCAGCCAGTTTTGTAGTGCGTGTGCAGGGTATATAGGCGAGAAGTATACGTGTGGTGCAGCGCAGTCCTGTAATAAGGTTCCGGCTTTAGAGAAAACCATCCAAACACGATCCAAGTTGCAGCCAACATCTGGGTGGACAACGAGAGCAGATTCTTGCCTTGCTTACAACAGGCTGGTAACGATTGCTTGTCTACAGCATTGTGGGACCTTCAGAAAAGCTGCAGGTACACCGAGACCACCTTCGAAGCCATCTAAAGGTCAGATTTGCTAGCTAGAAGGTGTCTTTTTGTGATTTTGTTCGAGTGGTGTCGGTTTGCATTTAACTTCCGATAGTGGCGTCATTTTTCTCGCATAGCAACATCGTTTACTGCTTGGAAATAAACAATTTAAATAGAACACGGAGCTTGTTTACTTATTTTCAGCACCAGGAAACCATCTTGAAATTAATGTCGGTCCGTCAGGTAGAAATATCACGCTAGAAATTCCCGTCAGTTAAATATCGTAGCATACAGAGTGCTGAAAAGTAATTATTTAACCGAACTTTAGATGATTATTATTAGCAAAGTAGCAATTTAATTTTGAATGTAGTGACCTAACCCTGAGATAAAATTAGAATAATAAAAAGATTAGCCGGACACATTATAGTAATGAAGGTAATTAGGGCCGTTTATAATTTAATTTAAATTCATTAAACCCATAAAGAGGCAAGTAATTAGCACCGCAATATATAAATAAATACGTAGGCTGAAAGCGAATAAACTTAATGTTATTGAACACCCACAAATTACTGAAGCATATATTTTTGCCTTTATTACTTTGTCATCTTTTAAATATAGCGTTCTATCTATTCTATGCTGGTCTCAAAAATTTTAATTTAACTTTTGCCTACATTTCCAGTTCTCATTAAAATTATTTGCTAAAAAATATGTCACATAATCACTGCAATACTATATTAAACTCGTTGAAACATTTAAACAATTTATATAAATAAAAATAAATCTGTTACTTTCCGGCAATACTGTAAGAGTACAGTTCGTTGGTTAGTTAATGGAAGATATACAAATTAATCTTGGCGAGCGCTATATTGTGGGTCCATGGAATGTACGCAATATAAGAATAATACAATGCCAGTAGACTAGAAATATCCACGTGTGCTATGCCAGCGGCAAGCTAAAACTTTTTCGTTCGAGTGGAGCCACACAACACTATTAAAATATTATTTACACGCATATGCTAGGCATTTGGTTCTTTTGTTACATGCCGTAGCATATAAAAAAGTTAGTGTTTTCAAAAGGTTCTATATTTTTTCTGCCACGCACTTAGCACGACTACGGTCAGACCGAAATGTGTTTTTCAGTTCTTCCTCCCTTTAGAAGTTCAACATAATTGGCCCAACATTTTTTTAATAGGCAAATGCCTACTTTAAATATTATTGTTATAAGTTTTTAGTGTGCTAGTCGTTTGCAGTGGTAAAGGCGAGATCCTCAGATCTTATTTAGGTGCCTATTATTTGACCGACAATACTTTCTACTTCTCCGCTTCGTTAATTTTATTGTAAAAAATGTTATGTCGAGCTAAAGACTACATTACTAATTTTTCTTCGAACGGTTTTGCATCAATATACATAAAAATAAAAGGCATTTTACGGTTTTGATGGAGAAGCAAAGCTATATACGGAGCACACTTTCTCTTATTGTTAGAAACCATTATCTAAAAAGTACTAATCACAATTCCTTACATACCACACAAATATTTGACAATCGTTAAATACGTATTTCGACAGCTAGCTGTCATCTTCAGTAGCATTGGAGAGTTTCACGGTGAAAGTCTTTCACTGATGATTTGGTGAAGAGCGTATTGTTACGATTTATTAGCGCCGCTGTTTGATTTCGAGATCAGTAGTATTTATTTCGTATTGTTCTCTGAATGTCATTTTTTGGCAGTGGTCTATTATGATATGCTTTTCGGACTTTTTCCACTGTCTAGGGTGTAAATCACACAACGTTTCGGGAGTTTTGATCTACTCCCGTCTTCAGGTGTTCCTGGTTAGTCCTGAGAAGGACTGATATTATATCGAGAGATCCAAAAAATACTGTTCCTCAGCGGGCTGTGGAAATTCAACGTATGAATAATGTGTTGGTGACACTGTACGTCACTGTCAAATTCGAGGTTATCAGGTTAGGTTTTTCGTCAGTTATGACACAAAATGACGCAAATCCTAATCTGCTAACCTCGAATTTGACATTGACTTACAGTGTCACCAACATATTATTCATACGTTGAATTTCCACAGCCCGCTGAGGAACAGTTTTTTTTGGATCTCTCGATACGTTTTTCTACGTAAATTTGTGCCTCCCCCGGGGTTTGAACCCGGGACCGCTGATCGCTAGTCTGCCACTCTAACCACTAGACCACCAGGGCGGTTATATATTTTAGTTGTAAACTTATATATATATATTACCGCTGTATGCGCAGTAGACTATTTTTGTAATTCTCTGCGCAGTAGTGGCATCCAAATGGGCTTTAGTTCTGCGCTAGCCTGGCTAATTGGTTCTACTGCCAGCGCTATGTATGTAGCTTCTTTCAGCTTCCTACGGAATCTGTTTTCCTCTTTAGCTACAATTGATGCGTTATCCCATTGTATGAGCTGGTCTTCGTTCCAGACGTGTTCTGCGATCTTGGATTTGGTGGTTTCGCCCATTCTAACATTTTTGCGGTGTTCCGATAATTTCACTCGTAGGGGTCGTTGTGTTTCCTCTATGTATTGTCTTCCACACTCGCACGGTACGCTGTAGATACAGTTCTTTGAACTATGATCTTCGTTCTGAGGCTTGGTATGCATCATCATGCCTCTTAGAGTTGTTGTGGACTTGAAGGCAGTTCTTATATTGAATCTGTTTCCTATTCTTCTCAGTTTGTCGGAAACTCCTCGGATGTATGGTATTATGGCCGTGGTTGTTGGCTTCGTTTTCTCATCCCCTGCCGGTGTTGTATTTCTGTCCATCTCTTTTAGCGTTTGGTTGAGAGTTCTTTTTGGGTAGCCATTAGCTTGTAGCATTTCTGTGATTATCTCAATTTCTCGTTTAAGGTCTTCTTCCTCCGAGAATATGGTCTTGGCTCGGGTATATAGGCATCTCGCGACGCCACGTTTCACGCTATTGTGGTGGTTAGAATCGTAGTGTAGGTATCTCCCCGTATGGGTTGGTTTTCGATATACCTTTGTTTGTACCGTGTCACCATTCTTCTGGACTAGTACGTCTAGGTATGGGAGTTTGCCTTCCGATTCTATTTCCATCGTGAACTTAATTGATCGGGCTTGATTATTGAGATGTTCCAGGTAGCCGTCCAGTGTCTCTCTTCCATGGGGCCATATTACGAACGTATTATCTACGTATCGCAGCCATAGACTAGGCTTGTTCTCATATTGAGATATAGCTCGTTCTTCAAAGTTTTCCATGTAGATGTTACTGAATACTGGAGATAGTAGAGATCCCATGGCCACTCCGAACTCTTGTTGGTAGAACTGCTCGTCTGCTGGGAAGTATGTGGTCTTAATGCAGATCGTTAGCAGCTCCATTATTGTATCTACCTGTAGATTTGTGCGTTCGGCAAGTGTGTCATCCAGTTCCAGCCTGTTTGTGTAAAACTGTAAGTATGACTTTTAATTTTTGTCTGTGGTACCTCATATTCTTAGTGATAAATGATTAATCTTAGCATATAATTTGTGGCATCCTGCGATTCTGATCTAAATATATAACTAACCACGAACACCTGAAGACGGGAGTAGATCAAAACTCCCGAAACGTTGTGTGATTTACACCCTAGACAGTGGAAAAGGTCCGAAAAACATATCTTATTTCGTATTGTTATGCGTCTTTTCGGTTCTGATGTTTTTGGTAGTCAGTTTGTATTTCGCGCGCTAACGCCTCGCGTACTTCTTTAACCTTGCTGCGAAAGTTTGATATAGCTCGTGATTGTCTCGAAGCGCGTCCTTTTCCACCTCGATCGGCGAAACAAGATGAAGTCGGTTTAGCAGTATTGAAATTTCGGGGGATTCATGGGCTGCCGTTAGATTTTGGTTGTGTGAAGTTTTCCTACGCTGTTTGGAGAAGTTTCAAGTTCCCGAATTTTATTATTAGCTAAGTTTAATCCCGGATTTGGCGGAGTTTCTTTGCTACCGAGTGTTTCGCACATGCCTGAAATTTTGACCAGGTGGAAAATTCGCTTCGAAATGGATTATATTTCTTGCATGCTATCGTGGACTTTTTTCTCCCTTATAGCAGCTAGTACTTAAGGGCCGATCCGGGCACTAATTACAGTCCTCTATCGCTACTACGGGCGGATGTTTTATGCGATTTTGGGCTGGTATTTTGGATCTTCTGGGCCGTTTAATCCCTGCTGCGTGCGCTATTAGAGCACAGGAAGGACCCGACACGGAGGTTTACCTCCAGGTCTATATAGTCCCTGACGTCGTGTTGCAAATCCCCCCTGGCCACCAATTTTCCGCCGCAAAAGATTCGACCAAACAGTTTTGGAAGCCGTGGCATCGTCGACCTTGAGTCCACATCTGGAACGCGTATTACGTTTTCTCCTAAACCAAGCAACAACAAGAATTTATGCTGTAATTTTTGGCTACCCGTCAATTTATTTTAATGTGTGCAATAATACTATTGAAAAACAATTCATTTTCTTATATGGGTATTTCGCCACTCTGCAAATTAAAATATTAAATAACGAAAATATTAACAACGAACGTTTCGAGGGACAATCTGCCCTCGTTATCAACGAATAACAATTAAAACTAACAAGAACTTATCTTTTTTTTAATTTGCAGAGTGGCGAAATACCCATATAAGAAAATGAATTATGAATTCACGCCACAAAGAAGTTTCAGAGATTACTATTGAAAAACGTTTGTGTAAAACTGTATTACTTGTAATTTTTGTCTGAGGTACCTCACATTCTTAGTGATAAATTATTAATCTTAGCATATAATTTGTGGCATCCTGCGATTCTGATCTAAATATATATTGTAATTTTTTTACTGTGATTTATCTGAAATTATACTGTGATTATGCCAGCTATGGTGGTTTGATTTAATTACGGCTACTTGCCTTATTTGAACAGTATTTGTGTATACACTATTGAGTTTACGACTTCTCGTTTGAACATCTGGGTGCACTGCCGTTATTTGATAAAAATTCGTTGGCGCGCTGGGCATTTATCTCTTGTTTTGTTGTACCGACTAATCCTTTAATGACCTGTACGCCTTCTTTGATTGAGCTGGTGGCCGGCAATTGCACCCGAGTGTACATAAGCAAATTTTGTGGAAGATTGACCAACGAATTAAAATTAGCTAACACTATCTTTGGCCAACTTTGTCGTGTTTAATTTCTCTCCAAAGCTATTGAAAATAACAGCTTAGCTGTCGAAATACGTATTTAGCGATTGTTAAATATTTGTGTGGTTAGGGGTTTTTACCCCTGTGTGTTTTGGTGATCAGATTCAAACCACAGGCGCCAGCAGTGTTTTATTGTAGAAAGTACTAGATTTGCGCTAAAGCTTGCCGGGTGACGACAAAAAACTCCGTGTCCGATCAGACGAAAAATTATAGTTTTTTGTCGTATTTTTGATAGGAAAATTACGTAATTCCGTTATGTTTACGTCGTATAATAAAAACTTGTTTCATTAAATTGACTTGAGCCATGAAAAAAAATTCACATTTTGTAATATGATTTTTACCGTTTTTAATCTCGTTAAATAGTTTTATTTATGGAAAAGTTGTGTTACACTACAAATAATTCAAGAAAAAAGTTAAACCCTCGAGGCTGCCAGGCCGAGTTGGGTCTTTTCTTGAGTAAATTATTTGTAATAATATTAACACAGCAAATCAATAAATACCAGAAGAATGTAGATTTTGTATTGACAACTGTGTCGAAGTGTCGAAGTGATACGCCGGTATATGTAAGTCACGTGTGGGTTATATCCTATATAATTCTACTGAAATTGGGTAACTATAGCTTCATAATAAATAAGTATTGAACACATGTATTTTAATCTTGTGTACCACTAAATTGACCAAAACGACAAATTTTGTTAGAATTACTGTTAATCTCATAAGTTGTAAATTTTATGAAATTAATGCATTTTCTTCAAATAACTTTTCTCGTCGAAATAATCTTAAATCCCTTCTTACTATGTAACAAGCTTAAATGGTGACCTCTAGCTCAGCATGATGGGGGTGGGTCTCCGCTGAAAGAAGACTGCGTTGGCTTGCAAGGTTAAAATGAATAGCATTTACAAAGTAATGAGGGTATATAGATAAATTAATATTGTGCAGGGTTCAGCATAGAAAACAACCCAAACGATGGGAAATAGTGTGTGGTGCTCGGCATCTAGATTTGAACTTTACCCTATTTCTAGATCTCTGAAATGCCTATTTGACCTCAAAATACGCGAAAGTACACTGCGCTTTACAAATCAAAATAGACAGAAAATATTAAAACTATAACATTCATAACATTACATTTAAGCGGGCCAGCCTTGCAGCTGCGATCGTAGCAAAGGGTTTTCAAAACAATCCTTAAGAATTCTACCTGCTTTTTATCATCATAGCTATTAGACGCGCTTACCAGCAAACGAATTCTTCAAGAAAACGCAATATTGATATATTGGTTTTCAGCGCTGAAGGCCTTATTGAACTACGAATGGGACTATGCTCCAAAACTTGTATTATAACTCACATATAAGCTCGACTGACAAGGCTAGCCACCTACCTGGCATAAGGGCAAATAGGGCTCATGGAACCACTTTGCGGTTAAAACAGGCCACTGGCCTATAATAAGAGTAAGAAGGAGAAGAAGAAGAAGAAGAAGAGGAAGACATATAAGCACATACAAAATTTTGCGGTAATTTACACGCAAAAACTTTTACTCTAGTGCATTCTAAATTAAAAGTAAATTCCACATGTAATATAAAATAATTAACATACATTAAACTTAGCTGAAACGCAGTTCAATTAGCGGCAAAATACGGAAACTATGAAAATCACAGATACCAAGCTTCATACACAATCTTGGCTAGACGTACTTCACCAAAATTGAACAATGACGGCGAGGTTGCAAGTGATGCGACTTCTTGTTCCAAAACGGAAGCGAAGTGGGGAGCTTCTCCAGGACGTTGACGGTGAGAGTTGCGTCCTACTGGCGATGAAAGTGAAGATTTTCTCCAATGGTAATTTAAAGATTTTCCACGGGCAATCACCGCAAATCTACACGCGATCTATGAAAGATTTTTTCTAGAATGCGTTGATATACAAGGCTTCGATAGACAATACTGGTCCCTTTAGATTCGATCAGTGACGTATTTTCAGCAACAGTTATAATATTTCCTATTTTTTCTTCTATAATGACAACTTAGTAAAGACTGAAATTGAGACAAAAACGCCTCAAACTATTCCGAGCTGTCTTATACGATGTACAATTTATCAAGTGGTGTTCTGTAACTTTGCGCCTTAAACCCACGTACTCAATTTCAGCTCTGAATGTACATATACTAAAACGGACAGTACATATATGAGAGAATGCATGAAATAAAAAATATCTCTAGAAGGTGAATTTTGGAGTAAATATTCCCTACGGGTGGCATTGTAAGGGTAAAATAAAGCGCGTTATGAAACTACAGACTCACCTGGTTTGCAGGGCCTATCTATGGCGAACTTGTTGCAAATAAAGTTGTCAGAAACATTCACGCAGATGTAGCAAGTGACGGCATACTTGTCGAAGTCGTCGGAAATTTCCCGCTTGGATAAACTGTTAGCTTGTAGGTTTCTGTCGTCCAGCGCAGAATTCGTCATGAAAATACAGCTCAACAGCATGCTGATCCTCAACATATCAACCTGAAACAAACGGGAAGTGATAGCCTGCTGCTAGACGGGCATAATTTTTGGGTCGTGGGAGGAAGGGGATCCGGGTTTTTTACTGCAGACTTCCGTTATTTAATTGTATTTTCGGGATCTGCTTGACTTTGGCGTTAATTTAATTGCCTGCGCTGATATATGGCGCGGGTGCTCCCTGGGGCGATATTACAAAGAAATATCCTGGTTTTGTTGGAGATAATGCTTCGGAATCTATTGTCGAGGTTTAGTGGCTGTTTACACACGTGTACGATTAATTATGTTCCACCGCAAGTTATATCTGATATCGCATTGTGTATATACGCGGAAACAGATACGATGTATCAAAATATTTAACATCTTGTTACTGAGCAAAGGCGTAGGCGCCCTTAATTATTGCATATTCAGTAGTGCAGTAAGATAGTGTCCCTTATACATAGGCAACACTCTTGCCATTTACGTGATTTACCATATGTGTCCCAAAAGTACAGGGTGTGCAAGAGTTCAATTGCAGTAGTTCTTCAGTGATAAACATTACGGCATGTGTTATATTTCGTTGCTAATTAATAGTGTGTAAATGTTAATAAACACTACAGTTTCAAGCTTGGGATCGTACATGATCGTACGTGAAACAGAATTTGAATTACGGTTTTTATTTATGAACTTCTTTCTACTTTCCATCTCTATTAAAATAAGCAAAATTAATGGTACAGTATAATAAAATGACATGACAATGGTATGGGAGTACATTCCTTTGAATGTAACTCATTTGTTATTTGCTATTGTTGTTAAACGAGTAATGTTGAGTTTATTACCAGAGATCGACAGTTTAGAATATATGTGGGAAATATATTTTTTTATAGTTATTAACATATCTAGGAATGTTATGAGTATCATAACTGCTACAGATGTTAGAGCGAGGATTTTAAGACATCTAAGTCTGTTATGATTCACACCATCCGTGGTGTGTTTAATAGTTTATTTGTTCCTCACTTATAAACATCAATTTATCAAGTCACTGTATTAATCAAGAAAGTTTATTTTAACAAGTTACTAACTTGTAAAATCTTTACAAATTAACTGTCAGTTTTACAAGCGTGCTCATAAATAAATGATAGCGTGCAAAGCCATAGTTGTCTTCCTTAGTATGTGTCATACTGATGAATTTAGTTGCTTGTCAGTTTGACATTTTGAATAAATGGTAAATTTTTAGTTATTTACAAGTGAGGAACAAATAAAATATTCAACAATACACGCAAGGTAAGAGGTTTTACTGGCTCATGAAGGTGACTGGCTCGCCTGCAGCTCTCCAGTCATATCCTTCTATTCGCCAGAAAAAACCCTCTTACCAAGCTAGTAATGTTAAATACTATTATCGGTTGCAGTATGGTAATGGTTGCCACGTAGGGTAAAGGACTATAACCGTACAGATACAGTTATGACTTAGTTACCAGTCTACTACTTTTGTATATGTAAATAAAGGCTTAATATCCTAAAACCTGTTTACTTTATACGTTTGTACACTATTGCCAAGCAGCTACATTGGGTAAGCATATGGGTTATATGATAATTTGATTAGGTATTTTTCAGTGCATTTACTTATTTTAATTTTTACCGTATTCACTTAAAATGTCCGCGTTTCTCTCGAATTACGCGCGTAACATTTTATTCTAAAACCGTTTTACGTATTATAATAACTTGAATTTCTAAAAAATTTTTGCTCTGGTCAGGTTAAATTTAGCTAATTACTTGCTCTTAATGGCAGCTCCGTAAGCCATGAATTCGTTTTATTTCAAGTGAAAGAATAAGAACAGTTGCAATAATATACATATATTGTTCTGTATAAATACAAATCGAAACCTCTTCAATTAATTATATACATTTATGTACAAAACGATATGGCGACGTAGGGCCTCGGAACTAACCAAAATTTGCTTTTCTCGTTACAGAAGAGACCACATCCACTTCATGGGGTTTACGAATCTGGTTAAGGGTCGAGTTTCGCTGCAGAGATACGGCTTGGCTAGAAAGGCGGGTGCAGAAGAATGTTTAGGAAAAGGCTTTTAACTTGGGACTCACGGACTGGTGGCTAGATTGGCGGGTGGCGAGACTGGCAGAGCTCAGTACTGTTCTGGCTGAAGGCCTCGGAGCTTAAGCTCTCCTTGAGACTTACAGCTAGCGAAACTATCTTCTTCCTATGGCAGTTTGCTCGAGACTTCAAGCATCGCGGAGGTTTTTGCTTCGATTGTAATTTGCACGCTAGAAGTCGGGCGTAAGTTCTGACTGAAATTGGCGAAGTAAAATTTAAACACACTAGTTGTGTAACCACCATTATTTGGATAGTTAAGTTTGCAGTTGTTTTCCATAACTGTAAACCGTATGTCCACATTGGTTTGAATGTTACTTTATGAACCAGAATTTTGCTTAGGTAACTTGAATTTACGACCAACTAGCTAATAATGCTTGCCGAATTTTTTCCAAACGTAGTTTTTTCGTGCCAGTCTCTTATCTAAGTGCATATTCAAGTATTTTACTCTAGCAACCTGTGTTCGTAGAGCGCTGTTCATTAAAAATTTGAGGTGAGATACCTCTACATTTGGTGTATATGATATAAACGGGTTTCCCTGCATCAACATTAATCCTCCACTTTCTGCCCATTTAGGATTTTGTACAGATTCAGAGTGTAGCTGCTGCTGTTGAATAATTGTGTAATACGACCTTGTAATACTTATGTAATATTTTGCTATGGTAAGGATAGTTATAGAAAATTATATTTTGCAATCAATTTTACCTTCATAAATAGCCAGTAAGCCAAGGGTTTGCTATTATTCAAGTGAAATAGATAAAGAACAGTCTACATAAAATATGTCTATTGGTTTTTATAATACAGTTCAAAAATCCCTTAAATTAAAATCAATTATATAATGTATGTAGGTACATTGAACAAAAATTCAAAAAATCGTTCCGATCGACTGGCACCTCAAACGTAACGGAAATATGTAGAATTAAAGTGACTAAAAATGGTCTCACTTGTAAAATAATTGCTGTACAAACTGGCGCTTTTGTATTGAGAATCTGAAGGTAATTATCACCCACGGAAAAACTTTTGGGATTGTCCGCAGGTCATGATAGTGTTAAAGATCGTAATGTGCCAGTTCACGCGGTCAGAGATACTTTGTACTACTGCTTTTACCTTAAAGGTAATCTAGCCAAGGGTACTGATGCTTACCGGCTCGTATTGCAGGACTTCAAACCATGTTTCCGGAGAGTTTTGTAGGACGCTGCAGATACTGGAGAGGCAGGTGAATCTTCTTCTTTTGTTGGAAGGGAAGCTTCTTTCTCAAATAGGTAGATTTCTTGCTCCATTAAAGCGGCAATTACGACTCAAGGTTATTTTTCTTTGTGAGCAGTTGTCGCTTACTTAGGAGGTTATAAATTGCAATTGGAGCTGCTGCCTATTATATCTTTTTACATGGTGTAGGAGACGGTAAGGGCGTTGCAGTAGACTGTGGAAACTTGGGACTTTGCCACCGAAATATCGGATAAACTTTAGAATCGGATACAAGACAAGTTTGCAGGAAAAGAATCTGGATTCAACTGAGAACTGGCAGCTAGTCGCTCAGCTGGATCGGGCGGGACTTACTGAAAGGGCTGGCTACCGTCGTCGTCCTTAGGGCGTAAAACTGATTGATAGAGTGCTGAATTCAAGGTTCTTGACAAGAGTGAGCATATTGCTTTTATACCCTCTAGAGCCGCTATTAGGTAGGCTATCTTCTAGTGGAACCTTGGTGGCTCGGTCATTTATCGGAAGTCATTGCGCATGACATATTCAAGCTCAGATTGTGACTAATGTTTCCGACTTCAAATTCAGAGAAGGTGATTGTGTATAAATTTAATTTATTCAGGTGCTAAAGTCACAACCTTGTAGTCGGCAAATTCGCAGTAATATAATGCATGTTAGTAGAAAAATCTGATGTAAAGATTAGGTATTACATTGGGCTCAGTATAAGCACTTCGGGGACTCAGATCACTTATTTCTTGGCTATATTTTATTTGCAAGTGCCTTTTTTCTGGGAATGATTTGAGGATGGTAAATTAGTACTGTGGTATTCACTTTTTCAGTGTAGGCAAAAGCACTCTGTCGAAAGCTTGGCAGTCCTGTAGCATTTTTATTAATTCTTAGAGTTTTGTCCGGGTTTCGGATGTTACTTCCCAAACAAAATCCTGGATTATATTGGTAAAGTTGGAGACTGCTGATCTTGGGAATTCTTTTGTTTTAATGGGATTCCATATTCAATTGGTATGTAGTGTCCTGTATCAGTTCTAATCGGTTCTTTTATTGAACAATTTTATTGGTTTATTTTCTTTTCAATGATAGAGGAGCTTGCTTGGTTCAAGTGTAACTCCCAACATGATGCGATTTTTTAGAAAAAGTCAAGCCAGACCGGTCTCTTCCTTGGGCCGCTGAGCTAGTACGTGGCAAAGCAAGTTGTATTTTAGGTTATCGTTTATTACCAGATAAAACGAGATTATGACATATTGGGTTATCACAAGCCCAGCTTGTCCGGAGTGGTGATAATAAAGAATTGCCGCTTGGCTTAGTTGAGAGGGCGTAGGTTATTCCGAGATTTGTCTTACACCGGGCAGAAACTTGATAAATTATGAAGGAAATATAATGCCTTCAGCGCCATCGCTTTTTTGTCGATACAAATGGACAATTTCTTAAAAGCGGAAAGAGAAATTCATCCTCAGTTGTGTTACCGACTGCTGCAGCGACGCCCTTCCTATGGCTGTCCCGTATAGAACTCATTTTAAGTGATTCCCTACAGCTAGAATCTTTTACACTCAAATACAGGAAAGAACGTATGCAACAATCGCTAGATCAAAAGAAAGCACAGAGTAATTATAATTCTATTGACGTCAAAACACCAGAATTACGTTGTACAAGGATAACAGCTGACTTACTAACTGAATACTAAGCCCTACATGACGTCATTGTGTTTTACAACCGGCTAGATATTTTCATTGGTAATCCTGCTTAACTATTTAACGGATTAATAATTGGTGAAACGATAATGACTGTCCTTACCATTATATCTACGTTATATAATATAATTAATTATATTTTATGATACACATAGGTCACTTATTAAATAAAAATTAAAAGAAATAGATTTGGTAGATTAATACAATCAATTTTAGAAAATTTTGAATAAGATTGTTGGTTAAGTTGAATTGAGTAATAGAAATTAAATTTGAGGCAAATTGGAATTTATTTTAAAAGTTATAGCAATTGAGTATTCAGTAATGGTGGTGGAAGTTAATATGAAAGATATGCTTACTATGAGAATAAAGAAGTGTAGTAGGTATGGATCAGATTATTTAAGTTTTAAAAGTGTGCAGTAATAATTGTAACTATATAAAGGGTATTTTTGTTTAAATAAGAGTAAGAAATAACAAATTAAAATTATGTAAACACATTTTTGAAAAATCCATTTAGAATTATTAAAAACTAGAAATTTTTACTTTAATTTCGAAAATAATTTGATCTTATACAAATAAAAAAGATTTTTAACAAGTTTACAAAGTGAAGATAAGTGAAAATATAATTAACGGTTAATACAAGCATACAATCATTGAAGAGATTGTAGAATACAGTTTAATTAGTTACAAGTAAGAAGAAGATAACAATATTTGAGTGGATTTGGATTGTTTGGCATATACAAGGTATAATTAATGTTCATTACTGCAGTTGGAGATTCTACGGAAGACTAGTCAATCATTTTATTGGGGTTGCTGACGTGACTGAATGAGTTAGATTGTTCTGTTTGGTTACTACATGGTAGGAGCTGAGGACAATGGAAAATTAGTTTGCATACCATCTGTTAGTGGGAACATACCAGGAAGCTGTTGGATTGACAGTAGCGAGTAGGAGTGTGAGGAGCGAGACTGTGTCTGTAGGAGTCTGGGGTTTGGACGTGTTCGGGTTGGTTGGAGGAGCTGTCAATGAGCTTAGCTGAGAACGTCAGGAGCAGTAGTGTTTAATGTGAATAGCAGTGAAATAAGAGGAAATCAGGTTGGTCTTAATTAATTCTATAGAAGAATATTGAATAAGAAAAACAATTAATTGAGTGAAATAAAAATAACACAAAGAACAGATAACTAGATTAACGACCCACACCCTATTAAGAGTCTAAAATTGCATTAAGTAATATTAAAGTAAATAAATATAGGATTTAAATGTAGAGAGGTGCAACTATTGCAATATACAATTTTATTTATAAAAATTTAATATTTTCATGTATGCCTTAAAATGCCATACGCTAAATAAATAAATAAATATAA
This sequence comes from Agriotes lineatus, assembly GCA_940337035.1. Classification (NCBI taxonomy): domain Eukaryota; kingdom Metazoa; phylum Arthropoda; class Insecta; order Coleoptera; family Elateridae; genus Agriotes; species Agriotes lineatus. Next base: position 30,626,745 of record OW679203.1, on the reverse strand, counting down.
ACGTCATACCAGGCCTTTCAAACGTGCGCCACTTTAATTTGCTTACGCTGCACTATTTCACTTAGCAAAACCGATTGAAGTATATCATTAATGTAAATTTTATACAGTACCTTGCAAGATCCTGCTTGTGATTTGTGTTGCTTATGTCTTTCTGGAACGCGCTAGGATCTTTGTCTCTGCAGGAACTGTTGAAGAATGCAGGAAGTCCAAATAGAAACAGAAATGGCAAGCGGTGCTGAATAGAGTGAGGAATTGGGTAACGTGGTTAATACTGTCAACAGGAAATCCGGGAGTGCTGCTAACTAGACGATAGACGATACGAAACTCCGGTAAGCACTCCTTAAGTGACCCAGGTTAGTCGACTCCGTAATTGATCCTGCAGAGCGGTATGAGGAGATATCCTCCGGAAATTTAAACTGATCGTGGTCACATACACACGTTAAGCCACTCGACATCAACTGCACAACTTGCTCCAGAACGGTCTGACTGAATTCTGAATGAACAGAGGTTTCCGCAAAGCCTTTTTTAAAGATCCGGATGTCGTGATACTGGAAAAGACGCTCGATTGGGGCTAAAAACAATAAGATGTTTGCAACTATTGCTTAAAAATGGAGCAGGCGATTAATTCGGCAATGTGGTTAGCTGAAGCGCTACGAAGATGAGAGATAGCGTGACCGATTTTTAGCCAAGCTTGCGAGAAGGGGTTTCTGCTCAACATGTGTGTTTTTTATGGCTTACATATCAACCCTGAAATGACGTTTACTGCCTTTTTAATGCCCTAATGGTCGTTTTCATTGACATCCAAATTCTCGACAAAGGAGACGAGCATATGAGTTACTCGCAGCTACGACGGAGGGAGTCTACTTATTCGAAGGCTGCTAGGCTACGCACATGCACACCCGTCTGCTTGATTAATTTATGAGACGGCGGCGTCCGTTATCAAAGAATAGGCCGTTTAAACACGTGGCTGGTGGTTTGAAAATGTGTTCAGCTGGCGGAATTTTTGCTAGCGTGCGTTAGCTTGAAAAATTAATGTAACAGGTTACCTCCTGCCAATAATCCGTTTTCCAGAACGCAATAAATTAACTTTTTTTTATTTGACGGATAATTACGAGTAAATGAACAGTAGGCAGTTAAGGTTATTAGGGGTCCGTGACAGTTCTCTATCATAATGCGTAATGCTTGCAAGAAGTCTTCTTTAAGTTCCGGTGGTTGAAAATGTTTGATTTGTTTTCTGATTAGATTGGCTGAGAGATGATTCGGTATTTTAAAGAACTTTTGTTTGAGAAGTAAATATGAGAAATGAATAATATATCGATATTATTATGTCTGAGGAATATTTCAATTTCTTGTTCATGTTTGTAATGCTCTTCGTGCACCACAGCGCTGTTTTCGCTGAGGAATTGGATTTTCGTTATAAGATCGTTTATGGTCTGTTACTGAGCTAGTTTGTTGTACAGCTGATGTAATTGTGGTTAAGTTGTTTGTTGATCTGGGGATTTTGAGTTTGTATTATAGTGATCGTTTGGGCTGCAGCTAGTACTGCGTGTCTCTGTCCACATTTCTGAAGTTCTTTTTGGTACTGGTGAATTTTGTTTTGTCGAGTTGCGACTGCGATAATGTTCGATTGAGACTCTTGTTGCCTTTGGTAGGACTGAGGAGACATTGCTTGGTTATTTTGGATTGGAAGTGAGGCTAGGTGTTTTTGCAGCAATTTGAATTTCAAGCTCAGGTATTAAGATAAAAGGTAAAAATAATGAAACAGAAGCACGATTTGGAAATTAAGCTTATGAACCATTCGCAACATTAGAGACTTGTGTTTTTACTCAGCGCCAGTCATTTAATGTTCGATGTTCATAACAACAACAGTAAATTGTTGATTACGCGGAGTAGATTTGTAGATATCCACCTTTACTAGGAAACTTACGTAGCATACGCTTTCATATTTAAAATCTGAAAAAGGTACAGGTCAAAGAATCGGTAATTATTGTAAAATCTCCTAAGACAGGGGAAAGCCATATGAAACGAACCTACGGTAATAATAGATCAAGAAAACGAGAGAAATAAACGCAAATGTTAACTTCGAGCTATGGTTATCTATCGATGGCGAAGGAAACATAGAAAATGAGTAAATAACTGAACAGATCGGTGAAGTGTCTTTGTTTATTCATTGTTAATTATTTCATATTTTGTATTTAGGTTTGTAATTCCCAATTTTAGGAAACTGCACGCCCCTGAAAATTATGACAGCAATTCAGTGTCTTTGAGAGGAGCAAAACGCCCAGGGAAATACTTTCATGTATTCAGGCATGCACTAAATTCTGATTATATTAAATTACAATGGATCCCTTACCGCGGATTAGCTCTCACACCGGGAAATATTTCAAAGTTTAATATAAATGTAAATATTATTAGACACCGAGATGGCGGTGAAATTAGAGAGTAAGTACCAACTGCAGATACCGAGTAAGAGTAAAGAAATACGAAGTTAAGGTTTCCATTTGCATTGCGTAAATAGAGGTTTTAAACTAGCTTATGATGCAAATTAAAATTGTAGGAAATGGCTTAAAACTCAATTTAAATCGAAAACTTTAACAAACAAACTGCACATTGTATTTCTCAGAAAGTTTCGACTGTATTCAGTTGCAAGGTTTACCTGCATTTTATAAAACTGTTTTGCTTTTATCTAAAATCCCCCAATTACTTGGAATTACAAAATCCTGTAAGAAGTACTGCCACCTTGAACAGTTGTGAACATGAATTGTGTTAACTTCAGTTTATGTTATGAGATACCACAATTATTCCAAAGGATGCAGAAAGTTAAAATTTAAAAAGTGGAGTATCGTTTATTATAAAATTTATAAAAGTATGGTGCTAGTATAAACTGTCCTTTCTCCGCTGGACAAAGGGACCACTGGACAATTGAGGCTGCTGTTTTTTCGTACTTTGGCAACCGTTGGATATAAATAAGTCCAAATCTAGCATAAATAAAGAGTACCTACAGTGTTAGTTATTAATATAACTACATCACCGCGTATGGACAGACTTATGATTATTTGGATATATAGAAAAAAATTGACTCGTTGACTTATTCAATCAGACATTCGAAAACACGAGGTTGGTTTTCCTACACATACAAGGCTTCCACCATTAAAGAAACGAGCTACACGAGCTACCACATCATACATTTTATTGCATTTCATATGGCTTTTTTATATATGGTCTAGTATGTCGTGTTTGATATTATTCCACGCAGAATTCAGCCGGCCAGCGCATTCTATAAATAAGAAAATCTATCTGGACACGAAAAAGTTATAGAGATGGTTAAAAACCAACATATTAACCCCACCCCTTCCCAAACCAACCAATGCGAAGCAGAAGTTTTAGACAAAGGACTACGAGCAGATAGCTCCGAAATCAAAGGCGGCAGGATTCCAAAAGCACCCAAGCTAATTGACACTTCTCTGCTGTCAAATCCTCATTGTTTGCTCCGACTTCCAATGGCTTCGTACAGGCCAAACCATTCGTTCGCGCAGCGCTTTTTGTCCTCCAGGAAGCCGATCCTTTGTTTGCCCCATTTACAGCTCCGTCCAGGCAGAACCCCTTATTTGTTCTTAGAATATGGCGGAAGCAGTACCTTGCTGATATACGTCGATCGCCTTGGTAACGTTGCTTGTTTTTAAGGCCCCGCACCTTGGTCGATCGCCTCTTCGGACTCTCGTTCACTTCGAGCCGGAATTCAAGCTGTCCCGAGTGGCCCGCCAACGAGTCCGCGAGCAGTAATGCAACTTACTTCGCGTATTCCGGACCTGGGTAACATCCCCGTAAGCTTCAGGTTCCAAGAAGCCGGCACTCCAAAGAAAGCCCTGCATCTCCGGGAGAAAACCACCATTCGGTCTCGTCGATTGCTTTTACGTCGGTATCCCCGATTTCCACGACCCCGTCCAACCAATCCGGGAGAATCTCAGAGCCAGTATATGTAAGGGGTTATCACCATTTTTACCCCAGTGTCACATACGTCGCTTTGACGTTTGTCCAACAATACCGTCAACGTGACGTTTCTCTTACAATTCAGCAGGTCGTGTACGCGAATATATGGATAAAATTAAAGTAAAACTTTGTTTTCTTCGAATGCATTTATTAACTAGAAACAAAGATAATTACAAAATACTCCTTATAATCAATATTCTTAAGATTACATAACTTTTTATGTACTCATATATATTGCTATGAACACATTTTATTATTATAATAGCAAATAACGATATTTCAAACATATCAAATATTATTTTATAAAATTCTCCAGGAATGCGCTAGTTAATTTTTTGCAAATTGTATAAAATAGCATTGGCTTTGATAATAGTTTGAAAAACAGTATTAAAAATAATATTAACCTTGATGTGAACAACAAAATGTAATCAGAGTAAGCTTGGAAATAATGTAAAACAATGTAAGATCGAAGACAAACAATTGGGAAAACGAAGCCAAACTGTGAAGTGGTGTAAATTTTGGCTTCTCCAATAAATAATTATTAGTACGTGAATAAATACCCATTTCTCAATTCAGTGTATTTGGAATTAATTATATATCCTTTGGGTACGCTCTAGTAGGTTGCATTAATTTTCCGAAATTTTGTACAATGCAGTGTAATTGGAGCCTTGTGAGCTAGACGTAAACAGCGATCTTTGTGGGAAGCATTTGGAGCCCTAGATGTGAAACAACGGTTGACTTGGAGGCGTTTTTGGAGCGGTTGAACAATAAGAGTCGTTCTGCAGGGCATCAGCTGCTTGTATCTGCAGGCCAGCGGAGAAAAGGGGGTCCAGGCATTGTGCGACTTGCTGGGGCTCAAGTTAAGCGCTAGTCTCCATTGCAAAAGCAACATAAAGGTCAGGAAAGTTTATCCTAAAAGATTGCATTTAGTGATTTGCAAATGGCGTCGGTTTTTTGTGCATTTCTGGCAGAGACGTCCGCTGAGTGTTTGTTGTTTGTGACGTGTATTTACTTACTGCTATTGTTATCACCTAGGCGACGCTTTAACTACGTAATCACAGATAATTGTCGAATAATAGCGAATTTGTTTTACGAAATTGTGGGCTTGGATCACCATATTTGAATTTTGTTCCCATTAGTTAAAATATCTAGTATTGTAGAGGTCGCAGTCGATAAATAAGCATTTTGTAAAGTGTTTACAATTTTGAATTATTAAAAAGACACTACAATTTTCTAAAACACAAAATACTCTGCTCAGGTGGTTGCAATAGTGGCTTTACTTTCTGAAAGTTCCGAACCAACGTATAAACGTGATTAAAAATTAATCTTACAAACGTAAGCTCGATCTGGCAAATCTTCTCTAGGTATATTATATATCCATTGCTTCTTTTTCTTTATATTTTTCATCCCTTGAGTTAGTAAAAATAATCTTTTGCCATTTTCATAAAATCACACGGCATTTAATAAAATTGCAACGAATGACAAGCGACATTGGAGTAAAAATGGCGGCGATAGCGGCATTTGCATGGATCAAAAGAAGTACTCTCTTACACATACTGGCTCTAGGAAAATCTGGGATTGAAATGCTATTCCGCGGATCAGGAGGAGACTGCGATACACGAGCTTTGGGGAGCTTCGTGCAGACCCTAATTGCTTGTCGCGTTCCCGGTGGGGTCCGGCTTACGTCCGGTGGAATCTTTGGATGAGTCTTTGCCTCTGGAGCTGGCCGCCTTCCTAGTTTAGAGAGGCACCACTTCATATCTCTTTAGCCTGGAGGAACTAAAACCGCCCCCAGCGTGTCGGCACCTTTAGTATTAATCGTAAATCGTTATTCAGAAGAGAAGGTTTAAATATGCATACAATGTTCTAGTGTATTGGGGCAATCGAATATGGTGTTATTGATTTTAAATGATAGCTTATGGCTTTAAAAAATATAAGTTGATTTATATATTTAACAATAAACCGAACCTACAGAAGGGTAATAACGACCATCCTTTAGCTATTGGTTGGCCCTGTAACTTGGTTGTAGTTACTTATGCAATTTTAATTGAAATTAAAGGTTTCACCCATTTTTAAATATCATGAGTAAGAATTTAATTTACACAAGAAAAATAACGACTATGGTTTAGGTAGTGGTTGATCAGCTATCGTACCTTTACTTCTAAACCCATGATTTTTAGAGAATCGGATTGAAACCCAGCTCTTCTTCTCCCTCTTAATGTCGTCATTTACTATGCTAATTGAGCAATTTGAATGATATAAAACGGTATTCTTAAAAACGAAAACATAATTAGGTTTGATAATAAACAATACTTTTAATTAACACGAGAGTTTAGGTAATGATTGATCCCACATGGTGAATGTAGTTGAGGATGCATTATTTAGCATAATGTTCTTGTAAACTAAAGCTCATAATTTTAAAGTGTCTAATTAATAATAGTAATAATGAATTTTTAACGCCCAGATCTTCCTCTCTTCTATACATAAGATTGCTGCAATTCATTTCGATGTAACTCTTTTAAAGAATGTCTTCTTCTTCTTCCTCTTATTATAGTCCAGTGGCTTGTTTTCAAATATAAAGTGGTTCTATGAACCCTCTTTGCCCTTAGGCCTGGTAGGTGGCTAGCCTTTTAACGACTACCACAGGTGTTAGCGTGGTAGCCGGGGTCCGTACGATTTTTAAAATCCTTGTAGAGTCCGCCGGGATTCGCTTAATGAGCATAACTTCAATATCGCATTGCTGCATACATTATGATCATGATAGTATATTTCAGAGAATTATTTTAGTGAATTTCTTCTATGTAGTTTTGCATTATCGCCCATTAGCTACCGCTTGAATTTTCTTGAAGATACGATTACGGCGCGAATCTGAAATTGGACATTACGAACTTTAATTTAACTTCCACTTGGAACATAATCCAATGGAATAGAATATGTACAAAATTTTGTGCAAGTTTAAAAAAGAAATAATCCTAAAATGTGCTTGCTTTTGTAGCAAGTGTCTGTAAGTTATACTCCAAACAGCATTTATACTTTTACTCGGCTTTGAGACTGGGACAACGGTACGTGTAATCGTATTATCGTGTAACAGAAAACTGTTCTGAACCGTAAATTCGAACATTTCGAAGCATAGAAATCAGTACAGCAGCAACGAGAGTTGCTTTCCACCCGATGAAGCATTGACAAAGTCAGCGCTTTTTACTTGTGCAGAATAAAGGAGCTGATGTTTCAGAAACGACATTAAAGTAAGCGGATTTTTACCAGCCATTGCAGGCAGCTGCACAGGAAAATGCTTAGTTCGTACTGTGCACACTTTATTTATCTATAACACTACCTTTAAAATCTGTTTTCGTGATAAACTTGGGTTTACTTGTCTTGAAGTAATAATTTTACCAGCAAAAGCTCTACGTACTTAACGTTGAAAAATATTAAGGAAATTTAAGTTTGGCAATAAGTTATTATCAAGAATGTTGGGTTCTTAATGTCGCTTCCTAATTTATGCGAATATTCGTTCACATTGTTTGAAAACATACACATAATATAGGTAATCGGATCAACACTGCTTGTAACCACATTTACAAAACTAAATCTGACAAGTACCAGTGGCATGCACCAAATAATTGACATATTATAGGAACCTACCTACTCGAAACAATTTAAATGTAAGTCATTTAGCTGTATACGACTGTTGTTGATACAATTAACGACCCGTTTTACAAAAAAGGAGATTAAAGTCAAACTATATGCCTATCTCATTATTATCTCAAATATATAAGCTCTTCATGAAAATTAAAACTAAAAGAACAATAAAAACGGATGAATATCAACTAAACTAACAGCCTGGATTTAGAACTTGCTACAGAACTTTGTTCTACCCCTTCATTATTTTAATTTGGAATGCTAACTTAGCTTTGCCCTGAGCTTGTCTCGTACACACATTTAAATTCTGAAAATACATATTCAACCCCTCTAGGAATAAAAGTCAGGGCTACTTACATAAACGCAATATACTAAATATGTTGGTTTACATACATACAAACAAATGAAACGACAATACGCAACTAATATAAGCCCTAAATACTAAATAAAAATATTGAGTTTGAATGGCTACGAGCTAGGAGCTACATTCTACTCGCATGTATAGTTGGACAAGATACAAGTAACAAAATGCTAAACGTTAACACTAACATAAAGGTTCGCAAAAATATTTTTTACGCACTTGGACAAACTCACTTTAGTCGGGTACTAGGTCGCTTGCATCCGCCCGCACACATTTTCTGATAATGCGGCCACGCCTTGAGGTCAACGTCCGAGTCATTCCTTAAAATATGATGCAATACTGTACTCTGAACTCGAAATATGTAGCAGCTTAGTGCTCGATTGGTTTGATTAAATGGTTGCACCTTGGGCCCTTGATGGCGTCGTGTTCAGATTACATCTAGTGGGCTTAGTAAGAAAGGTGAATGGCCTCATCTTGAAATCGCTGAAGAGGCTCCCAGCTGTTAGTTATATGGACTTCCGAGATGCTTTCCAAGGCTGTTCAGTACTTTCTGGGCTTGAATATCATCCCAGACTAGGTGTTGGCCGATGCACTTATCGGGTAGCCGTTTGCTGTCATAACCAGAACACAAGTGTCTAGTCTTTCACAGAAAACCGTTTACTGATGATTTACCGGTCTATTTTTGGCTACATTGGGGGTAAATTGGCCCCTTTTCGCACTGGATTATCAGAATGAGCGAGAATACAGATTGAGCGGGATTTCAAATATATAATCCGCTCATAACATAATTAGTACAGCCCCAAAGTTACAGATCAGCTTTATGTCGGCGGGTTTACATACTGAAAAGCTCTGGTGTGACGAATCAGGCCCGTTACATCTATTCGCGTAGTCATCGAAAAAACAACCGAATATAATATACCACTCTAATTAGATTTTGTCGATTACAAAAAAGCTTTCAATAGAATGTCGTTCTGGTCGGTAAAAGGAATTGCAAAATCGACACATGCTACATCAATTTTATCGAAAGCTGCTATAGTTAAGCAACCACTATTTTGAGAGTATATGCAGATACAAATTCAGTATCAATAAGGAAACGACTCAGGCAAGGAGGTACGCTATCTTCTAAACTATTTACAAATGCCCCTCAAAATGTTTTTAGAAACCTAAAATGAGATCAAATGAGAATTAACATAAATGTAGAAAGGTTATTATAACCCAATAACATCGATAGCCTCCAAAAACACGGAATCCCAAAGAGTAGGACTAAAAGTTAGTCTAGAGAAAACAAAGGTAATGCCTAATACAGAAAACTCAGAACGGGTAACAATAAGAAATAAAACTGTAATGGGTTAAGGAAGATATTTATCTACGACAAGCAATTAAACTGGATAAAAATAACCAATAGGGGAAGTAAACAGACGGGCCAGGCTTGGTAGGCAGCGTTCGAAAGATTAAGCGAAATTTTAAAAAACAGAAATATCTCTCAATATTTCCGCGTTTTCTCAGTATTAACACATGGGACGCTGGAAATAACATTACAAAATCGGAAATAAACAGAAATGGAATATCACCAAAAAACATAAAATTACAGAAACAACGATTAGGCAAAAATAAAAATGGGCAAGGTACAATGAAAGATACTCAGACAACAGATAACAACATTATCTACAATGGAGACTATCATGGGTCAAAAATGTCATAAATTTTGTGTTGTTCCGTTTATTGCTATATAAAAAAGTTTCGATAAAATCTATACCTTGCTCGTATTTACCTCATAAGTTATTATCGTACTTCTACCTATCGTCAAAACTGATACTGTCAAGATGTATACTACAGGATTTATGTAATTTGATATGGACGGTATTGATTTTAAATAAATATCTCTTACTTTTGTTCTAGGAATGGGAATATATAGCAATTTTATTGATTCTACTGGCCAAACGCCAGTAGTTGATTACTTATGACGTATCTAAGTCATAATTCCAACGTTTTACGCGGCTATAAATATTTCTGTTTTATTTGTTCCAACCCCGTTTCATAAGCTTTGTTTCTTGACAACGTGTTTACATTGGTTTTCAGTAATATTTATTCTAAACGTTGCGTTGTGAAGAATGTCTATACGCGAATATTTACTCTAGATGGTTATAAAATTCTTATCGCAATGGAGAATGGTGTCATTTTGTCTTGATTACTTCTAGCTCATGATCCTAAGCTTGATTACTTCTAGCTAATGATCTTAAGCTAGTGCCTCAATGTTTCTAAGAAATAACGCTCTACAATTGTATAGATAAAACAGTTTTTAGAGGACGGTGTTGCAGTCAGGTAATCGTTTCTTATTTTACATGTTCTTATAGTAAATTACTTTGTTGGTGGAATTCAATTAGTTTGGGAGCCATTGTCCTAGAATAATGTAGTCAATGGAAATTTGCTTGCTATTTGGTATGTAAAATAACTTGATTATTAGCTTCTGGCGTGGCGTAGTAAATAGACGTTGCATTCAATTAGTTCTGTTCATTTAGTTGCTTTAATGGTGATTATTAAGTAAATTTATGCATATTATTTAATTTTAATAATGACAAATAGCCATTCAGCAGAATGGCAGGTCATTTTATTGATTCTTACGTTCATTTTAACATTTTTGGTTTTTTACTAACCCTAGCCTTAATGCTTTACCTCATCGGTAGTTCTCCCTAAAAGCTACTTAATGTTTAGCAAAATTTAAAATCATATAGACGGTTTCATCTGCCAAGGTTAACATTGAAGTTCGTTGCAGGTATGCGTTTGATTTGAAACTCTCGCAATCTCCATTAATGAGTAATGTGATGTTTCTTGACTTTGTTAGGCGCCTCTGATTATTGGGTTATTTATCAAGTTCGGAAGCCTGCAAAAAATTGTAAATAAGCTGTGTCTCGTGTCCCCGCGGGCCTGACTGCAGTTCATTCTCGCTGTTGCATTGTCTGGCGTATTCAGTCGAATATGTGCGTGATATCTTTACAGTCTTAGATTATAAAATGTGTTTTGCTGGATTTTGGGGTACTGCCTATACTACTTCGCAAAGTTATCCATTTTGTAGCAGTGAGTATTAGCGTGGTCGCTTAGTAACTTCCGTTTGCGGTTAGGTGTTCTACATTTATCGCCCCTCCCCCACTTTCAACTTATAGGTTTTTTGTTTTTAATTAAATAACGTTCGGTCTAGTTTTGTGATTATGGCTTTCTTCTATTTTCTCAATTCTTATAGTTGGTTAGTTGTGAAATCTGAGAAAACGTCAGTGGATTTATATGGAGACAACGGGTTTTGGTAAATCATGCCGCAAAAACCTAGATTGGCAATTCGCCTTTATGCACTTCAATTCCGTTTTAGATGGTTTTCGATACATCAGCACCTTCTCTGAAAGTTGGAGCACTAAGCCGTTTTACATCTGAAATAAATTTATCTCAATGCTGCACGCTAATGGCGCTCTATTGTTTTAGGGCTTTTCGGATTTATACCTGAAGGTTTTTCTCTTCTGCTCGAATTTTGCGTTTTAGTATTTTCGTCGTATCTTTGAACCTTCGCATTTTCGTATTTGTGGCCTTGGATATCTGCTTATGGAGTTGGTTTCGAGTGTAACCCAACTTTGACTTTGCTTTTGGAGTCTGTACGATTTGCCTATGTTGGTATCGTCGTACTCAGCACCTATGCTAGACTGAAGCCACATCGGTTTCCTTGATCGAAGCTGGATTCAACAGATAAGGTACAACCTTGTACTGTAAAGAAATATTTTTGCTGAAATTCAAAATGTATCGGTGGGAATATGTTTCTAAACTAACGATATTGCAATTTTCCTGTTTACGCTTGATTTACCATTTATTGATGCAGTAATATGTATTACTGATTTTTTAAAATTTCTTACATACTTTGCGCTTTGTTTATGTGTGCATTTGAAATTAAAGTACACGCATTATGTTGTCAATGCGTCGTCGAAAATCGCCGTTTAGTAATGACTTCGCTTCAGTTATTATATATTCAATAATTTATTTCGGTACGAACAACTTTCTTCTTGTAGTATTTGACTGCATTAATTGCAAATAAATATCACTTTAATTGTGCGGTATTTATGACTTCTTCAATTTAAAACAGGTCACAGCTTATTAAAGAGCCTGCCTGATAAATGTATCTCCCTTGAGTTTAAGTTGCGTTTAACAGATCTTCTAGCTTAGATTTGCAAGTTGTTGAATAAGCAAGTTGGTGGCGCCCTTATTTGATTTATCATTTTAACTATAACCCATCCTGTCCTCCGAAGCCGCTCATCTGACCCTTTCAACGCTATTGGTTATGGACTATTTTAGGCATTCACAGATCGCTATCCTCTTTACTTTGAAGTGTTGCAGTGTTTTACTTGTCTACTTCCGCCTATTAGAGCTTTCAGCAGCCACATATTTTAAAATTAAGTCTGTTTTAATTACTGGTTAGAACAAGCATGAAAGGTATGACACAAACAATAGCCACCTTCATTGTGACGCGGAAAGTAATTTGCAAAAGTTTTTATAAAGAATAGGTCGATTTTTACATTTATAAATGACAAATTGTAGCTACTAATAACAAATTGTACTTTAATTTATTACGGCTGTTGCACCTAGTTCAAATCTAGAACATGTTGCGAGTACAATGAAATTAAAAGGCGAACATCTGGAGAGCGCTCCCAATGCAGAATTCAACCTAACGTAAAAAGTGCTACTTCTGTTTGAAGAAGCTGGGAAGTAACGCGAGATGTGTCTCGAGCAAAGGAAGCCTTTTACATCTTTCCAACAACCGCCTGTGTTTCGGGGAGTTTGATTAAAAAACGCTAGTAAGTTTAAGTTTCAGTAAAGCACGAACTGCAATGCCATAAAGTGCCGTTATTAAGGGATTACTCTCCCCATCGAGTGTTACTGCGTCAGGGGCGAACTGAAAGGTCGGCTCTCGGAGCTTTTGCTATTATTAGCCTCAGCAGCAAGCAAGTGGTTACTTAACTCGTCGCATGGGTAAGATTAAAATATTGGATCAGTAATTCATGCTGTTCCTTTGGGTGTTGCAACACTACAAAATGATCTGCTTTTGTTTTCAACAATTCAACTAATTAAATCAAAAATTAACTAGAAGCGTATTTTATTGAAAATACAGCAGGATACGGATTACTTCTTCGGTAAACAGCTTGACACTGGTAGCCGACTACTTGATTGGAAGTTCAAGAATCGATGGCCAACTATTATGTAAATCCACCGAACGTGTGGACACGCATTCTTGCTAAGTAAAATATAGACGGTTTCTTTAATTTTACGTCTAGTTGACATCGATTCCTTAGATAAGATTTTTGTGTTATGCCACTATATTTTGTGGTTGTCATTCCAAGCAGGTTCTGTAGTTCTAGATTTTTCAATTTGATACTTTTTAATTAAATCTATTTTTTAACCATAAATTCTAAACACCTTGATGTTTCACCGATATAATATTTCCCGCATTCACAAGAAAACTTCCCTTTAATGATAAATATAGGGGTTTTTAATATAAAATAATTAATATGGCTAGGGAATAACTACACTTTCTGATTATTAAGTTTCAAGTGAGATTCACTTGTCTAACTCAGGGCAAATTAAAATAATGTAAGAAACATTACGACAAATAAACGGTTTATTGTCTTTTTCTTACTTTATCTATTTGAAATAAACATTCGGCTAGCTCCGGAGAATATGAGACAATCTTGATTTAAGGGTGTGGATTCATAAACTTGGTATCACAAATAACCTGTTGTATGTCAAATACTCTCAAATATTTCGGGCAAATGCACTTTAACTCAACAAACACAATGATCTGCTAGTGCACAAAACAGCGTAAATTGAATTCTAAAACTACCAAAATGGCAAAGACGCGTCAGGTAAATATTAATTACTGTGACGTAGCAACTGATAAGTTCATTTTGTTTCTAGCTGTGACGTAGCAACCGACGCTCGACCGCTTTTTGTTTATATCCGCCCAACAACTAAAAAATGCCGCGTCATTTCGCATTTTCAAAGGACCAGATCTAAATATCTGAAAACTGGAAGACTCTGCACCACTGGAATATGGCTCTCCACCCTGTAGACAGTCTGATCTTGTTGATCCCTGCGAATTAGGGCGCTGTTGAAAAGGATTCCTGCGAAACCCTACCCTTATCGGAGACCTCTTGGACGCTGTACACACTCCCCAAATGACGCCACGGGAAGTATGGACTTGGGAATCGCTTGTTGGTTGGGATTTCTGCTCGTACTGGTTTCTGAATGTCCTCCCTATTCGTAACAGGCGCTATTATCGCTGGGCGAAGCTGCTTGCATAAGGAATTGGCTCCCCGAAGTCACTCGCACTTAGACTATTTGTTCTGCTGTCTTATTTGCTTCTCCTGGACCGTTTAACACATGGCAAACTACACCCACAATGCACAAGACACTCGTGAATAACTTTAGCCACAGTTGGTATAACTAAGAACTTTCTTATTTACAATTCTACATGATAATTGAGGAACTCAATGTGGCCCCAACACAACATTTTCAAACTTATTTAGTTATTAATAACAAATGACAGTTAGGTCACCTAGCATCTAGTTAGATATTCAAATATTTATAAAGGAAATTAAGACTGTTAGCATAGTTTAACCTTATGGACTACAGTTTTGATGTCATGTCTTTGCCTAACTACTAATATTGTCTTTTCTTGGAATAATTGTTGCTCTGCTTTTAAATCAATTTTGTTTATAATGCACTGATACACTTGGAGTTCATATAACGTCTCACTAATTGTCTTTCGATCGTCTGCCTTCCATTTTCATTGCTCTTTGCAATAATGATTTTGTTAGCACGGTTTCGTTTACCTTTCAGCTAATCTGCCTATTGCTGGCTTATACAGTTTTACTACATAACGCTTATATTTTTTCTGTATTTAACAAATCATTTTGTATTATTCCGTTCACATTATGTCTGACATTAATAAACTCAATTCCGTCAGTTACAAATTAAATTGCTTTGGCCCTTCCGAACATTTATTATTTCTGAAACTTTGAATGTAACCCTTCTATAACCTGCTTTGTTTCATGCTAACTGTTATCCCTCAAATTGTTAGTTACTGCTGCTCACATCAAGTGCACTTATTAATGTAAAGTATTTATTATCTTTCAATAGATAAAATACTTCATTCTGTGCTCATGTTGACCTTACACATTTAGTTAATTAGGCAATCAAAATTGCTATGGGCAGTGAACTATTACAATATATATATAATTCTTTGAATGTTGTTCTTCGTCGAACGATTTCGTTTTTGTAAAGATGGACAAGGTATTCATAGTTTTGAATAACACTCTAACATTAAACTTTTTTGTCAGACATGCCTGAAATATAAGGTATAGTAGGAACGTTGTATTTTTGAGTGTCATTTGGCTGTACATCTGTGTTATTGTTTCGTGTATCGAAAATGTTTATAACAAGGGTCTCGAATAGACATTGTCTTTGAAAACATTTGTAACAAATTCTTTATCTTTTTACAATATCTGTCTTTATGTTTTTGTGATTAGGTGTCAATTAGTGTTGGGTTTCTTACGGTATACTAATGTTTCAAAAGTGCATCAAGAAAAGATAATTGATTGTGTTGCTCTGCTTCTGATATGAATTTGAAAGAGGTTCCGTACTGTTAATATGTTCAAGAAATTTGTTTACCTTATCAAGATCATGAGACCAAATTGAAAAAACATCATCAACATACCTCCACCAAACTACTGGTTTGTTTGTGTATGTGTAGACATGTTGTTGTTCGAAGTCTTTTATTAAATGTTACTAACAATGGAGAATAAAGAGAAACCTATTGTCATCCCCAAATTCTGTTGGAAAAATTCATAGTGTAATTGACAGTATATTGTTTTAGTACATGGTGTAAAAGGATTCATAACGGTATCAATGTTTAAGATTGTTGTGCTATCGTTTTGTAGCTTACGTTTTACGATGTCGAGTGTTTTGTCTACTGGCACATTCTGGAAGAGGCTAACTACATCGAAATTAACCACAGGTGTTGTGTGTTTATGTTTCCTTAAGTTTTTCAAGGAAGTGAGTGTGTCCTTAATGTTTGTGTTTGTATTAAAAAAAGGTAAAGGTTCAAGGTAATTTCAATTCCTCTAACTGAGGGCGGATTACTATAGGAACCTTTCGTCCTTCTTCAGAAAAGAACGGAAGTTATAAGACGGGGGAAACGAGAAAGAAGACGTGAAGAATGGAAGAAAGGCCAGAAAAGGTGGAGAAATACTGCCCCAGCATCTGCCTCAGAGAAAGTACTCCTCTGTTGACTCAGGAAAATCATCTAAAAACCTGAAACAGAGCAGACGCTGCGGGAATCGAACCCATAACCTCCCGAATGCTAAGTAGACGTGCGAACCACTAAACTACAGAGCTCGGTTGTGCTTGTATTCCCTGATAGAGGGTTAAATATTAAGTACGTATTGAGCTAAACTGTGATACGGTAAAGCTATTTTTTTAAGATGGTTGGAGTTGACTAGATCTATCAGGTAGCTAATTTCCTCTTTTCTATTTGTTGATCAACACAGTTTAGGTTGCGTTGTTGCCAATAGGTAGAAGTGCATCTCTCTGACTTCTTGCTTTCTAAGATTCTCCATGGTATATATTTGTACTTCGGTGTCAAGTAACTTCGAGTAACACTTTCAGTCATCTGGTTGTGCCTAAACAGGTTTCCGGTGTTAGCCAACATTTGCAGCCTGCTGCATTGGTCCACATCAAAGGACCGAAGCTTATTATCATGCCAACTACGTAAATCACGACCTTGTCGGATATTCCAGCTCCACAAAATGCAAGTTGATAGGTTTGATACATTCAACGAAACGTTATGTGCCGCGCTTCATTACGCTCTGTTTAGTCGTCGTTCTGTTTTCAGACGCATTGAATTAGAAATGTGTCTTATCTACCTAGAATGGGAATTTTGGACGTGTAAATTATCGCTCATTTTATTATGTGTAACAAATAAGTAGTAAGTGAAGGTGAAACCTACATCAGGAATGGCGATCCTGCCCATGCAAGTTCTTGATCTCTCCCACCTCCTGTACCTAGGAGAAATCATGTCCAACCTTAACCCCTCAATTACCGTATTTTATTTTGCCCTTATTTGCTACATTCTATCACTTGCCAACCCGCATGGCCAGCGTGGCGAGTTATAGCCAAGAACCTTTCAGAAACCATTATGTCAATTTGTGGATAGAGTTAGGCGCTCGGATTCCCACACTGACTATAAAAAGTCTGCTTTACGGATTCTGGAGTGGGAAATAAGTTAACAAAACATCAAATCAAAAGAAGAGAATCATTTCTTATAGCAACGTATAATATCCGCATTATGAGACTAGATGAATACGTAACGATACGAACAAGGATTAAAATCCATCAACTGGCACATAGTTGGTTTATTTAAAACTAGAATGAAGAGTAAAAAATTAACCAAACTTCAATCAAGTTACTTCTAATTAATAAAAGCATTAAACACATAATAACAAAGATGCATGCTATGTCGGATCTTGTCATCTATATAATACAGAGACTCAGTAAAAAATATTTTCAACAAATAATACACCAACTAGTGCCTCAGCAGAAAACGAGGTAGAACAACTTTATCAACATATATCGAAAGCAATTCAAGAAAAAAGAACACACCATGTCACAGTAATGGGTGACTTTAATGTCATAATAGGAATAAGAAAGGATGAGAACCCAAACAACATCGATGGCTTTGGCCCAAGATCAAGAAAAGGGAGAGGTGAAATTTTGTTACACTTCTTATAGCAATACAACTTGTATTGCTTAAACACATTCTTTAAGAACCCACATCTATATAGTATTCAAATAGCTACAAAAACTATATGCTCAAAAAAGAAACAAGAAAAAGGCAAATCGAGTGAAGAAACGTTAAAATTGATCAAACAAAGGAACATGTTGGATAGAGAAATGGAGAAATATAAAAAACTAAATACATCAATAAATATACATATACTAAAGGATCTGGGAACATATATGATAGTAAAAAAATATAGAGCCTGTGATTGAAGACAAAGCGAATACTGAAATCAAAGCTGGCTTAGGGTCAAACTAATATCTAAAAAAAAAAAAACAGAGAAGGGATAGGAGTAAGAGATTTTTATAAATCTTACACGATACTCTCTCTCAACAAAGTATATATAGAAGAGATACCCGATATCGACAAAGAAGAACTGGTATCGGTGTTACGACAAATGCAAAACAGAAAATCACCAGGGAAAAACCGAATCACAGCCGAGATGTTAAAAATGGGGGGGGGGGGGGGAGAAGCTCTACTAGAAGCTGTCCGTATACTTCTAAATAAATGTCTCAAAAACGCTGAAATTCCTAATTCACGGCAAAATGCAGAGGATATTTTGCTCTTTAAAAAAGGCGATAATACAAACCTAGAAAACTATCGACCTATTAGCTTATTGTCACACTTCTACAAACTGTTGACAATGTTCATCAATAACCGATTAACATCAAGGTTGGACTTTTATCAAACAACAGAGCAAACAAATCACCTACAGGGTCTTCGGTCCCTTGTTACCGCACAAACACGACTTTACGATATCTTTAGGAAATCTACTTACAATATGCGGCCTTAACTTCCTTACTATGTACGGTAACAAAACGTTTTCCAGCTGGCAGAACTCAGTCGAGAGGGCGGGTTTGTTACGACTTTTGAATTAGGGCTGTACTCCGGTAACGAGGTCAATGATGTTCAATAAATGGTGCGCCACCACATTTGGACTCGGTCGGGAAAACACAATCTATTACACAGGTGAACGCACTCTTGAATATGGAAGTAAATGCTTCATCTTTCTACTTCTACCTTGGCACAGCTTGAGGTAACGACTGCAATAGCTGAATTGAACCTACCTTTTATTATATTCACTTAACCCCATCTGGTTCTCTGTAGATTAAACAAAACACAAAAAACATGCAAACACCAATGAAAACCATACGCAATTAACAATGTACTTGAAATAATAAAAATATGTATAACAATGAACATGAATACTGGTTACATTTAAAAATAATAAACAACAAGGGTTAGTCTGGTTAAATTGCGACGTTTAAACTAAACACAGCGGTACAATAACAATTAAATGACATAGCTACATTTCAAACAGTAATATCTTTAAATACTTTACAGAAGGACTACGTTACATAATTGACATTAGCAAAAATTACACAGATAGTGATACAACAACGTTTACTTGAACTTGAAGCGCAAAACAACATGTAGGCAATAAAACTTGACGGTATTGTTCAACATTTTACAATATAAATCAACCAAAAAGCGCAACGTGCCCAAACACTTTGGAAAGCACTTCACTGTAACTGTGTAGGCGATACAACGTTAATCACTAAAATACCTGATAGAGTCCGATGTTCTGTATTAAATTGCTATTGTCCAGCTGGAGATCGCCTCCCAAGCTATTGCCCCAAAATGCGAATATATGGAAATCACAGGGTGTTTGCGGGATGCGGAAACAAGACCTCGATCATGTTTGCCACAGCCAGGGGTTAGCAGGACGATATGCTCAGAACGGGTGAAAACACGTACAAAACTTTCAATACAGGAACAACGGGACGAACCCTCAACGTGACGTCTTAGTTAAACTAGAGCTGGTACCCTTAAGAGTCGGATAGATGATCCGCCGCAGCGATAATTAAGGGTCTCGCAACCCCATGGTAATAGTCTCGACCACACTACCTTGCATGCTTTACTTGAACCCCAATAGCTAATGTACACATCACGACGAACCGTCAAGGGTTGCCACGGAAACGAAACAGCTTAACTCCTTCGGAAGGCACCCAAAAATTGACGAAAGCACACCGATAATGTTTAATACGAAGGCACTTTTAACGGAGCAGAGCGCACCCTGAGGGTGTGCACTTCGCACGCAAAAGCCACGTATTAAGTCAACCAAAGCCGGGGCGAGAATGAACTCAGAAGCGCGGGTGAGTTCAACGGCTGTTGCCTAGTCCTACAATGCATCTCTCTTCTACAACGACACGCTACATCTTGCTTTGCCTAATTCAAAGTATTGCAACACCAAATGCGGCATACGACTAAGCTACATGTTGATTTCAATTATCGATTATAATTGAGATTTTGGTAAAAGATAACTTACTTAGTGCCTTCGTTAGTGTTTGGTGCTGTGGGTGTAAGTTATTTATTACCAATTTTGTAAATGACTATTGCAGGTTGTTTAATTTTCTAGCGTTTTCAAATAGTCTGTTTGTTATATTACAAATAATCCGAGAGAAAAGTTGAGTAATCTATACAGCCTGTCAGAGAGGGGTTATTTCTCCAGTGAATTATTTGTAATAACACACGCTTGTCATACAACACTTTATCCAACAACTGAATAAATATCTAAAAAAACATGAAAAGTCATAGTAAAAAATTGGAAAATATCGAGAGATCAAATAAATTTATAATTAGAGTCGCCTGTGATTCATATACGTTTGGCAGTACTGAAGCGTATTATCAGTCTATGTCAAATTAGAGGTTAACAGGTTAGGTTTTGTTTGTTATTTAACACAGACTGACTACCTTGACAGTGCTACTAGCAATACAGTGAGTGACATGGTTTTTATCTCACTAGTGGGTGATGGATCACTAGTGGTTTATTGACCAATTTAGACGTCCAAAATCGATCTAGTAATAGCCTTGTAACTAGGAGGTGTACACCATATTTGGGTACGTTTTGTAGATAGATATTTTCATCATGCGAATAAGTGCGTAATTCATATGTGTAGAGGCAATTATACAAACGTGTAAGGTATGTACTTCTTCTAATAATAATTCTTTGGCTACTGAGGCTTACGTGTTCATGATCACAGGTATAAGGTCAAACTTTAAAAAAGTATTGCACATATTTTTATACATTTCTAAAGAAATTAATACATAACTTAGAAAAAATTAGTTTTAGGATATTTTTGCTTAGTTAGGGATAGCATTTTAATTAATAGTAAAACATCTGTAAATGGGTTTACACCGAACTTCCCTTGCGCGCGCCTCTGTTTAAGTCCTATTTTCGGCAAGTGTAAAGCTTGACCTATGTGAAAATTATTACTTCCTTCTATTTCAAAATGAACGCAAAAATTAACAAAATTTAATTTTTCTAAGTTGCTTACCCTGTATATATTTGTCTGAAATTTTCCCCAAGCAAAAGTTGAGCAATACGCAGTTATTTTATTTATTTGGCTCATTGCAAATGGATAAATTCCAAACCTGAGCAAATATTGAACTGTCCTGATTTTGAAACGGGAACAAAAAATTGTGACATTTCATTCATTAAGATCGCTTTATGGGATGATAAATTACTTAAATTTGGTTATTCTCAAAATGTAAAAGCTTTATACTCTATACATTTAGGGAGAAAAAGTATAAAGTTAGCACCTACGTTTTTACGTAAATTATTTTATTAGTCAAGCCTTATTAAATATTGGATTAAACATTGAAAAATCTAAAGGCACCGCTGACTGTTGTATCCACGTAATGAGGCAATGAAGTTAGCTTTGTTTAATTATTTTATATTCATAAATTAGTTGAACATTTTGACGAATAATAATGTTCAAATGTTGATAACAAATGAAATCTTGTGACGCAACTGATTTTAAAATTTCGTGTAGAAGAGGGCTAGTTTATTAATTTTATTGCGTGCCAATATAACAGCAAGGAAAGGATAAGAAAAATTATTCGTAATTAATTGTACAACCAATATTTTGAACAAAATGTGGTAAAATTAATAATAATCGATAGAGCAAATCAAATAATAGTTGAAAACTAACTGCATTAACAAATAAATGGACCATATTTGGAGTTTTATATTTAGTAGATTACAATGTTGTTAAATTTTGGGATTGATATTGAGCTACCTCTACTAAAATTAAAAATTATTCCACATTATGGTTTTCGATGTAAACCTTCGTTTTCTATTACAAGCGAATGGGACACGACTAAGCATTTAGTTCACTACTAATCACCCCGTTTCAACAAACAGCGCTTATTTTTAAAATAAATCAACACTCTGCGCCAATGCGATTTAATCGACTTATGCTGACGTCACACCAGAAAGCGATGGTTTTGTTTATAGGTGGTGTTGGCCCAGCAGCTACTTTTCCTGGTAAGTGCAGGTAGAAACATTAGGAATTGTTTCTGGTGGTTACATCTGCAAGCCTAACCGGCTTGAATTGTAATAATATGCATGTTATCTTAATAGAGTTCGTTGAAATATCTTGCAGAAATGTGTATCCGCATCTTCGATAACTTAAAAAAATTGCTCTGACCGAGATTCGAACTCGCGGTCCCAGGTTCGGTAGTCCACGCCATTACACCACGCTGACAGTTTACTTAGGCTACGGCTTAATGCCTGTGACCGGTAACGCTAAGAACTGCGCCCAAAAGCTTTCAATTCTTTGTATTAATAGTCTACAGAAACTGGTGCAAAAATCATCCTGCTAGGCTATGGTGTTTTAGAGCTAAGATATTTACATTCATCTGGCGTGACACATTGGACTTTTATTAATTTTTCGACTTTGTTTTAATACCCAAGCGGTTGCTGTCTTCACAGAAGTTATATAGTATCGTGTGTATCAACTATTGCAACCTACCTTAGAAGGTACACATAACTCCGACTAGCTCAATTGTCGGCTGAGATACGGGTATGATAAATGTGAGATTTTTGATTACTGCACTATGGCATAAAGGTTTTAAGTTCATTAAGAAATCAGTATTGGGCGCCAACAACTTTATTAAATTGTTATTTTTCTCTATAATATTTATATATACATCGAATCATGTAATTTATCGGCTATGTTAATTGATTAATTATGAGTTTAATATAATAAAGGTTTACCTACTATGGCAGTTCATAAATGACACTTTATACTAAAATATCGAATTAGAGTTCATATCAATTTGATTTAAATTGTTTACTTAATCATGAGTTTGATAGAAAGGTTTTCTTTTTTTTCCTGAAATTCTGCACATACAGGTAAGAGAAATTTAAAGAGCTTGGTATGCCCTCTTAACCTATTTCTGTTCGTAATGATGGCTGTTAAATGATTTATCGAATAACGCAATTCACATTTCTAAAGTATAAGAAATTCCCGTTATTTGACACATACCTATGGTATAAAATTAAACCTAATTGACATTTACAAAATATAACCTGTGGCTATCCACTTGGTTTTCTTTTAGAATTGTTACCAAAAAGGTAATTAAATTTTATTATTACATTCTTATTGACGGTAGATTAAATCTCATAGGTACATTTAAACTTGTAACTTTGACATATTTTTGGTTATGACTGAACTGTGTAGTTTCATACAATTTTTCTGAGGTTTACGACGGACCTAACTAAAAGAAGCCGATCCAATGCAGCCAGAAACTATTGCCTTGCCCATCGAGTTGAACTTTCGGTTAATAGGAAACAATTTCATTGCCAGACTAATGAAGCGGTTTTTGTGGTGAGGAATTCTTAACGAGGTCTAGTGCTGGTCTAACATCATCTATTTCAATTAGGCACTCCAAAAGGTTTCGTCGAGACTCCGGCCGATCTTATTCAACCGAATCATAGTGTTCCGTGCTTAAAGACAAAAAAGAATTTTAGAAGATGCAAAAATCTAAACTAAAGACACTTCTGTTAGGATATATACTGATTACCGATATATGTACCTACCTGTTAATTTGTAACTGATTTTTCTATTAATAATCTGCCCAAAACCATTACTGTATAATATAATGCAGAATTAGATTAATTAAACCTTACAGATAAAAGATTTTAAATTATTTTGTTCGTTTGAGTTAGGAATCAGCTCCTAAATTATTCCTCGCTGGATGCTATCAAGCCCCAATTGGTTTTTATTCAAAACAGTAAGTGGTTTTTCTCTTTTATTTTAATTTGAAAATTCCCAAATTAGCTGTCTATTTGAAATTAAATACTAGATGAAAATTATGCAATTTGTATTTCTTCTAAGTACTGTAAGTTGTCTAACTTTCAGGTTTTATTACAATTTATATTTATTGTATTTTAGTAGCTCTGACTGTGGAATGCTACACGTGAGACTTTCCATATAATTTTAAATTGTAAATTTGTAAACAAAGGTCTGGGCCGAAAGCAATACTTTGGTAGGTAGTACCACAGTAGAATTTTTTTTATTGTGCTACACTAAGTAATAAGTATATTTCGTGTAAAAACAGTCAGATCAAATTTATCAGCCTATTTTTAATTTATCTACTTTCAAGTTAGGTAAGCGAAAATGGAGAATTATTTTTAAGCGAATACTGCTTTTATTTAGAGAAGTTTGATATAAGTTAGCTTAAATGAACCCTCGAGCCTAAAACCATTACATTGCAATTATAGCCAACCCGGCATAAATTCCACCAGCGAAAATCGCCGTGCTGTTGGAAGGGAAGCTTTGCATCACAAAGAGTACGATTAGTAAACAAAACCTGAAGTTTTCACATGTTGAACCCTGTTTGAGCGCACGTACGGATATTTTAGCTACCGCGCAAAGCCTCAGATGCTTCAATCAAGCAGGCAGAACACGCAGGCCTTTCATCGAGTTAGCCATGAACTGTGAAGCAGTTAAGGGAATTTACGGGAGAAATACAATCCCTTTTGGATAGATGTATACTGAACCTGTTTATTAATATTTAAAGTTGCAGTGCCGAGGGAGCCGCTGGTATAATAGAAATTAGTTTTTTTAATGTTGCGGTCAAATTGGAATCCAAAGTCAGGGGTTGCTTGCGCCAGCATATAATCTAACCTCGCGTAATGATGCCATATGCGTTTTAGGGCGATTTTTTATCTAATCTAAATGATACAGAGAATGTCTCGCACTGCACAAATCTGGTCGAGATTATGGCACGTCCTTCTTTCTCGTGTATCTGAGCGGCTTTGGCTTTAATTGAGGAACGGCGAGCCGTCCATTGAAAAATAATCCCAGGAACAAACCACTTCCATGGTCCTCGGAAAGGATATGAAATTTAATTATAGCTGCAGAGAGCTTGCTGCGCGAAGCGAGGAAGGTATAATTGAGAAGCCGGCTTAATTCAATACCACTTGTTTTAGTTTTCAGCGCGGCGCCTGTATAGATTGGATTTGGAGGTTGCTCTTATTTGGTTAGTTCTTATTTAGTAAGTATATTAACGTGATATAATAGATGGTGTTATTATACTATGTCTTAATATAATACGTCGCAATATAGAACAGAAGAGGCATTATCACCATTTGTTAATTCGAGCGAAGTAGTAAAAACAGTAAAAAATCGTTTCATATACTGATTGAGGCTTTCGCGGTTATTCGTGTTACTTATAATTAAAAAATGATCATTGTGAACAAATAGCATTTTGTGTGACGTTTGCGTCAGCCCAAATTGAATCTAAAACACAATTAGTGTGCTTAAATTTAAAAGCCGTCAACTTTAGTCACAATCTAAGCGCGGTGAATTATGATAACCGCGAAAGCCACGTAAACCCCACTAGAAGATAACCTAGCTGATAGAGGGTATCAAAGCAAGATGCTTACCCTGGTAAAGGCAGTTGACTGTAGCTCTTTAGCTACTAGCCTTAAGTCTCAAGGTTTAAACCTTGAAGCCGGCAGTTACTTCGCTGTCAGCGAAAGCAGTCTCGCCCGATCCAGTCGAACGAGTTGCTGCCAGGTCTTAGTAATAATCCCAGATCATTTTTTAGTCGTCTCTTCTGGAAGCGTAATCAACCTACTCACCAAGCCAAAATTCCTGCAGCCCCCAGTAACCCACCAAGTCGCTATTGGTGATGGGCTATCCTGCAGCCCTTATTCGCATACCTAGCTACAATCGGTAGTAAGCCTATCGTAGCACCTACCCGCTCACCTAGCTCCCCACGTCACTACAGCCCTTTAGGGCAACCCTGCCGTCTCCACCGCTGAGTAAAGGCATCTGGTGACCAGGATTTATGCCCATACAAGGCCCTACATAAGCCGTCCATATTCTGGAAAAGGGGAACTTTTGCTGGTCACCAGCATCGTAAAAAGGAAAAAAAATACTCGACATAAATGCTGTTGTAAATGTTCGCTATAAACGCTAGAGCTCCAAATTCTGCAATTGTGTCTAGTTATATTTTCTGAAATATAAAAGATGGTTTCGTCAGAGGAGCCTTGCCTTCTTCTCTTTCCATTTTTTCACACATCTTCCCACTTTGTTAGCCTGAACAAACTGCAACTCATATAGCTCAAAGTGTAATGTCTCACGAAGTACCATACGCACTGAGGAATATTCAATTCTAAACTTGCACGTGCGGTAGACTCATTACATACTGCGTAAATACGACTATCGAATACGTTCAAAATTTTGTTCAGAAATTCCTAAGCGTTTAGTTGATTTATATTTTTCTATGCCACCCTTTGGACTTGCAATTGCTACCTTAACAAGGGGTGGATGCGTATGTAATTGTTGGCAGCACACCCTCTGTGTCTTTTTCAAGATTTTCCAATATTGATTCAACGTCAAATAATACCTTTGGAACAAAGCTACGATATGGTGCACCAACATAAATCTCTTTGCCAAAGACAAACAAAGGCTCCAAAAGAAACTCAGTGTTAGAGGTGTGTAGCTAGCTGAGTTGGGTGTTCAAATTAAAACGTGGCGCTGTATGTAGCTAAATTTCTAACATCAAAAATTGAGTTATGTGCCTCGATTCGCACTTCCCTGGTTTCTCCAAGTGTCAAGCTATTTAAAATACCCATGCCAACAAAACTACAACATTTTTAAAACTGCATGAATTTCGAGGCGTCACAGCAAGATCATGTCCAACCTTTTTGAATACAAATAACACCATGTAAGAAGCGAACTAATTGCGCCATCTGCAAGACGTAACAAATCCAGCTTTATGGCACCCAGCTGCAATTAAATCCGATAACAAAGGCGAGTCCGAGTTCCGACCATATCCCAAGGTGGCCACCCGCTCACTCAAGGCGAGCAATAAAGATTGACTGGTCGGAAAGTATGCAATAACATCCGAATCCTGAGACCTTGGATTTCTAGATATAGGACAATAGTGCATGTGTCTTAAGAATACTGTGTATTTCTTCTGCAGCCGCTAAGTCATAAAACCCTTCTACTTGCATAAACAGCAGATATATAACGTGGAGATGACTTGGCGCCATCGTACCACCTCTGTGGTAGAATTCCAACGGTTCTTGACCCATAGAAAGCGGTTGCATTTTTGAAAAGAGAGGCGCCTTTCCTGCTCTACATTATCTAAGTCTAGAACTAAGCAATCTTTCTTTCACAGTGAAAGTGTACACGCTTCTAATCATTTCAAACGATAAAGACTGCGTCTGCTTTATGATGAGCAACAACTCCAAATCTTTTATGGTCCTATAATTTAGTTTGTTTTGTCCGGGATGTCGCTTTACAGGTTTACTCATAATAACATTGGAATGTTTCATCAAAAGTATTTTTAAGTCAACCTGAAGTGGAATGATCTAAAACATTTTGGGAAAAAAATCCAAAATATAATTGGCAGTGATTTCTACCTGCGGTCTAGTAATTAAATAAGGAGGTTTTGGCAAACAACGTATGCTAGAGTACAAATATGATTTTGGGTTTCGGTGATGCGAAACTGTTTACACCACTGCATGTTGTGCAATAAATAGCCCATAACATGGAACAAACAAGTTTATATTTTACTGTTCTAAGTCAAGCTTATTTCTCGCAGTGTTCTTATAGGAAGCCGCTATTTATGTTTTAACATATTCTTCGTGGTTTGCATGTTTCCAGAAAGAACTTAAAATATGTTAGTCTTTCATGTATAAGTTGCAGACCCAAACAAGCCGCATTTACAACTATCAAAGAGAGTTCCAACATTGAGAATCAAACGCCATGTATAAACAACCCGCGACTCCATAAAGTGCTTTCTATTCGTTTTGTTTTGAACCGTGTTCAGAGGAATATATTGCGAATTGCATTCAGCTTGGAGCGGAATAAGTTCAGGTGATAAAACACCTTGTTTAACGGACTGTGTTCGTCGCACTGGAAACCGAAATCTCGATGTAAGCGGCAAGCAGTATTTGCGTCTGCCTCAGTCCCGAAATGAATTATTCTGGCGTTCTTATTTCTTGGCGACTGTACGAAAACTCCCCTGCGAATCGATCACGAGGTTAGCTTTGAATATAAATTTCGGCACGAAATAAATGACTTGGCCCGTAACGGTGATGCTTGTTTGAGGCAAAAAGTGCAGTCTGCCTGAAATAACCGGTGGCGTTTCTGTCAACGAAAAATATGCTAAAACAATGAGCACGTCATTCGCGGTTTTTATCGAATGAGGGCGTGCCAATCAGTGCGTGCTGAATACTAATAGCGTGAATGGAAAGGGAGGATGATAACGGTCATGTAAAAGCGTCTATGTAAACGTAAAAAGCCATTCATTTCTTTTCGGCTTTAAATAAATACATCAACGAGGGGAGTTTTGACTCCCATGCAGGATTCTTCATAGACAGCTGCTTCTGAAATTAGTGAAGATAATTGTACATTTAAAAATAATGTTATCGTAACCAAATTTCTAATTCAGTATTTAGGAAGATACGAGGTTGTATCTTTAACGCCATTGCTAATTAAGCTAGAAAAGAGTCAGCCTCAGAGTAATGTTCTGGCGCTCCAGGTTGGAACTTGTCTTGTGTCTCATTTCTATAGAAAATGAAAACGCCTGCACATATGATGCAGAGAGTTGGCCTATGCTAGACAAACACAAGTCAAAATTAACAGTCATCAAGATGAAATACAGATGAAAAATCAGGAAAAACAAGAAGGAACAGAGTAAGGAATAATTGTATAAGAGAAGAACCAGAAAAAATCGCAGTAGAAATCTAAATCGAAATACAACAATTAAATGGTAAATGGTATGGTATGGATATCTCACAAGAATAGTAGAAAAAGAAATTTCGGAAAAGGTTATAGAACTGGGGTAGATGAAAGAAAACCGGATGATCATCTAAGACGTGGTCTCTAGGATATTTGTGACCTTAACGCCTCCATAAATTGAATTTATAGATAATTAGTAAGTTGAAATTTATACGCTGTCAATTTGAGTCACACTTCACCCTCGACCTTTTGCGCGCGAATTATGATAAGCCGAAAAATCTCCGCGAAGTCTCGAGTTAATTGT
This sequence comes from Agriotes lineatus, assembly GCA_940337035.1. Taxonomy (NCBI): domain Eukaryota; kingdom Metazoa; phylum Arthropoda; class Insecta; order Coleoptera; family Elateridae; genus Agriotes; species Agriotes lineatus. Next base: position 30,597,532 of record OW679203.1, on the reverse strand, counting down.
CTTAGCACAATTCTACCACAACCACACAAGAATATAACCTAACTGATAGACGGCCAACAGGGTATAAAGTTAAGATGCTTGCCTTGGTAAAAGGCAGTTGAGTCCAGCGCTGCAGCTTCACCAGGCTTAAGCTGCAAGAGGGATTTAAGTTTTGAGGCTTGCGTTTGCCACCCGTTTGTGAGTTATACGTTCAGATCCTTTCCTTGAAAACTCTCCTGAACCCGTTGTCCCAACCAAACCGATACTTCGGTGGCGAAACTAGACCTATAAAACCGATTGATAAACACCCTGCGCTCTTTCACAGTGTTATACCAAAATCGAATAAAGGCACCTTATCTCCCTTCTACCTGTCATCCCAGATTGATCCCGATACCTGAACAACGGTTCCATAGCGTATTACCACGCTGTACGAAAAATAAAACCGTGGGCTTTGATAACTGCCATAATCAAGTAAGTAATCTATTTACGTGGTGATGAAACTTTCTTTTGCAAAGCGAAATTGTAGCACTTTGCAATACCCCGAAGATTCGACCTGTAGGTCTGCGACGCAGACCACCAAAACGCTTTGTTACTGCTCAGTTTTCTACTATGGAAAATTCCGTCCCATGTATGGTCTGCCGAGCCACACTAACTAGTAAGTCAAGATCTTTATCACTGTCACAGGCCCGCACAATAAGAGAACTTTCTCTAGGGTGTTAATTATTTTGAAATTTATATATAAAGGGCACCCACCGGCCCTATTTTGTATGGAAATGGAGCAATTTGCGTTTAATAAGTTATTATTCCAGAGTTATCTACTACGTATGCGGCGTTATACAAGGAGTTTATTGTCAGAGAGACAGGCGCTCATCGTGGACGTGGTGTTGGTTGCCGACCTACCCAGGAGCTACAGAAAGTTCAATAAATGCGAATGCAGCTCTCTGTTTACTATTTTGTACTGATTTGTACTTATAAAGACCAATATACGTATGTTATTGAAACTATTCTTATCCTGTTTCACTCAAAATAAAGTTAATATCTTAGTTTACTGACCTACCATTAAGGTCAACTAACTGAAAAGGTAATTTGCTGAATTTAAGCTGAACAGAGCAAAAAAGAATTACAAATTAATCGAGAAGATAGCTTTAAGTGGAAGTAAGATACGTAGATTCATTCACAGAAGAATCTAATTTCTATTCCAGTTCTTGTGCATTAGGGCTCCCTTGTTATTTTTAGTTGAGTCAGCTTAATTGATTTATTAGGAATTGTAGATAAGATCAGAAATGCTTGTGTAAATGTCTTGGTACAATATTAGAGCTGGCTCGCAACAAGTAGCAAGAAGTTCTTGTAAAATATACTAGTTATGAAAACGTAGTGAAGATTTGAAAATAGTATCAAAAAACTGTGCTAGATTTCAGGATATCTAAACATGCATATGTCCTTTCTTGTAATTGTGAAAGACAATAAGTTAATACGGATTTTAGACCAGTATACTAGGTATTGTGTAAATAAACTTCTGCTTAGCTTACGTGAGACAATAAGTTTATTTTTTAAAATGTTTTCCTAATGATAATTTTTTAACCAATTTCTTAAGTTTTCATATCCTATGTTACGTCTTGAATACATTTTTTACTAATAGCACATTTAAACTAGTTTAAATTAAACAGCCACTTGTTGTCACATCAAATAAAATAAAACTACAGATTTCACCGTCTGGATCCTTCTTATGTTTTAAATCTCATATGGTCATTATGCATATTGTACCTTTAAAAGAATGCAAAAATTAAGTTTCTTCTAAATTATACCTTTACCCTACCTTGTCTGTTTATCTTTTGGAGTGCACGTACACATCAGTCGTATTAGTTGAAACTCACCTGAAACAAAAACTGTAATAAATACAGGGTGGAAAACTAATTTAACAGTAAAATATACAGTTGCTGTTACTGCAATACTGAATTTAATAGCCAGAAGGCATTATAACGTTGATCTATTGAGGAAAAATTTGATTTAAAATAGTAGGTAAGTCTATAAATTTAATAAAAAATATATTTAAAACAATTTAAATCCTTAACTTTAAAAGTTAGTCTTAGTTCCTATTAAATCAGCTATCTTTTTACACTAACTGATTGTCCGTGATCTCAATTATTTATTGTATTTTCATAAATTGTAACACCCCTAAAAATATATCAAATTTATAAGGTCTCGTTCCTTATTCGTGATTGCTTAAAATTAAGTTTAAATAGATATGATAAATTATTAGTTTTGGATGTAACCGGCAGGATAAGCACAATTTTGGATTTATAAAGGGCTGCAGTTAATCAATAACACTATTACACAGAAAGGCTCACTGCAACTCTTAGGTTCTAAATAAAAAGCTATTTTCAGTAAAAAAATTCCTTGATCTTGGATTTTTTGATAGTTATTAGCAGTTTTAAGTAGCCTTGCAAAATAGAGTTCTACTTAAAGTAACTGAAAGTTGTAGTCCTCGAGGGGTACTTCATGTTCTATTGTCTAGCTCTGTTATTTTGTATGTCAAAATTGCTTAAGTATAAAGGCACATCACTTGAAATAGACTATCGTTAATATTCATGTTATAAATGATAATAATAATAACAGGGGCCTCTATTAAATTATATAAAATTACACAGAAAAAATGTTAAATATACGTAATATCATATTGGGCGTCAACTTGATAGAGAAACAGATCTATCCGCTGTGCTTCCATTTAAGTCAGTAAAAATAAGCAACAAATTAAAAATTACAACGATCTGTTATACCACTTTGGATCCAGGCGTACCAGCAAAACAGCTATGGCGTTGTTTAGTGATATAGAAATTTATCCAAGTGTGTTGTTATGATCCCAATAATTCACTGAATCTAAAAAAATTGAAAAATAGTTTTTTTTATTTTAACGTACTAGATCTATATAGCTTTCTACTATATTTGATAACGAATTACAGCATTTAGTTATTCTGTAAGAAAATGATCCCTTGAAAAATTCTGACTTGCGTTGAAGTGGATTCAGCGTTCCTTTAAACCTTATATTTAACGTATGTACTGAACTAAACTGAGGCTTGCCTGATCTGGGCAACTAATAAAAATGTTCGTTCAAAATAAGTAAAAAATTATTAGATACGCTGCTCTTTAATAATTTATTTATTCTAATAATTAATACTTCTTGCACAGACTAGCTGTTAGGTTCAAAAATCTCTCATCCCAGGGTTGAGTTTCTACACAGTTGAAAACTTACTCAATTGTATGATAACTGCATGCTCTTTCTTAATACTCTTAACCTCAAATAAATGGTCACGAAGCGACACAGAAGTTTGCGTTCAATTTTTGCTTTAATCAAAGCAAGCTATTGATAATTACGCCACAGTAAATAACAATGAAATAACTGCACTCACGTAACTAAGAAAACCTGTATATCGGTAACTAGGGTCGCCGCTTCCATCCAACCCTGATTTGGGGACGTTACCGCTCCAACTACTTGCTTGGGCCTTCAGATGCTGGAAACTGCTCAAAATGAGCGTTTTTCTTCTTCTCTGCAGCGTCGTCTGCTCGCTGGAATCGCTTTGGTCCAAGATGCAAGTAGCTTCCTCGACTGCGATACTTGGGTGACCTGCCTTGCTGCTTCCTGCTTTTGCTGATGCCACCAATGTTGCTCCTATTACTCGTACCTGCTCCCAGGCTTTCTTTGTTGGTCCAAACCGTAGCTACGTTAATAGCTTCTGCAAATCGCAGCTGTGTGTCGAAGTCTGGACTTTGCTGCTCCAATCTTGACTATTTTACTGCTTACCGAAAACACTGCACACATACACTAATAGCCTACGCTTGGATAACAATAATACGACCATTTGAAACAAAACACTTCACTTATACAAAGATTTATAATATTATAACTAGCAAACCAGCGCACAACAATCTTCTTGGCTTCGCTTGCCCGAGCTTTTTTTATTTTCAAGTATGCTAAGTAACCTACTACATTCTATTATTTGTAAGTACACTAAGATCTTATAAATTAATTGTTTGTTTTCTCGAATTGTCAAATATTGTCACGCCAACCTCAAATTTGTTCGATTCACAACAGCTCTCAGCTTTCTTTGCACTTATCTTCCACTTTACAGGTTCTAAGCACTATCACTCTTAATTGCTGAAGCTTACAGGTTGCTTTATGCGCTTACGCATGTTACATGACTTATTATGACTGTACTATTACCCGTAACTTCATTAACTACAGCATAGCATGTCGCGTTAAATTCAAACTAACTGCACTTTAAAGTATTTTTTGTAAGAAGACTAGTCAGAGGACTTAGTTACGCAATTCCTTCCGTGCGGACATAAGCTGAAGGGTTAACACTTTTCATTGTTAATAGAAGATCTTTCATTTTCAGCCATGAAGTGAATCCACCCCGACCGATCTATATTTGCTGAAAGACGGTATCGAGGTAATCTCTCGTACAGCACGACTAAAATGTGAGGATAGCCGTTATGCATAAACCACATCGTACGCCGCACATCCAAAGGAACATCTTCGAGGAGTTCTGAGAGAACTTCTTGTAAAAACTGCAAATACGAATGGCCATTAAGACGTGCTGGTAATTCGTAAGGCCCTATTAAGGTGTGGTTCAAAATACTAGCCCACAGATTAAAACTAAAACGCTGCTGAAAGCTACTCTGGCGAATCGCGTGCGGATTTTGATCAGCCCATATGTGAGAATTTTGGAAGTTGAAAACACCATTCCTAGTAAAACAAAATTTATCCGTCACCAGCACGTGCATTGGAAATTCTGCTTCCCTATTAGTGCGATTTAGCAGCCTTTTTCAAAACTGCTGCCGCATCTAATCTTCCGTAGGAGTCAGTCCTTGCACCTTTTGCAAATGATAGGGGTATAAACCGTTGCTGCTCAATGTGCGCCAAAGGATGGAAAAATTCCAACTTGGTGAAAAATTCGGCGAGTACTTGTAATTGGATCAGCACTAAAAGTTCTTCCTCCACATTCACCCCATGTTGATTTGGTCCGCCGCCACCGTGATCTTTCTTAGGTTGTAAATTTCCAGTCTCTCTTCCGCGTTGGACTATTCGAGGAAAATTATTTATGGAAGGCATTTGACGTTCTGGAAATCTTTCCGAATACATTCAACAGCTCCATCCATAATAGTCATATCTATATATTTTTCATCATTGCAGTTAGTTATTTAAGTCGAATTAAACACTAATAACTCATGTATTTTAATATTGACTTTTAAATAAACTAATACTATTGCTATTGTTTTTTAGTTCTCCATCGGTGAACACCAATTTTTAAGCATTTAGAAGAGAAATTTAAATAGCCGTAATTTTTATGTTTTCTATTTTTCATTAATTTCATTGTTTAGTTATCAATCAAATATCGCCCGATTGAACGTAAACGACTACCTCCGTTTGTAAATAATTCTCTTTAATTTATTCAACTTTAACTTGCTGTAACTTTCCTGGTGTTGGGTTTTGATCAGAATCTTTGAAAGAAAATAGCTTTATTTTGGTCCCCTCTAGCTACCCTTTCAGTCTCCTTAGGTTATGCAGCACCCTGCTATATGATAGGTAAGGTATCCATAAATGAATTGTGGCTATGCCAATCCCATCACCACCAGCGGACTTACTTTTAATTGAATATATTAGTTAGAAATTTACACCTTCAGCTACTGGTCTAAACTAGAAAGGGCTCCAATTGACTGCAAAACAAAATAATTTATAAAAATGTATTAGCTTATCATTTACTGGTAGTTGAGGTATAGAGTTCTGAAACAAATTATTAATATGTTTAGGATTGCTTAACCGATCAAACAATTGCTTTCCTTTGGAATGGCTGATATTTATTTTTCTCGATTCTGATCACAATGTTTTTGATTGTGTTTTTTACTTTGTTGTAAAAAACTTATTCTCCCTAACCACGTTTCCTATTTCTTTAGAAAATTGTTAATGTCGGTCTGTTTTAATCTTTTGAAACTTTCTAATGCTTTTGGCCTAGACTTTCATTTTTCGAGTGTTACCCGTTAACCATGGAGCATTCGTGGAAACCTCATTATAACTTTGTGAATATTAAATTTTGATTTGGGGGTTTGCTTGAAATATAGGATATTAATAACGATACTCGTTTACGCCGGGGTGGATTTAAACTTAAAACAAAAGCACGACAGTTCTGTTTTGATCAAACTGAGTTTTCTCAACTTGGAACAATTTACCTGACGAAGTGATAAGCTCCACATTGTAACGATGTCTAGACATAGGCTGGACATGGACAGTGCACAGTTCGTAATATTTTAATTTTTTGTCTCCTTCGACATTTTTATAATTTTATTTTCTTTTTAGCTGCCCTAACGTATAATTTCCTTGTTATTTGTACATATTACCTGTTTTGCTGTATACTAGTATAACGTCCACTCTTTAGTTATCTTAATAACAGCAGTAACACGGTTTTGTAATGCGATACAGGAGCAAATATCTACAACAGTAATAGAATATTGTCATTCAAGGAAATAACTTTGTTCTCAACGTTCACTAAATTATATATAAAGTTTCACGGAATTGCCTGCAAGCGGCCATTAAATCTTTCAAAAGTAGTGTTTAAAATCGCGAGTAAATTTAAAAGTTTCCTTATTATAAGGAACAGAAAAATTTATGTTACAAAAAATCATTTCATAGTCGCTAATGTCTCGTACAGAGACAACAATCTTAGTTGTTACTAATCATTGCAGTGATTAAAATGGAATCGATAGAAGTTGCAGTGGTTGGTGTTATTCTTGCTGGTTCATTTATTATCTGAGTTAATTCGGACCCTTCAAACACGTCAGTAATGTATCTACATATTTTACGGGCAGGTCTAACAAATCTACATTAAAATCTTCCGCACACATATTAGTAAATAACACTAACACATCTGAAACAGTTGATTCCAGAATATTCAGAAGCTCCCTGTATACAGGTTTTGCAGGATTATAATTTATAATATATCAATATTGCAAGTGTTTATTTTTGTCTGTTAATTTTTATCCACAACTGCTGGATCAACATAATTGTAGTTGTGTACTTTAATTGTTTTTTTTATGTAAAACCCAATTCCATTAGCGTTCGAATTCCTATCGCAACGAATTATAACAATTTGCTGCTGCCGCAAATAGATAGCAGTGTAGTACAGAGTATAGAGGGGCTCTTGTTTGTGTCATACAATAAGGCAGCAGTAGTTAAAGGCGTTTCAGAAGCCCGGTACGAGGTTGGCGTCTTTTGAAAACGTGATCCGGGTCCGAGATCAACCTTTGATGTCCGATTCAAGAAGGCTGGAAGCACCTAGGGAAGACTTCGTTCCTGGTCCAGAAGCAGGTGGCGGTCGCAGATAGCGTTCCAGAAGGAAATTACAAGCTTAGCGTTACAACCCAACCCTTTGGTATTGGAGTTCTCAAAAACGCGCCGACGCATTAATTTCATTTAATTGCCAATAATTAAAATATAGGGGGCAACATACCACTAACTACAGTAAATAATTAGACAAAACATAATTTTTAATTAAGCCCGAGAGAGGCAACTATTCAGATTAGAACTGTATAGTAATTGTGGAATTACTTATTTTATTTATTGTAATTTATATGATTATAACATTCGTGCTCCCCCACAAAAAGTGGCGGAACCTCTAATTTTTAATTTGATTGTTTTGTAGTATAGCTACATCGAATATTCGGTTTTTGGTTGCGTTGTTTAAAATTACAATTATGACTCCATACTTTGCGCTTTCCTAACATTCCCTTGTCAGTTTGAAAAGATTATATCTTATTTTCCTTAAATCTTCGGCAATTGAGATATTGGTTTCTTTCAACAGTCTTATATTTGACAATATTTAAGCCTTCGTGCGGTGTTAGCGGTGTTAGTGTTATCAGCATAAAATTTCGGTTTAGAGCGCATAGTCTTTGTGGATAAACAGCCAGCATTATCTGGCTTAACGTCCCTTGTACTTTGTGAACCCAAGTAAGGATCCATGCGATAGCCATGCTCTTTGGTGACTCGTGTTGTTTGAGTACCTTGAAAACGAGGATGCTTAGGCAGATTTGGCTCTGTTGCTATTTGTGCACCATATTCACTAACGTGTCGCAGCTTGCATCATTAGAGTGAAAGTCGCTCTAAGAACTGAAGACCGGTGTGAAGCAATTTATAGTCCTCTGTGCCAGCTGGTCAGAGAGACGTAACGCTGATTGGTCGTTCAATTAGAGCTTAATCCGTGAGGCGTGGCCGTATGACACACAGCGGTTGTAATCCCTTAGATCGCGTATCACAGCAGTCCACGTTTTACTAAGCTAAAAACCATCTTTCCTGTTTATATTATTTGGATATATTTCTATTTCTATTGCTTCACGTATCACGCGTGGGAAGTAGTGAGGTACTTTAACAAGTGCTCAAATTCTAAGGTGTGCCCATTTGTAAATGTATGCTCAGCTATGGCTGATTTTGTGATGCGTTTGAGTTTGAAATTGTCTTCATGTTTTTGAAGTCTTAGATCAATGGTACGATCAGTCGGTCCAATGTAACTCGAGCCACAAGAACAAGGAATGTGATATATGCCAGCTGTACTTGTCGAAGTACCTCACTACTTCCCACGAGTGATACGTGAAGAGCGACCAGTATCTAGGCCTTCTGGACATAGCCAAAACTGCCTACATCCAAAATCTGCAACTACCCGCAACAGCTGTCCAGAACCCTAGGGCGCCATTTCTGCATTTCTACGAGGCAGGGCACCAAAATTGGACCGTAGAAACGACAATAATGCGCTTCCACAAACGCCACGACGAACGCGCCGATCACTGCGTGATAGGTTACGATTTACACGCATTTTTCCAGCTATCAGCTGGATCCTGCAGTACCATCAGATGAAAATTACAGCTCCCGGTTGAAGTCCGAGACGAGCGCTGGCTAAAGTGTTTGTGCCCGTCGGCAGGCTAGGTAATAATTTATCTTCAAGCATCGCTCAGGGGGGGGAGCATCAAAAATGGTCCCAGAGACGATCTAGCACAGGTTTTACCTGATTCAAACCCGGGGAGCGTCCCAGCGAGGGTTATTTTCCGAAATTTAATGACATCGGTTTCCACCAAACATAAACAAACATGCAGCCATATTTAGCCGTTTAATTACAGAAACGTCTGTCGAATCCAGCGAACAGCGCCTAATACAGTGGGTTTCTGCCCTTTTAGGTCGAGCTTTGCTTCATACGCACGTATGAATTTTATTTTCTTGTGCAACATTGCTCATCCATTAAGTATATAAGTAATTTTAGGTAAGATGACTTGACTTGTAATATACATAGCAATATATAATTTATATCTAGTCTCTTCTTGATCTACATACTCGAGAATAAATTGAACCTTGGCTCTGAACTACCCATAAAGGCAAATTAAATAATTGTCCAAGTAGTCACTCAAAATTACTTAGTCTACAGTGTTCATTGCAGTATAGTATGACAAGTTATTCTGCGGGATGTATAAAATAGGAAAACATTTTTACAGATTCGATTTACTATAAATGCAAATCCTATTTTTATAAGCAATCTTTTTAACTCTAAGTTTCCCCTTGTTATGTGTTATACTATATCTAACAACACTTCTTGTATTTTATACATCAAAAATGCTTGATAATATTGATACTATTCTATTTTACCCTTAATTCTCATTTAAAGACCTATCTTAATATAGCGTAACAGTACAAGGTAAAAGTCGAAAAGCTATGTGGAAACGTTATGAAGGTAAAAGCATATGGTAATGTTGTGAAACAAAAAACACGAATTACAATATTAACGAATAAATAAATTCAACGGCTACATAAAAATTAGAACGGGTAGCCCAAAAAATGTGCCAGATGTATCTATTAAAAAGTATAGAATGGATAAAATATTGAAGTAAACAGTTTCTGAATAATTCGAGTATGTAGTACTTAAATCGCATTAAAAAAGATTAACAGAGATGAGGACGATTTAGGAAAGATGTGTCTATTTTATATCAATAGTTTGTTAAATTTTTTAGACATTTTATTTGATTTCTCTGTGAAAGTATAACATTTCCATAATAAATATTTGTAAGAAAGTCGCTCTACTTCCGTTCGATTTATTTTTTACCAAAGAAAGCAAACGTTGTTAAACGACTAGAAGTTAAACGCAAATGCAGAGCATGCGAACCCCATTCCTTGATATTTCATGGAATAAATACAGCCCTAAATGACTTCCACAAAGCCACTGAATGCTTGAGAGAGGTCTGAATAGCTTCATACAAGCTTGAAAAGCGTGACTACTTCAACAGTGTGACGGAAGAAAGGTGTTGCTTGTTACATAATGTAAATTTGCAGCCTTAAAATCACTTCGATGTTTTATACAAAGCAAACATTTCAAAAGGCTCAGTACGAGATTTTGCGGTTGGAGCAACTAGGAAGTTTAGGAATTTCAGAAGCTAAAATTAAGTGGCCGGTAAATACGTAAAGGAAGTAGTAACGCAACAAAGGTCAGCGGGGCGGCTTGAAATATGAAATCAGCTAAAGAAACTGCAAAAAACTACAACCTGTTGCTACGAAGGCACAGGATAAAACATGGAGGAAAAGGAAAACGCGAATCTAAAAGGAACGGTTTTAAAGGTGACAGTTGGAAAGAAACGAAGATGGCATGACCATGACCAAGAATGACATTATTCGAGTATTTAAAATGGCCTTAGTTAAAACACGATGCGGTTTTACTCACACTTCAACAGCATAAATGCTAGGTTATGATTACACCGGCTCAGTTTCTCAGAGGTATCACAATTCATAAGGGGTAGTGGATAGCACCGTTAACCTAATGAGGTTGTTTAAATTAGATGGCATTATATGAAAGGTGATGACGGTGGAGTCTAGTAATGGTTAACACAACCTCACGAGTTATAATTGAGGGGCTACAATTATTTTTTACAATAAAAGCGGCGAGGGTCGCATCTGGTAGAGGGCTGGATTTCAGTTTTAATAAATAAAGGGCTTTCAATTCTAAAACAGCACTCTACATTAAAAGGCGGCTTTTATGGCCACGCGGCTGTATTTTCGTGTAATTTATGATTTACACTTGTTGAGGTAGTCGCTTTAGATTGTAGGGGCAGCCGAAAGAATGTAAAGCGGGAAACTTTCTTAATCAAAACTTATTCTTAAGGGTACAAGTTTTTATATAGCTTCGGGGAATTTGGGAAAATGAGTTGTCTACCAGCAAAAATTGTTATCGAAGATGTGTTGTTGAAATAAAATTTAGAGGACAATAGATTGTTCGAGGCAAAGCAAAAATTGCTGGCGCCGCAATTTTCACAATCAAAATTCTCACGAAGATTAAAACATATTTGAATATGGACCCTAATACAGGATTACGATCTTTTATAAAAACATTTCAAAATATTTATGATTGTTGATTATCAAAAAAGACACAAAAGAATAAAATTCAGAGAACAGTGATAGTACTACGTATATCAGCAGTGAGCTGTTGTTCAAATATCGACTTATCCTACGAGTATAACGAACAACAACAAAACTACCTTAAAATATAGATAAATATGTAATTGTAAAACGAATAACATTCTAGATGTGGGTTTCAGCTTAGTACAATTCCTTTATTTCTTGAGAAAACATATTTTAGTTAGGAAACATAACTTGCTGGAAAGTATGTAACATTCATGAAACGTTCTTCCCCCATTCCCTAGCGGTCTGATATTTGATTGATTTAAATTTTTTGTTGTTTAGAATAATGCATTGAATGCAGAATGTTTTGCTGTTCGGGCCATTGCTCATTATTCTTGTTGACTTGGTGCCTCATTGGTACTGCATATAGTGCACTATTTACCTGGAGTTAGTGAACATCCGGTGAGATGATCAGTAATCAGCGCCTTGATAAGCAATTATGAGTGATCCAGAAAGCTCCTGGATAGTCATGGGATGTACATTTTCTTCATATGCATTGTTAACAGTGGTCTTCTGCGGGGGCGGCAACCTCAATTGCAATTCACACTGACATAAGCTCATCAGTCTACTTAGTATTCGTAGAATGTAGATGTGTATTACAGGCATGTCACAGATAGATCACCGACGGTGAACCTGAAGATCATCCCTGATCGAGATATTATTACTACCTAAGATCGTCGCGAGGGGGGGTCTTTTTTTTGTTTGGTTGTGTGGGGGGGGGGGAAGGGGGGGGGCAAAGCTTACTTACCCTTGTTTACATATGTACGGTTTGCAATTTTGTACTTGCGAGTGAGTGTGTGTGAACATATGCCACAAGAAACAGGCGGCTAACCGCCTTCCGTTCCCGGTGCTGTATTTCTGATCCACAACTCCTAGACCGATGGGGCGGTTGGAAATTTTAAGTAAGTTGCCAGCCTGTAATTTATGCATTGGAAAATATCTGAATCCAGGAAAAAGTTAATTAGCCCTGAACCCAAAATCAATGTGCTTACAGAAACAACTATTTTTACAGCAATTCGAACGTTTTAGTGATGCACTAATAGGTAAGAAAATGTTATTTGGTAGAAAGTATGAAAGATTGGTAAAAGGTTCTTCTATCTTCTCCCATTCTGTGGAGATCTGAAACTTGTTTTACTTCATTTTTTTTACTTAGGATAATGTGTGCATATGGTTCCTAATAATATGTTTAATGGAAAAACAAAATATGGTTAGCGAATAAATAATCTATCAAGTAATACAAATGTACAGCGGTACTTGTTTTGGTAGACAAAGGACGGTATCTATTTAATTGCAGTTCTTTTAATTGTGATGGCTTTATTTTTAGAGAGTACTGAGTTAGAGGGTTTACGCTGTTTTGTTATGTTTTTTCTAAACATGAATTCGAAACATGTAGTAACACCCCATTTCAATTTCATTTCAATAGCGAGTTAATGCTTTTAGCACCTTCTTTTGAACCACCTTACAGCTAAATCTTGTAGCAAAGTAACGCAGGTTTATTGCAGCAAGTGTTTGCCTTTACAGATAAACACCTGCTGTTTTTCCTCTGCGGCATATTTGTTAGCTTTCGATTGGGAGTAGGCTCTGGAAAACAGTGAAATAGCTCAATTAGTATTGATCGAGAGGCACGCTTTGCGGTTATAAATTGTTGGGCAAACTGAAACCGTTCTGGTTTTTTTAAACAAACAAATCCATTTCAGCGTTGGTAATAATGCTCATATAATTGTGTCTTTGCGTAACTGAGTCCAATATTTAGGCTGAATCCCTCTGCGCTTTCTAATAATTGAAACGGCTGCGGCGCCTTGTCCACACAGATAGGCCGTGAACACCGTTGGTAAGAATGCAATTTTTAGTTAAATTTTGCAATCAGTTTAATATTTAGACCGGCAATTATGGGCTCACATGAGGTTAATACAAATTCGACAACTATAAACTCACACGTGGGCTAATAAAAATGTGTCCCTATGGGCTAACTTGAAAGCTCTTCTAAGACTTACTCAGTTCCCACAATTTTGCTTCTATACCTTGGCCAGGAGTTCTAGAATAATGTGCCGCTGCTTGCTGCTGTTCGCTGTCTTAACACTGGAGACTTTGGAATATTAAGAATTATGCAGCCAAATCCGGCTTAGAAGTCTTCATGGATAAATGCAACGCACCAGGATCTCTCCTGCGATTCCTGGACTTTAGCAACAATTAATTGTAAGTACATGCCCTTCTCAGCGTTTTTTCTTTTTTGATCGACATAAGCAAATGAAGCAACTGTTGAGTTCAGGCCTTAGAAGCTCAAACTAAAGCGTGTTTAATCACTTGTTTGTTCAACCATTTATTGGCGCTAATGAGCAAGGATTTAATTATTTATAAATTGCTGAAATATGCATGTGTTCTGTAATCTCAAATGAGCCGCGCCTTTGGTGTCTTGCGTTTATGCCAATTGCAATAGCACAAGTGTTGTCCTGAAGTTGTAATTTAGGCTATAATTAGCATTTTGTGCTTTGAATATTTGGAAGTTAATTTCTATTTGTGGTTTATTAATTCATTTGATAAGCAATTGTCCTACAACTTTAATTGCTGTCACTTGGCCTAAGGGCTAATGCATATAACTCATGTGTTACTGCAATTTTGGGTTTAATTAAATGCCATTATTGCTGTTATTTGTTTGTGTTTTTTTCTGCAACCCCTCTAGCTGTACGAGTTATTTAGGTATGCAGTGAAGCACCCAAGGTAGGTTTTATTAATTACCTAGTTTTGTTTTTATGTTGTGAGTAACGACAAGGTGCCCAATTTTTTTATAATGTTTCTGTTTAATATAAAAGCCCGAAGCATTTATTGTCTAGTTCTTACACCACCCCATATTCTACCGAGAGTTGAAAGAGCTAGCCTTGTCAACTCTTCGTTTAAGGGGGGTACAATGTAGTATAATTTAACGAAAATAGTCACTTATAATACCATGAGTAGTCAAAATTATGTCGAATATTTTTGCTGTGGTATCACGAATGTCAATTGAACTTAGGTTCGATTAGGACGAGTGCGCTAGCACGAGTCCTAATCTTAAGCGCAATGGACATGAGTAGTGATACCACCCCAAAAATATTCTACTTAACTTTGACTAAGAATGGCATTCGAGGGACTATTCAATGAACAAAACTACTTTTTCAAATTAGTTTTTAGTAAATCTAGCAACATGTGGTCATAAAATATTCACTATACCACTAGTGAAAATTGTCGATTATTTTCACTAGTGAAAATTGTCAATATAGTTCACGCTAATTGGTGCAAACAAGAGAAATACTAAATTATGATTAGTTAATAGTTAACATGAAGGGTGTTAGTTGAATAGTCATGTAAGTAATATGTTACATTTACGACATTTTCCTTATTCCGCTTCGAAAATGCCTTAGACATGTTTAATTTTAATTTTCTATTGTTTAGAATGATGATTCTGATGGTTTTTCGGCAGTGAGGTATTTAAATTGTCTGTTTTTTAGATCACTTCTGTGATATTCAAGTTGATGATTTTTCATATATGGATAATACTTAAATTCCCATTCTGTAAAAATTAAAAATGGTTATGTTTGAAAAAACCCATAACAAGCGTAGTAGATAGACAGTAGGTACTATATTTTCGTCTATTTATTTTTTTGTTAATTAGGCAAGCAATTGGGGTGACACCGTGGTAAAGCGTCGGGTCGTAGCTCACTGTCTCCAACATCCACAAAAATTTAGCGCCGAGTTTACTGCAGCTCTCAAATTTGGATTTGACAATTGTGGAGTCGTAATATCTAAAAACTTTTTTAAGACGTTAAGTAAGGTTTGTCGCTACTTGATTTGAAGCTGTCATGGCCCTTAAAATGCGTTCGACGAAGGTGAGCCGATTTCCCGAACCGAAATAAACCTTAGATTGCGAGATTTGACGAACAGGCCGGGCGTTAAAGGATTTCAAAGCCCAGTTTAGTCGATTTTGACGTCACTGCAAGGAATTTGTGCGACGACGCGTTGTCGCATTATAAGAGAACCCCCTTACAAATTGCTTCACGAAGCTTGAACTTGACTTTATACCTCAATTTGATCATAACGTCGCAGTAATACACGCCGTTGACGGTATAACCATAGCTAAAAAAAGTTGACAAGGAGGTTGTCGTAAGAATTCCAGAAAGTACTATGCTTGCCTTTCGACGGTTTCGTTCTGGACTTCTTTGGGTGCGGAGAGTTCAAAGGCAGCCGCTCGCTGGCTTATTTGGTGACGGTGACGGACCCATGCATGTATATTTTGACACGAGTAGATGGGTTTGGGCGGATATAAAGGATATAAAAAATGTATGTGACGTGTAAAAAGCGCAATTTTTGTTAAAATGTATTTTGTGCATTATACTTGGCAGTGTACACGCTCTTTTATTTGAAAACGGTCTTTTTATAAACGTAGCTTAATCGGCGGCTCGCATATTGCACTAATGGTTGGTTATCTGCATAACTGGCAAGCTTCATCAGGTGTTTTAAGACGTTCGTTTTGTTTGGTTGTTTTTTTAAGCGCTTATCTGGTCGTGCAGGCATCTTTTGGTTCGCCTTTTGAGATATGAATCGTCTTGTTGCAGCCTGAATTTGATTTTGGACATCTCCTAAGTGATGCACTGGTGACCTTTGCCAGTACCCGCAACCTGCGGCAGCATAGCTGTAAGAGCCCATTTGGGGGCTATTTAATTAAATCACTGCAGAAGCCCGATCTTTCAGACAAGTAACTCGCGATTTAATCAATACTGGAGTAATGATATTCGGTCTACAAGCTTTAGGTGTATTAATGTAGAGAAATTAAAGCGGTTTCTAGTATATAATTTACATCTTACTTGTTTGGAGTTGGATTACCGGTTTAATTGTGTTAGTTACTAGCATGAGATTTTTATTTGGGGCATAAGTAGTGCCTTTAAGCACCATTGTACTGAGTATTTTACGCGTCGATGTCATTTATTGTCTGATTTCGTTACTGCTACCTTCTGTATTTCAAATTTGTTATTTCCTGCTGCGATTATTTGAGTTTATGGGTTTTCAACCTATTTGAGTATTTTTTTGTAATTTAAAGACTTATTGGCACTCAGTGTAAATGGTAATTAAATCATTTAAAGAACTGCACGCCGCCTTCATTGAGTATAGCTGGCGGGCTCTCAAGTATGTTGTCGTAGATTCGCCATATTTGAAGATATTGAGGAAAATTATAGCTAACACGTTCAAAAAGCCGCACAAGGAACTTCCTCGCTGTTAACACCAATGCCGATAGTGCATCAAGTATGGTACTGAAACAACTAAAAGACGTGCTATCTAATCTTGAACAAGAAATTCTGACATTTAAAAAAGGAGGTAGCTAAACTCAATGAGGATATAATAAACAAGATAATTTTTATTATAGCTTAGAGCAGTATTCCATACGCAATAATATCTTTGGATTAAGTGAAAGTAACGGCAAAGATACCATGGTTGTTGTAATGGGCTTAAGTAAAGAGTAGTGTAGTGAATGTTGAATTATCAGCAGACATTCTAAAATTTACAAGTTACGCTAATCGCAGAAGCGTGTTTAACTGCAAAAATTAGTAGTAGCCAAGAAATTTAGGCAGAGAAGATATTAACTTGAGTCATCGTTAAGACGACGTCTGTATTTGGTGATAATTAGTAAAGCTTCGGAAAATAGTATTTCAGTGGATGTATAACTGCACTTACATATGGTGAGAAGATCTCTCGCCATTCTTGTAAAATTGAGACTAGTGGAGCTGTACTTTTTCCAGTATGCCAAAACGCTCGCTTGGTGATCATTTCAATGCTTCATATTCATCAGTTTCTAATTTCCAGTTTTTCGTTCCTTTTTTAAAAAGAGACGTGTCTCTGTTCGTAGAGAATTTTGTTGGCAAAGCCAACTGAACGTAAAATGCATTTTTTACCTCCTCACAGACAAAGACACATTCCAGCATCGCGGCATTTAATTATTTCGGTAGGGACTGACAATTTACTCTATGAGCTAATTTGATGATAAGGGTGCTTAATAGATATAGAGTACCTTCAGAAATGATTGAACGTTTGTGAATGGTCATGGTTATACAACGTATGAATAATATGTTGGTGACACTGTAATCCTATGTCGAATTCGAGGATAGCAGGTTAGGTTTTCCGTCAGTTTTGACACAGACTGACGCCAAACCTAACCTGCTAACCTCGAATTTGACATAGACTTACAGTGTTACCAACATATTATTCATACGTTTGAATTTCAATAGCCGCCCAGGACATAAAAACTTTTTGAACACTCGTTACATACATTAAAGAAAAATAAACACTACAATAATGCGTTATACAAGCTATATCTCGATCTTCGATAAATCTAATATCTAAATTATTCGAATTCACGTCGCCTAATTCTTATAGTTTACCATATACAGATTTCTGGATAATTCGAATTTCGATAAGACGAAGTTTTCGATACCTCGAAGCATTTTATAAACCCCTAGAGCTGGATTTTCCCTACATTATCCGATTATTAGACGCCAATACACAGTTTAGCAATAATGATTATGTTAAGACGTGCTGTAAATAGTAAATAACATCCTTAAAAGCTAGTTATGACCATGTTTCCTTGTATTTCAAAGAATTTTGGAAGATTGCAAAACCCAAAATATACAGCCACCTCTTGGTAAACGTAAACTCTTTTTCGCATTTCGTAATGTACTACATTTATGCATGCAAAATCGTTTAGTAATGTGGTTAGGGTGACCACTTTTCAATTTATACACACCCTGAGATCCTTCGTAAGTAAAAAAAGGGTTTTCTGCAATGAGAAATGCAGAATATTTATAGAAAACAAAAAGCAAGCAAATAAAAACCATGTTTTTATTCATTTCTATTAATGGTTAGCAAATATAATGCAAGGTGTAACTGAAATACTTGTCCATATCGTACGTCGTACTAAACACGCATTGTTTTTACTATGTATTCAAAACAAAACATCAACACAGACGGTTTGCATTCATATTGAAGTGCCAACAATCGATGACGCAGCTAAAGGGATTATAAAACGGTGCAAGAAGGCACATATTAGGCAAAGACCATATAAGAAGCAACCTGAGAGTTATTGAAAATTACAAGAAGTTGCTGATGGCGCGTTAATCAGTGGTTATCAACTAAAAGTAAAAAGTACGACCAATTGTGAGGTTATAGTTTCCTGAATGACATTTACAAAAACAACTAAAAATTAAGATCAGAGAATGTACACTTACAGATAAGCAATTGTAAATCATGTTGCTATGGTAACCTAGGGAGTCGCTTGTATTTTTTTATGTGGAGAAAGCCAAACCGAAAGCTTGCGTGTTGTTTCGCTTCCTGATTTTGATAAATTTTGTTGATAAGAGTAAATATGTTATGCCCAGTTGTACATTTTATTTATTTGCCTGTGTGCGGAGGCCAACTGTGGTTAAATTGGCAGTGTTCCGAAGTGCAGTTTCAGAATAAATTGGACCTGGAGCGTAGCTTGTGGGATATCGTTTTCGGAGCTGAGATTCTACAAGTTTTGCAGCTGCGGGAAGCAGAAAGCAACGTGCAGCACCTAGAAGAGGCTTTATTCGTGATCCAGAAGCAGGTAGCAGCAGCTGAAATATTGCCAGGAAGCTGATACGAGCTTGGCGTCCTTTCCAACCATAGCCTGTACGAGTTCGTCCTTTAGAGCCGAGATTCTTCAAGATTGGGAGCTGCAGGAAGCAGACAGCAAAGGGCAGCACCTAGAGGAAGCCTTATCCGTGGTCTATAATTAGGTAGCAGCAGCAGAGAGCTTTCCAGGAAGCAAGTACAAGCTGTTCGTCCTTTGCGGAACTCGCAAACGAGATCGGCGTTTTTTGAAGAAAAAACAAATGCGAGTTGACGTCATTTCGCACTTGAAAACCAATTCTAGGTTACCCAAATTACTTGATTATTATAAAAGCATTGTTGTAGTTTACCTGAAGTAAAGTGATTGATTGATGGTTAATTTGTTGTCAACATAGGTTAAATTTTCTGTATTTTGAACAGCTTTGTTTGGGGTTAAATATTGTATGGTTATCTGTCATTCGTCAGAATCGAGCTTTTGCCATACAATGGTTAAATTCTTCAACAGTGTAAGAGTCCAACCCTGCAGATGGGAGTTTTAAATTGCTAGCCGGCGCAAAAGCTTTAATAAGTTGCAAATGGATAGAATATAGAAAGATCAACATCTTTTTATTACAGTGAAGCGTAATTAAATAATCATATTTTTAATTAGCTAGAGAGAGGCAATACAATTCAAACTAAGCTTTATGTAGTGGATCAATTTTATTTATTTATGGTATTACAAATAATATTTATGTATAGAGTTAATATAGGTAGTAGTAAAGCATTACAATATTATACCTTTGATTACAATAAAATCAAAGATTATATACTCGGACCCTGCGTGAGATTTTTTATGGCGATTTTATTTTTATTAATACATATATCCGACTTACATTGATGTTAATGTTAGACATTATTACAAAATTAGCGTAACTCGGAGAAATTATAACAAAACCCGGAGTCCGGAGATTTGGTGTTGAAACCCTGAGACTCCGGGTGAAACCCTGAGAGGTGGTCACCCTAAATGTGGTACTTTGTACCATAGCAACCATTACGGCTCTAGCAATGACAATTTGTTTTACGTTTGGCAATACTGAAATGTATTGTTGGTGACACTGTAAGTCGATGTCAAATTCAGGGTTAGCAGGTTAGGTTTTGCGTTAGTTTTGACACAGACTGACTAAAATCTATCCTATTAACCTCGAAAATGACATAGACTTACAGTGACACCAACAATACACTTCAGTACTGCCAAATGCATAACATCGACTGTAGCTGCTTAGTACATAAAAGTTCTACTCAGCTTGGTTATGTTTTGACAGCCAATCTTATAAAGACTACTAATCTGAGGTTAACTATAATTGGTTGTTATAATAAGCAAAAGCGCATCAAAATTTATTTACTAATCAATAAAATGTCATTAGCACTAACGTGTTGCTGCCTTTGTTAATTTTAACAACGAATTTAAGTTAACCTCAGATTAATAAGATCAATCGTTAGTGTCACTTTTATATAAAAATCTATACCTATTTCACATTTCTACATGAAATGCGATAAAATAGTATAGGAAACGCGTTAGAAAAGTGGTTTTTTCTATTTTACGTTTAGAATAACTCCATTCCAGCACCCGAATGACGTCATTTGAGTGTTAGAATAAGTCGCTATGAAATGACGTCATTCGGGTGTTGAATAACTCCATTCTTGCATCCAAAATGACGTCATATAACCTCAAAATAGAAAACATTTTTATTTACAAAATGGTATAAAGCGGAAAAATAGAAAAAATAGTATAAAACACTAGTTGCAGAAGGTCGTTCAAGCACTCATTTGTTCCTCAACTCGCCGCGGCTCGTTTCGGAATTTTAAAATTCGTGCTTGATAGATGCCTTGTGCAACTTGTATTTTAATATACTATTACTGAACTCGTATGGCTATTTAAGTACTCGCTATTGTTCAGCAAAACGTCACTTTTCTAAAATCGTTGCGTAATATGCTATTCGTATGCTATTGTCCATGTAGGTACGGATCTTTTAGTTTAAGATTACCGAAACGACCCGATTATGACGTTCCAACAATTTGCTGATTTGAGTTTTCTACTTTAAATATGTGGGTAACTATATTTTAGTGTGTTGTTACTGTTGTATGGGGTCACATCTATGTAGTCACACAAGGAAAAGTGATTTTTTAAAGATGCATTATTAATCCGTGTAAACATGTATCGCATGTTGTTTGTTCTATGATAGATACATATTAATATATATTACAATTTTGTGGTATTAATATTAAAAGATTAAAAATGAAAAATTCGAAACTTACGATAACTCGAAGTGGTTTTGTCTTTTTCTGATTGTTCGAGTTAAAGAGTTTTGACACTATTATTACCTTATGCTATGGTAGATATTTTTTCTACCATGAATTTTGGGACACACAGTATGTGTTTCTTTCTTTCTGAAGTAGCTTATTTTCATCCTCTAACACTTGACGTTGCGGCCGCACTTCTATTTAGAAATAGTTTAAATGAACGTCAAAATAAAAAGCAACACCAACTTCTGTGACAGTTTTAATTGTTGGTCACCAAATTAATACTTGGGACCAAAAATAATAAATGAGCACCATAATGCTTTTACCAAGAATATCATTACCGACCACCACAAATATTTCTTAAATGTTAAAGAAATTGCTCCAGCAATGGTATACTTACTATAGAATCGGTGCTCTTTTTTTTCTTTGTATGTTTGTATGTATCTTTGTTCGCTATCTCTGAAGATATTGGACCGATTAAATTGTATGATGCTTAAAATTTTGCAAATTTTTAGACTTAGATCGTAGGCCGTTTTCATTTTCAAAAAAGTACGAAAAAGTAAAGTTTTAATTAAATCGTGTAGTTAGCGAAGCTATGCGTAGCTCGGGTGATTCACTATATATCATTATAACAGCGCCTTATTCAACGAACCAACGTTGGTTCAGTGGTAGAATGCTCGCCTGCCTCTCGGGCGGCCCGGGTTCGATACCCGGCCAATGCATCCTTTTTTAAATTTATATTAACGAATCTCTCTTAAATTAGCTAATCCAAGCGTAGCTCGGGTGATTCACTAGTAATAAATAAGTGCCAAGCACCGTAAAAAGACCACCGAAAAAATAATAAGAAACCTCTAATAGCTATGTATGCAACAAGTGCTAAAAGTGAATGTTTATGCACGAGTGACTTATGGAGTTACCCCATTGCTCGTTCCCATTTGGCAGATATGCCATAGGTTACCCTACATACATTTATTATTCACTAATAGAACTAATGTATGTTTCATATGATTTTATCTTTAATTCGTTGAAAATATTTTAAATATTTTAACAATTGCTGGTTAAATATTAATTCTGGTGGCAAAATGAAGTATTTAGCGATAAATAAGTAACCAATCGCTACGTTTTAGGTATCAATGATAGTAATTTGGGGTTAAAATCTCGGTGCTGAAATATTCTTTTTGATAGCAAAAGAAACATGTTGGAAGATCAGGTGTTCGGTTAAGTATTATCCTTTTATTTTAGCTCGTTGACTTTAGTTACCGGGCAAGCACAATCTCACCCGTTAAAAGTCAAAGGACAGCTGGCCATACAGATGGTGGATGGCGATTACATTTTGTATTGATATATTATCTAGCAGTTTTTTATTTAAATTTTGCTGATTGTTTTTGCTCCTTTCCTGGTATTGCTTTTTCACGAATAAGATTTAGTTGTTCATGTTGTTCCTGTTGTTAAAACTCATTGGCAATAGTTTTGTGCTGTTATACCATGGATTAGCAGATTTAATTTTAATTTGAAACTTGAAATCAGTTATTACGTATAAAATTCTAATTTATTTTGGGAACAAGTTATTTTGTCGGAAACGCATTTCCTATTTTCTTTTTTCTATTTGCTTTTGAAATGAAGATATTTCATTTAAAAGTAGATTCTCTAACATTAAAGTAATGTGATTTAAAAATATTATTGATGATTCAACCCGGATTTATATGTTGTTGCAGAGACGCGGCCATCTACAAACTATGTAAGTTTACCAGAACAAAAATTCAGACTGAGAGTTCGAAATACCAGTGGTGAAGGTGTAGCACGTTTATCGAAAACGTCATTTTCCTGTAAATCATATCGAATCAAATAATCATGAACTTTTGAGAGCTGCGTTAATGTCTAAATTGCTTGCAGGCCCCAAAAACAAAATTGAGAGACCTTTTAATAGGTACGAAAGACACATTTGCCCCGATGAGTATTGATTTCGAGTGCTTTCGTTGCCTCGGTGATTTAAAGTCAATTTGCTAACCTTTAATAAACCATGTTAAGATTTTAATAACATTATTGACCAATTATCTGCAAACCAAGCAGCGAACATAACTGCTACATGAGGTACTCTTTTGGATTTGTATATCACAATTTACAAATGATGTAAACACTTCTTGTCTTCTGGAGTTACGTATGTGGTGCATAATATATTGGCTCACAACTAGTGAAATATGAGTTTTGTGTTCATATTTCCGAATTATGACATTTGTGACAGCTGTTAACTTCAAAAGTCATTTAATAATAAGAATGAATTTTTTGATTGGCTACAACCTATTGAATAATGAAAATAGAATTTTCTGATTGGTTGCAACTTGCAAACTATTGAATTATGAATCAGACTTCATGGCCATTATACAGCAGGAGTAGATAATAGCTATTTATGCAACAAGTGCTAAAAGTTGATGTTTATACACGAGACATGAAAATTATGAAACGAAGCCGAAGGCTGAGTTTCATAACATGTCGAGTGCAATAACACTTTTAGCACGAGTTTGCATACAATATTTTTTCTACGACCTTAAATTTCCTGTTATTAATCCATAAATGTCGATTTAACAAAGGTTTGCATTTATGACAGTTATAATTTATGTCATAATAAAGAGATGGCCTTGACGCGCAGGTGAATGTTTGTGGAGCCAGTACTGTCAAAGTCAGTTATCAAAGGTAATTATAATAACACATTTCTGACTCTATTCATTACATAACGCATTAATTATTTAAAAAACACTTTACCTCTAACGCAAGAAGTAACTAGAATAACTTTACAACCTCACTTCCAGTTCGAAATTGTAGTTTTATAACCTCACTTCACTTTATAACACATGTGCTAAAAGTAAACAGCCTCTCTTTAAACACGCTAAATTATAAAACGTCACTTTTAGTGAAACAAGCTAGCGCTAAACGGCTTACTTTTAGTGGTGGTCGTAGAAAAAGTTATCAATAAGGCTAGTATAGTACTTAATATGAACTGCAGGTTGGTGTTTCGAAGCTTCGAACTACCGGAATATTACAACAGATGGCCCTTAACGTTATATGTATTTAAAGTCACTAGATCAACACACTAAAGTGTAAGGTACCGCCATTAGTCATTTTTTATATCTATCCTTGTCGCACAATTTTCTCCAACTGGTTATAAAAACACAATCTAACCATAATTTGACTTTACAGCAGTGCCATTACACCAAAAAGTAAATCCGCAAAAACTAGTGCCTTCCCTATTGCACTTGAGAAATTCGTATTTCTTAGCTTTATCTCACAATTTCCTCACATTCTCACGCGAGGAATGGAATGGCGGTACCTTAAACATTAGTGTATTAATCTAGTGAATTAGAGACTCTAGAACTGAGAGACTGGCCATTGACCGTCGCCGGACTGCTTGGTTGAGGCGAACTTTATCCTCAAAATGGCAGCGCCAATGGTGTGCCTTCAAATATGGGGCGAATTTCAAACTTAAATGTTACATGTTTAAAAGAAATTACTCGTAAAAACACAGTTTATTAGTAATTCTTATATATTTTTTATATTTATAACTTTTATATCGCAATTATGAAACGGAAAAGTGAATTTTGATATACATATTATCAAATGGTCGAAATTTGGCAGACATTATTTTGTAGATTTACATGATTTTTTTTTTCATAAATTGAAATATTACGCTTGCAAAGTTACATAGACAAAATTCGTATTGACTCAACAAATTCTTATATTCAACAAAAATACTTTGTAGTAAAATGAAAATTTACATTTTGTACAAAGTGTTAACAAAAATCCCAAGTAAATGTCATTGTTTCAACAAAATATTTTGTCAAAAGGAGTTTAATTAACTAACTAAAATTTACAAAAATTTATTGAAGAAAAATAGAAAAACTTTAATCAATTTTTTTCAATACATGGCAGAAGCTGTTTAACCGTGATCATAGAGTACAGTTGTTATGCATAAACATATGACAACAAATATTTTCTAGCATTGATTTGAAAGCTGTCTTTACTCAAATGCCTTCATAGGTACCATATATATAATACACATATATTGCTAGTAGGGCCTCGGAACGCTAGAAAACATTACGGCGCCGACATCGTCTCACTTAGAGTATAACGCGTCTCGTGCGCATGCGTGAGAATTCGAACTCCGCCTTTAGAAGCGAATTTTAAACTTAACCACTTCCCCATTGGGCGGACGACGCCGCCGCGCTTGCGCACAGCTCACCGTATACATTAAGGAGTTGGTTGTGTGTCTCACTTCATCGGCCAGTTTCCCACTCATAGCCGCTAGCAATATAGTAAGTATTAGATATATGATAGGTACTAGGGTGGTCTTTATTTATATAGATTTTTTTTAAATTCTGATGATCTGACTCTTTAACATTTTTCCAAATAGAGAAATAGGTCTGTAATATTTAAAACCAATTGGATATCCGTAAGACGTGCCTCAATGATCTTGTATTGAAGACCTACATGAAAATTTAAAAAAATGTGTTATTACACGTTTATAAACTTATTAAAATATACAGCAAAGATACGGAATACATTGATATTAAACAGGGAAACAATATAAAGAATCCGTGGCTTCACAGTAACTTAAGAAAATAATATGTAAACGTTGCATAAAAGCCTCTTTTGCTACTGTCTGGAGATTTATTATGGTAGTTCTTTACTTCTTGTAACAGAAACCGTTTTTGAACCTCTTTCTTAATTAAAACGCTGTTAAACCCTTCTATGACATTTAACATCCATTTCAACCGATTCCTTAACACCATTAAGGTTTTGAACGGTCAAAAATCCTTTTTGAAATTCTTCGAGAGAGTCCCAAGTAGGAACATCACTTTGCAAGGACTCGTGCAAAATTGTTATCACTTCATAAATGCTGCAGATTGAAAATGTATTGATCACCAAATCATCATCACGGTAACCGAGCGTTTCTGCAACATTTTCTTCATCACAAACGTCAAACGATTTTGACTCACTAACAAGTTTTGCTTAATGTGATTTAACACTCTGCTGTTCCTCCTTAACATTATATTTGATTGTTCAGTTCTATGTACATTTTTTTCCAATTTCAATTGCTTTTCTTACTTATTCTTTGCTAAAGTAATTTTCATCTGCGCCTCTTTAAACATGCTTTTCAACATTTCAATTTCACATTCTTCGGGAGGTACAATAGTTACAGTTGGTACAAATACAAATTATCATCATTTAGTAGTTATAGAACACTTACACACATTGATTGAAATCCTCAAATCCTGCAAAACACAGATGACACATTCGCCATTTTGGGGAAACTGCTGCAACAATTTGCTAGGGGAATCTAGTTACTTCCGCTAAATGGCCAGTCTCTCAATTCAAGGGTTTCTATAGGTAATCATAGACAGCATTTTCATACAATTGTAAAAAATAGCACTATGAAATACTTTCGAGTTTTGAATATAGAACGTATTGAAACAGTTCTCTAGAAAAATTCAACGTGTAGATAAGTCAAACGAGAGCTAGATAAGCATAATGACGAATGGAAAAGAAGAAAAAGAAGAGAAAAATATTAAAATTGGCTTTATTGTGTTCTTCCACAGTAATTTACTACAGGGGAAATGGAAAAATGTTTTCGAGAACTACTAATTCTTTGTTCTGACGTTCCTATGTGATCTACTGTCAAATCGACGCACTTGGTTTATCGATGTTTTGTTTTCATAATTCTCTTTTAATAGAAGTGACTGACGACCCTCTAACCATAAAGATACTTTAGTTTTTAACCTGTCATCCTCCGTCAAATGCGTTTCACGAATGTGAGCTTTCAATTTCCAGATCAGAAAGAAAGTCGAGGTTTAGAGATCTGACGAACAGACCGGGCGTAGAAAGATTTCAAAGCCCAGTTTAGTCGCTTTTGGCGGTTTTGCAACACATTTGTGCAACGACGTTTTGAGGTGCTGCAGGAGTAGTACACCTTTTGGTGTCACCATTGTCAAGAAAGTTGATAAGCAAAATGCCAAAAGTCCAGAGCATAACTTTGTCCATCGACGGTTTCGCTTTGATGTTTTTTTGGAGGCGAAGAGTTGGAAAGCAGCTGCTGTATGCTGGCTTGTTTGGTGACGGGGTCATAGTGGTGGACTCAAGTATCTACATTTCGGCGCGACTAGACGTGTTTTACGTTTTCCGGCAATAACAACTTGGAATAATCTAAATAAATGTAGATATTTTGACGACACTGCAACGAATATGTGCGACGACGCATTGTCGCGCATTATAGGAGAACCCGCTTAAGAATGTTTGAACTTAATTTTATCCCGCAATTTGATCAGAAGGTAGTTGATGGTATGACCATTGTCAAAGAAAGTTGATAAGAAGGTTGCCGTTAGAAGTCCAGAAAGGCGAGAGCATTACTTTGCCTGTCGACGGTTTCGTTGTGAACTTCTGTGGGTGCGAAGGGTTGGAAAGTAGCCGTTCCACGCTGGCTTGTTTGATGATAGGGTCGTAGTGATGGACCCAGTTTTGCGTTTTCCGCCAATAACAACTTGATATTATCTAAGTACAAATTTATACAAAACTTAAAGATAACACGGGATTAAAAGGACCGTACAAGAAATTTCTTCGCTGTTAGCATAAGAGAAAAGCTTTGTCAACGCAATTGCTGGGAGTCTGTCAAACATGATTGGAACAGCTAAAAGACGTGCTATATAATTTTGGACAAGAAATTGTGGCCTTAAAACAGGATGTTCCTGAACTCAGGAGGATATGGTAGAAACAGATAACTATTGTGATCGCTTAGAGCTGTATTCTAGATTAAGTGAAAGTAACTGGGAAAATGCTATAGCTGTTGTAATAGACTCTAGGGAATATATTTGATCGTACCACAAATTTGAAAAGCTAATTGCGTCTTTAACTATAAAAAGTCGTTAAAAGAAACTAAAATTGCAGCATAACGATTTAACAAGACAAGTATTAGTTCTCAGATCTACCTCTAAAAAATATGGTAAAGGCAAATGGTCCAACGATTGTGTAGTACTCATCAAATCAAATGGGGATTGTCAAGGGAGCAGCCAGGGTTTCAGTGAGAAGGAGGCAAATTTATGTACACACTTCTTCCGGACTTCCGGATCTTTCCTTTTTTCCAGTATTATTTTTTACTTCCTTTTACGATAAAGGAAGTATTGGATTCACCCCAAAAATTCGAAATTGAGTTTTCAACAGATCTTCACGTTTTAGAGTCCCCTGATCCCAAAAAACATATTTTTTTTCATTGGTCTGTCTGTCTGTCTGTCTGTCTGTCTGTCTGTCTGTGTGTCTGTCTGTCTGTCTGTCTGTCTGTCGGTCTGTCTGTGTGTCTGTGAACAGAATATCTCAAAAACAAAAAGAGGTATGGCATTGAAACTTCATATATAAGTTTTATGTACTATGTAGATGAGACAGCAAGCTTTTGAAGAAAATCGCATAACCCGAAGTAGGTGTTTACTCTTGCGAGTTTTCAATTTTTTTCGATATTTTCAAAAGCGGCTCTAACGATTTTTTTCAAACTTTATATTTTTATTACATTTTTAATGTGTATTGATGTGAGATAGGTAATTTTCCAGTTGAATACTTAAATGGGTTTCTTTTGTTTTTTTTTCTATTTTTTTGATTAACTCCTATTTTAAATAGAACACCCGGTATATTATTACATTTTTTAATTCAGCTTAAAATTCTAGAAAAAAATTGTCTCTTTAACTAACTCTCTATTTTGTACCGTTTTTGTAGAATTTGCAATTTTTGAAAATTTTTGACAAATGCTTAGAAATTAAAAATCAAATTTTTGGCTAATTATAAGATCACTGTAAAAGGAAGTTGTGTGAGTGTATCACACCAGATTTTTTATGTACACTTGGCAGTCATGTTCCACTAAAACGGTCTTCTGACAATATTCTTTATCCTTCCAGGGATTGAACTTTTGTATTACATTTCCGCTCGGTTTTTAAAATTACATAAAATAACTTTTTATTTTGTAAGGTTTTTAAGTGAATGACAAGTTTGCGAACTTCTATCTCGGAACTCAGATATTGGAAGTGGGACTAAAATGTGCTCGTTCGATATTCAGAAACGGCTGTTACGGGACAAATACGAGGGAAGGTTTTCGCTACTACGCCATGAATATTTTGATACCGGCTTGTAAGCGCATTATACGTCATACATACCCATTAATTGGCGCTCATTGAATTTGGTTTTTCGAACTGAAAATATTTTTATTTATTATTTTTTATTAATTTTGAACCACGCTATTGCCACGGATACGAGTTGAGGAGTGGTACTTATCCCAGAACGAAATACTCTTATTGTTGTAACCTATACAGCTCGATGTGAAGTAGGTTAGGTTTCGCGTTAATTTTGGCACAATCTGACGCAAAACCTAACCTGCTAACCTCGACTTTGACATAGACTTACAGTGCCACCAACATATTATTCATACAACAAATATTTCAAAGCCAAGCTTGATTTCACTTTCTGTTACGGTATTAAAAGAACTTTACGACACCCACCCAAGGTGAGCATCGCACCACGGAATCAGTCCTGAAAAACTGGCACACTTGCCCTGAAATCGGTTCGAAATAGGCTAATAGGCCACGGCTGGAACGCTCAGGGAGTCGGGCGTGAGTCACACGATACGTTCTGGGCAAGCGTGTTGCGGAATAATATATATAGGGTATGTTGAAATCGTGAGGGCGCCACCAAGCCTGTCTTAACCCGGCTAACCGGGCCTGGACGGTTAGACGGGAGCGAAGCACGCAAGATACTCCGCCGATAGGATTACTCAAGAATTGCAAGGTCAAATAACAATTTCGGGGTTGCCTTATGCAAGGATTGTAATTAGGTGTCAATCCGACCGCGACTACGCAGCTGTCTCACCCACCTGTACGCTCAAAGCTCCCTCGTTCCGTCGCACAATAATCAGTACAATGAAGGGGGCGCTTATCTGAAACAGAACATGCACAAGTCGAAACAAAACAATAGTTCCCTTAGCTAACAAATCATGTATTGACTAACGGGTTACAATGGGGCAGCAGAGTGCGTCGCCCTATATCTATAACTAGATTATAACTAAGGACACCAGCTGGCGCGCGCGCTCTAAACCTAGCGACAGATGTTGAACAGTAATGAACAAATTAGCACTCGCAACATGGACAGTCTGCAATTCTGAATGAATGCACAAATATGCTGGCGCGACGCCTTATGCAGCGAACAGCAAAGATCAAATTAGCACTCGCAACATGGACAGTCTGCAATTCTGAATGAATGCACAAATATGCTGGCGCGACGCCGTATGCAGCGGACAGCAAAGAACAAATTAGCACTCGCAACATGGACAAATATGACGACAGTGCCTGTAGGCACCAGAGTTGTGACGGCTCGCTCGCGTTCACAGCGGTAGTCAGTTCAAAGACACATACCTTAATATGTAGGCGGTTGGGGAGCCTGGTACAGTTGAGTTGCGACAGGCTGCAGTCTTAGGTGGCAGGTACCTTCGATGTTCGACGGCTATAGGGATGAGTGCACATCCGCCATAATGGCGACGTGAGACGCGTCAGGACGCGTACGACGGGACGACGAGAAATGGGCCACTTTCGTTCTGCGGGACAGATCCTCGTAGGTCGAGATGAAGGGGGCACGACCCCTTACTTACGGAAGCAGGAACTGGGCTCAAAAACACCCACGCTACGCCGAAGACAAATCGAAACTCACACTCACAACCACCACACGAGCGTTCTCTGCAACGGGCTGCGGTCAACTGCCCAGAGGGAAGCGCTGGCATAGGTCACCTTGGTCGTGTCCCCACGTGACTAAACCTCGGCAGCCAGTCGCGGGGCGATAAAATGAAACAAATTAATGCCGGCACCAATGGTATCACGCCTCAACGGCGTGCTTTCTAGAAGATTCGGAATTCTTGCGGGAGATACGCTCGGCTGCCACAGCGCCATCAGAGGGGAGCTCCAACCGACGAGAAATGCTGCGTTTGGGGCCAAATATGTGCGAAATCATGATTCTGGAATTAGGCGATGGAGCCAAATAAAGAACTAAAAGGGTTTAGCATACGGGCACGCTGCCCTAAAGCCTAGGTGGCTATTTAAAATACCAAAATGACCTAACATTTCGTTTGCTCACATGTTATAATTTACAATAGTTGAGTTTTTTTTAAAATCTTGTAGAATGTAAATTGTAATATTTTGCTCTTTGTAAATGTTTAGGCTTGTGCAATTGCCCACTCCTGCCCTTCCGTGGCTATGCCCATGGCGCTTGTAAAAAATTGATACAATGGACCAACTCGCCAAACTGAAGTAATCATTGTGTCTAGGTACTCTTTTCTTTAGATGTACAGTTGAGAATTTTCACGCTCTGGCTTTCGTTCTTGCCTCTAAAGCGAAATCGAGGCCAAAAACAAAAGTGGGGGTAGTAAGCTAAGAGCGAAAGAGAGGAGGAGTTTTGTTCTAACGCTTGCTCTCGGTTTAACAAATGACAAAAGTGACCAAGGTATTTTACAATATTTTATTATTTAAATAGAACCAAATAAAATAACACTATTGATGATTAATAATGCAATCAATATAAACGCAAGACAACATTACACATTAAATCCAAATGTGATCCTTTAGGCCACAAAGAAATTAGGCAGACGACATATTTACTTGAGTCATCGTTACGACGGTGTCAGTATTTTGTGATTAGTAAGGCTTGGGATAACAGTCTTTCAACGGGGACCGAATTAGCACTTACATATTGCCAGAAAATCTTTCGGCATTCTTGTAAAATTGAGATAAGTGGGGCTGTACTTTTTCCAGTATGCCAAAACGCACTTTTGATGATCATTTCAATGCTAAATATTCATCAATATCTAATTTCCAGTGTTTCGTGAAGTTATTTTTGTAAAAAGAGAAGTGAAGTCAGTGGCGACTCGTGGAGAGTTTAGATGGTAGAACCAAATGAACGTAAAATGCATTTTTCACCCCCTCACACACAAAGACAAATTTCAGTATTCTGAGATTTGATTATTTCGCATAAGGGCTGAAAATTGGATCTATGAGCTAATTTGATGACAAGATGGATTAACGAAATCAGTTTATTGTCAGTACTCGAGTAGCTCTAATTGTTTAGCATGTTTTGAGGACATTTCTTTTTTAATCGTTTTAATGCTAGTGCTTCTAGTAGAGTATGTACTACCAGGCGACAATGGTGTTTCACTGCACCTTATTAGATAAGTTTGTTTGCGACAGGGTTTGAAAAAACCCGGTTTTTTTCAGAAAAACCCAACCCATTGTGCCCATGGGGGGGTTTTTCGGGTTTTTTCGGGTTTTTTGGGTTTTTTTCGGGCTTCCCCGGGTTTTTCGGGCTCTTTCGAGTTTTTCCCGGGATAATGGCTCTTCGAATAAAAGACGAAGCATTTTTTTCCATCATCATTGATGACGGATGCCGTCAACAATCAGTTTTCATCCCCTCAATGGTGGAAACTTGTTGGAAAAAGAACCGAAAAAATGTCAACCTTGCCACATGGTTTTTGTGATTTTTTCTTAGGTCTATCTTCGGAGCCGGCATCTTCAGCTTCCATTGAACGATACTTTTCTACATTCGGACTTGTTTGGAGTAAACTATGAAATCGCCTGGGCGTGGAAAAAGCCACAAAACTAGTGCAAGTGTACAGACATTTGCGCTCAACTGATACACACCCTATTGACTGGTAATAATTAATTGTTCTTGCTCTAATATTCTGTTTTTTACAATCATTAATTATATTTCTAATGTTCTATTATTCTTAAAGGTAATTAATTGTTTTACTAATTTGTAATAAAATTCTAAAAGTTGAGGTTTTTTGTTCAAATTGTTTAACCCAAGTTATGAGTTTACTAGTCCCTTGGAGTGAATCCAGGGGGTTTTTCGAGCGGGTTTTTTCACTGTGGCGAACCCTGGTTTTGCGAATGCCATTATAAACTCCATGTGTAGAGTTTCATTGTTAACATGGTGCAGCTTCTATCTGTTTGAGGATTTTAGCTTGTAATCTTTGCCTATAATAACAGGATTAAGAATAAGAAATAAACACAGATAGATTATACTGAAATAATGATAATTCAATCAAAAATCGGCAGGGAAGTTTGGAGTAGTGATTTATTAAAGTTTTTGGCAAATAATTACACACGTCACTGGTACGTAATAGTAATTTACGATACAAGTAACGTTATCAAGCTTTTTACATTACGAGAGAATAGTTTGAATGAACGAGCGACGTTAGGAGCGAGTTCTTTAAAATTCTCGAGTAATGTAGAAAGCAGATAACGTTACGTATATCGTAACACGGTTTATTTTATCCTAAAATACTAATCTTTTTAAAAAATAGGAAAAATGGTTATTAATGACACAACAGCGAGTGGTGGTATCACTAGTAAGAGAAAAACTCAATACTGTACTGTTGGTAGCACTGTCAGGTTATGTTAAATTTGAGATTTTCAGGTTAAATTTTGCGTCAGTTTGTGTCAAATAACAAACAAAACCTAACCTACTAACATCGAATTTGACATAGACTGACGATACACTTCAGTGCTGTCAACATGTGATTAAATGCTAATAAAGTAACGTTATGTTATTTTTCTTAACAACACTAGTGCTGTTAAATGCATCTTAACGCAACTTGTTGCTAATGAGTTATTGTCATAATAACATAATAGGATAAAATAAAATAACTTAAGACACTTACGCAACTTTCAAGGATGAATTTGTTCAAATCCGAATTTCTTATCGAAAGGAAAGAAATGCCGCAGGTGTTATGTAATTAAATGCTCCATTCTACAAATGGATTTATCAGTCAGTCTCGTGGTGTCTTCGACCAGTGCGTGTTTAACAAAATTAACAATAGACCCGTTTACGAACACTGAGAGGGTTGCTTTGATTTTTTGTAACCTCATCTCATAACCTCGTTCAAGGTTGGCAAGAAAGAATGAAAAGTGCGGCTCAAAGGATTCGACAGCAACCATCCTTGTTTGCAGGTGTTAGATCTTCAATGCAGAGACGATTCCCGGCTTGTGTTGATCGAGAGGAGCATTTCGAACAGTGATGTGTGTATGTAAGTGATTTAATAAGAAGAATATTTTTGCCCCACCGGTGAGTGATTTTATTCATAATTTAATGAGGAGGCGGGACAGTCATAGGCGTCGTTACACGACTGGTTTTTGGGAGTTACAACATAAATATTATAACGGGTATTCTAATAGCTATTTATGCAACAAGTGCTAAAAGTCGACGTTTATGCGCGAGACATGAAAATTATGAAACGAAGCCGAAGGCTGAGTTTCAAAACATGTCTAGCGCATAAACGACTTTTAGCACGCGTTGCATACAATATTTTATCTACGACCTTAATTTAGCGTTTTTAAACCATAAATATCGATTTAAGAAAGGTTCGCATCTGCGACGTTTTTAATTTATGTCATAATGAATAGTAGGTCTGCGCCGCTGTGGCGATTGTTTGGCCACGCCCGTGCTGTCAAGGTGAGTTACGAAATGTAATTATTGATACTCCACATATGACTGTATTCATTACATAACGCTTTAATTATTTAAAAAACGCTTTACCTGTAACGCAAGAAGCAACTAGAATAGCTTTACAATTTCACTTGCAGTTCGAAATTGTAGTTTTGAACCTCGCTTCACTTTTAGCACATGTGCTAAAAGTAAACAGCTGATTTCTTTAAACACGGTAAACTATAAAACGTCACTTTTAGTAAAACAAGCTAGTGCTAAAAGGCCTACTTTTAGTAGTGGTCGTAGATAAAAGTCTTTACGTTCTGGGAGGCTATAAAAATTCAAACGTATGAATAATATGTGGGTGGCTCTGTAAGTCGATGTCAAATTCGAGGTTATCAGGTTAGGTTTTCCGTCAGTTTTGACACAGACTGACGCCAAACCTAACCTGCTAACATCGAATTTGACATAGACTTACAGTGCCACCACATATTATTCATACGTCTGAATTTCCATAGCCTCCCAGAACGTAAAGACTTTTTGAACACTCGTTACATACATTAAAGGAAAATAAACACTACAATAAAGCGTTATACAAACTACAGGGTGATTTTTTTATCGTGTAACATACTTGTAGGCAACTCTTCTTACAGGTGCATGCAATGCATAGTGAACTTTACTTTTTTTAAATAATAAATTATTTTTAATATTAAGCAAGCTTTGGGAACCCAAATGTCAACTGACGTTTGGTTACTTAAATAAAATTTCATTTTGTCAAAACTTTAATAACATTCGCAATGTATTCAAATGAAGAAAAAACTGATATGATGTTGATTTTTGGAGAATGCCTAGGAGCGGCAGATCTAGCTGTACGACAATATGAGCAAAGGTATCCAGACGGATACCATCCATCGCATAACGCCTTCAGGCGTTTAAATAAGAAGTTGCGCGAATACGGGCAATTTAAAAAGCCAAATGTAAGACAACAATATTTCACTACCGTAGAAAACGAAGCCGCAGTTATAGAAGAAATTACTGCAAATCCCTATACAAGTTAATGGGCCATTGCAACAACATTAGCCAAACATCAGTTTACAAAATTTTAGCAGCAAATCAATTTCACCCATACCATGTCACATTAGTGCAACACCTCAATGAAGAAGATTACCCATACCCACGTCGGGCAAATTTCTGCATGCAAAATCGTTTAATAATGTGGTACTTTGTACCATATCAACCATTACGGCATAGCAACGACAATTTGTTTTACGTTTGGCAATACTGAAATGTATTGTTGGTGACACTGTAAGTCGATGTCAAATTCAGGGTTAGCAGGTTAGGTTTTGCGTTAGTTTTGACACAGACTCACAATCTAACCTATTAACCTCAAAAATGACATAGACTTACAGTGGCACCAACAATATACTTCAGTACTGCCAAATGCAGAACGTCAACTGTAGCTGCTTATTGTGCTTTAGTACATAAAAACGAGTTCTGCTCAGTTTGGTTATGTTTTGACAGCCAATCTTATAAAGACTACTAATCTGAGGTTAACTATAATTGGTGCATCAAAACTTGTTTGCTAATTAATTAAATGTCATTAGTATTAACGTTTTGCTGCTTTTGTTTATTTTAATGTAATAATAATAATGGTGAGGCACTAACACCCCATGAAGGAGCTTGGCCTGCAATGTAACTTTTATATAAAAATCTAATATTTCACATTTCTACATGAAATGCAAAAAAATAGTATAGGAAACGAGTTAGAAAAGTGGATTTACGGAACTCGTATGGCTATTTAACTACTCGCTATTGTTCAGTAAAACGTCAATTTCAATTGTAATATGGTATTGTCTGTGTAGGTACGGACCTTTTAGTTTGAGATTACCGAGGTGACCCGATTATGACGTTCCAAGAATTTGCTAATTTGCGTTGTATGGGGTCACATCTATGTAGTCACAAAAGGTAAATGTATTTTTTTTAAACATTTATTATTAATCCGTGTAAACGTGTATCGCATGTTGTTTGTTCTATAATACATACATAATATGTATTACAATTTTGTGGTATTAATATTTAAAAAAAAGAAAAATTCAAAACTCCCAATAACTCGTGGTGGATTTGTCTTCTTCTGACTGTTCGAGTTAAAGAGGTTTCACACTAATATTACCTTATGCCATTCTAGATATTTTTTCTACCATGAATTTTGGGACACACAGTATGTGCCTCTTTCTTTCTGAAGTAGCTTACTTTTCAGCCACTAACACTTGACGTTGCGGCCGCACTTTTATTTAGAAATAGTATAAATGAACATCAAAATAATTTGCCTACACCAACTTCTTGTGACCGTTTTCGTTATTGGTCCCCAAATTAACACTTGGCACCAAAAATAATAAATGAGCACCATAATGCTTTTACCAAGAATATCGTCATCGGTGCCCTTTTTTTTTCTTTGTATGTTTATATGTATCTTTGTTCGCTATCTCCTCCGAAGATACTGGACCGATTAGATTGTATAATGCTTAAAATTTTGTTAATTTTTAGACTTAGATCGTAGGCCGGTTTTTATTTTCAAAAAAGTACGAAAAAGTAAAGTTTTAATTAAATGGTGTAATTAGCGAAGCTAAGCCTAGCTCGGGTGATTCACTATATATCATTATAGTAGCGCCTTATTCAACGAAGCAGCGTTGGTTCAGTGGTAGAATACTCGCCTGCCACGCGGGGGCGGTTCGGGTTCGATTCCCGGCCGATGCATCCTTTTTTAATTTATATTAATGAATCTCTCTTAAATTAGCTAACCGAAGCGTAGCTCGGGTGATTCACTAGTATTAACTAAGTGCCAAGCACCGTAAAAGACCACCGAAAAAATAATAAGAGACCTCTAATAGCTGTTTATGCAACAAGTGCTAAAAGTGGATGTTTATGCACGAGACATGAAAATTATTAAACGAAGCCGAAGGCCGAGTTTCATAACATGTCGAGTGCAGTAACACTTTTAGCACGAGTTTGCATACAATATGTTTTCTACGACCTTAAATTTACTGTTAATAATCTATAAATGTCGATTTAACAAAGATTTGCATTTATGACAGTTATAATTTGTCATAGTAAAGAGATGGCTGTGATCGGCGCCTTCTAGCTAATTTATTATTTATTTTAGACCGAATAAACCTTATATCAAATAAAATGGCACATAAAAACCTACATTTTAACACTATCAAAATTTTTTTATATTCAATTGTTTCAGAGTGGTGACGTCACATGCATTTTTTTTAAACGACACTGTATATATTTTTTTACATTTTCTGGTAGAGATTTGTTTTCTCTTTTCAACAATATAAATATTTCATGCCCTTACATAAGAAAATTTTCGAGAAAAATTAAAAAACATTTTTATCGGTAGGAGGCCACGATACAAAACTATAAATTATTGTGAATTATTATGAATATCAGAAAAATCCATTTTTGTTGAGCTTTTTGTACGTAATCTCTATGTCGACCAACGCAAAATGTTGTAAATTCTCGTTTTATAATTACAAAAACACAACGAAGAAGATAATAAAGGATACATTGACTTATATTCCGATATTACGAATAAGTTGCTCGTTAACGAGGTTTTTTAATCGCTGGCAGCGATTCTTTACGTAACACATCGTCTCTTGCTGTTTAATTTTGTTTAAGTAATATTATTGACATTCTTGAAAATTCATGTTACACTGCACATTTGACCACCTCACATTGCACACATTTTCCCGATCGTGGGCATACAACGCTCTGTCAAGCATCTCGGAATTTCACATATATCCAGTCCGTATAAAATGAAGTATAGGTATGTTATAATTTAGCAGGGTGACGTTGGTCTTACAATTTAGCAGGCAGTGCACAGGACCTAAGGGCGTGGCTGGTTGTAGCAAGGACCACTCATCAGAGCTGGGCAAATGACTTTAAAAAGTAATTAATTACTAATTATCAAATACCGCCCAATGAAAAAATTGAATTACCAGAGATTTCAATTACTCACATGAAATAGTAATTCAATTACCAATTACTTAGTAATTGTAATTGTACAACATCAATTACTTTCTCAATTACTTTCAATAGAATTTATTGTCAAATAGTTGTATTTAGTAGAACTTTCTTGCAACTTGCAACTATCATTAGTGTCATGTCGATTCGTAATCGTAATCTAAAGATGCTAAGTTTTTATGTTTTGTTAACCATAGTAACCTACATACTTTATCACTTTTGAAGTTTTTTTGATAATTAAGTCCTGTAGCTAAATGCACCGTTCACCAAAACCAAAAGTTTTTAGTTTGTTTTGATGTAAAATGTAAGCAAATAAATAAAGTCAAGCAAATAAACCACATGAGGCATAAAAAGGATCTTCAGTGCCGATGGGTAAACTATGTTTTTTTTTTAAATCCGGAAATCGTGAAATTACAACATTTCAACCAACTTTTTTAGGTTATGTTTACGTCTGTTGACGTTTATCTGTCGCCCCGCCCCGCCAAGAAAGCGACAAAGAATGGATAATTTACAAAATGTTTATTTATTTGTTTTACGCTGTCGACTCAAAAACGTAATTTTCTGGACTTTACGCCTGATACACTTGCTCGGCAGTATACTCTTATGCTAGTACATTGTTTAAATTAAGCAAATTGGATTGAATAATAGTAGATTATGCAATAAGGGAGAGAAATGCGTTACTTTGCTGAGGTGCAATTTCTGACTTGAGGGCAAAGCCGAATGAGATATAATCTGGTATGTACTAAACACATTAAAAGTATTAATACACATATACACAAGGGGGTTCTAATTTGCAGGTTAAATTCGAGGCACCTATAATGCTACATAGCAGCTTGTGGACGTGTAGGAAGCCCTGCGACATGCAGGTATCATATGGGGCTTCGAATAACTTTTGGTGGAGCTCTGCACGATCGGAGCCTTCTAGCACACGAGTCCCAATAAACCCAAGGGTACCATGCGTTCACAAAGGGGTCGAATTTGGCCGTAAGGGGGGAAAAGAGAGTTAAAATTAATTGCACACAATAGAACCATGGTGTAAAGCAGAAAAGGGAAATTTGGGCACACCTCTTTGATGTTCGGCTCCCAGCTTTGCCGAAATGTAAGCATGTGCTTGCAAGCGAATCCAGAATAATGTCTGATTTGAGAAATTTCCATAAATTTTCCCCAACGAGACGCCATCTAAATATTCCAATCAAAACGGAATCAAAAGGAAGCTTTCTCAAGTAAGGATGCTAGCGAAAAAACTAGAACATGGTACGTATCACAAACGTCGTTCACTCAGCAACCTTTCTCCATGAGGGCAAATGGACGAAAATTGGCTGATAAGCCTCCAAAAGTTTGGGAAAGAGAGAAAATGCTGAGTATGCAAGTAAACTAGCACGAGCATCAAGTGATGCCTAAACTGAAGCAAATTAATTAAGAATATTTCCACCTATTGAAACTCAAAAATAGACTGATAGCTCAATTAGAATGTGGGCAAAAGTTTAGCTTCAAACTAAAATAGGGCAAATAATTACAGGGCAGTATTTAAAAGTGACTTTTGCCTCATAACAACATTTTTCAAAAAAATTCCAATTCTTATTTTAAAACTAA
Source organism: Agriotes lineatus (assembly GCA_940337035.1). Lineage (NCBI taxonomy): Eukaryota > Metazoa > Arthropoda > Insecta > Coleoptera > Elateridae > Agriotes > Agriotes lineatus. Next base: position 30,557,076 of record OW679203.1, on the reverse strand, counting down.
GTTATACTTTTTACTAACGAAAAACAATCTTTCGAAATTAATGAAATAATTTCCAAAAAAATCTTCAAAATGTGACAGGCGAAGCGTTGGAATGAGAATCGCAATAAAAAAGTTCTAACCACATGAGTATGGGAAGTTTGAGGGATTTATATAGAAAAGTAGTGGAAATGCTTTTTGAGAAAGGTTTTCTGTTAATAAGTGGGTATACTAATTATCTTAGATGTGTGTAACCCTTGCTTAATTTTGTTTTTAAAATATGGTACTTCCAAGTTAATCGTGTGTCTAAGTAAACACCTAAATATTTAACTGCTTCCTCACTCCAAGGGGTTAGCATGATGGAAGTAAATTCCAAATGAAATTTAAGCCAGTGTCTACAATTATAAGGCTATTAGGAAATGATTCTTGAGTAGTATTGGAGGTTTAAATATTATTTTCTGTTGGTGTTTGGTTTTTCTATTCCGGTGGTGAATATTTGATTACGTATATTTTGTTGTTGTTAATAATAGTTTTTTGCTCCGTAATTATCCATATGATTTTCACCATAATTGCTGCACACTGGAGGATCTGTTTTGTTTTCCTTGCCGCCAGAGTAGCAGTGATTGCTTTTGCATTTTACACACAGCGGTTCGAGGATACATTCGTTTTTGTGTGCTCCTATCGGTGTCGGTGGTAGAAGGTAGAAGATGATCAGAATTTCGGTTTTGTTGGCTCATTGTAACGTTCAATAAGACTGCCTAGCTTCAGAAGGAGTTAGGTAATTTGTAACTACTTAATGATTTGTATTGCACGTATTGATTTGATAAATTTTTAGAAAGAATGTTTATCGACGCTTTATCGTTTGCTTAATGTTTGAGGTCAATAGATATCACTATAAAAACCGCACTCGGTGGCGATCAAAGGCAAACTTCCCTAAATTTCTAAATTTAAATTACAGATTGTGAGGGTGTTAATTTTCAATTATAGCTAGTTGGTGGAATAAAGACTTTATTTATTTATCTATTTATTTAGCGATAGCCATATTAATATACATAGTCCTTAAAAAGTTATTTAGTTATAGTAATTTTGATTATAGTGAGTTTTTTTTAATTACTTTGTTTCTAGTAAAGTCATTAGAAGAAAAAAAGCTTTATTTTTGTTTAACCCAAATAATCGCGCACACCACGACTTGCTGAATTGTGACACAAACGTCACTTGCACGGTCTTCTGAATTGTGTGTAACCTCAAAGTGACGCATATGTGATATGTCAGAGAAATAAACATGGCGGAAGTCCAGTGGCTATATACGGACAGTATGGCAGCCATTATGAGTAGCAGAGCTGGGCAGAAATTAATTACTTTGTAATTAGATTACTAATTAAAATCCTTTTTGTTTATTTGCCTTGGAATTGAATTACTTTTCAAAATGCGGTAATTGTAATTGGAAATTGCTCTTTTTGTTAAAAAGTACTTGAAAATTACTTTTTGAAAGTAATTAATTACTACATTCAATTCAGATCAACGGTTTTATTTATAAAGCATATTAGCAATACAGTTTTGTAATAATCAATACAATTAACATAAGAATAATAGAAAACATACATAAATAACAAACTACCTAAGTATCACGACGCAAATCCAAGTTGTCGGTTATGGTACCCAGAACTGCGGCAGCATTGCCACGTTGAATAGCAATGCTAATTCCTTGAATTAGGAATGAAGTTGACCTTTTGCCTTTATTGACATTGGTAATTTTTTTGACAATTTGTCTAATAAATTTCAATGCATTTATGCCCCAAACTCCAAAAGTTTCAATAGCCAATGGATAGAAGAGATAATTATTTTGTAAATTTAGATATTTTTTTGATTTGTTTTTCTCGGCAAGGATTGCTGCTGAACCAACGTTTTTGGAAGAATTTAGAACATGGGATGCTGCCAAAGTGTCTATACCAGTGAAATCCCACACTACTGCCCTACCAAACTTCCATGGAATGAGTGACATTCCATCAGGACGCTTTCCATCATCACGGCTTGTACCAACAGGCTCAAGAATGGCAGTAATTTCTGCAGAAATCAGAGCCTTCTTAATTAAGTCGTTAACTTCATGGTGACGAGAAAAACGACCAAAACTATACCTACAACTCAAACCATGTAAACCAAACTCATCTACAAGAGAATTGCATTTACAAAAATGTTTAACACATATGGGAGAACCTAGACGAAGGCCAACAGCAATTCTGAAAGATTAATTGTCCAGAAGATTACCGAGAGCAGCAACTGGCAGAGCATTTAACCAAGCCCCTGATTCAGCAGAAGAAACTGCCATGAGTCGAGCTTTAATTTGAGTATTGGAAGCCGACTCAAGCAAAGCACTTGCAACTAAATTCAAAAGTGTTCTATCCCATGCCTTCTGCATTCTCTCTTGACTTTCAGACAAAGTTAAACCTGTAGAAAAATGACAAATCTCCAAACCCTTACTAAAATTTATATTAAAAGTTAAAAAAAAAGATGGAAGAATTTGCTTCATTAAAGGTTGAGCGCACACAAAAGAAGACGAGAAACAAAGAATAGCCAAAGTAATTTCATCACTAATATTGTTGAAGATTCTTTCTAAGGATTGGCTTAAGGATTGTCAATTTCTTCCAGGATGGATGAAAAATTCAATGTAGGATGACACCTTAAAAAATAAATAAATTTGGGTACTGCAAGACGATGTTTAAGAAGACAACAAGAAATGTGCGCAGGTAAGTCATCCAATTTGTTAAAGATTTTGTTTTATGATTCCAAAAAAAGAACTCAGAGCAGTATTTGTAATAAAAATAAATCTGATGTTTTCAAAATTTTAATTCCAGGAAAAATACAATCAAATTTTGAAAAAATGGAGGAATTACATTCTTTCACAAAAGACAATTCGCATTTATCAAAATTTAACTCAAGCCCCAGAGATTTAGGTTGTATGACAATAGATTCAAGGTCATTTAAACAACATCGAGATTATCACCTAAAGAGCCATCATCTAGGTACCAAGCATTAAACTCCCTAGACAGATATTTAACAAAATTATGAATTGTTAGACAAAATAACATAGGACCGAGTGGGTCACCTTGTTGAACACCAGATTGAGAAAAAATGTCACCATCACCAAACACTAAAGAAGAAGGGTTACCATAACATTGAAAAATAAAAGGAGAAACATCGGGTGAAATTTTGACAACTTCCGTGAACATGACACTTTTATCAAGCGTATTAAAAACATTAAACATCCATCTTTAAAGATACCTCATTGTCTGCTTCGGGATTAAAGCAAAGATATTGTCTAACAAAATGTACAACAGCTTCACAACCTCCTCTAGTTCCGAAACCAAATTGTAAAGGACAAAAAAATTGTCCAAAATGGTCTTTTAAATAAAAACAACAAATTTTGGCAACAAGTCTTCTGAAGAAATTACCTACGGCGATCGGTATAATTCCCCCACCTTTCTTTGCCAGAGCGCAAAGTGAAGCACCATATAAAGTTAAGCACACTTCAGGGGTCACTCTGCCAGAAAACATGAAATTACATAGAGACGTAAGGGAGGTGAGAAGAATATCACCGGATGCTCCCGCGCTTGATCCATAATTACTAGGAGATGATATTTTAAATTGTTCAATTTTAGATTCTTTATGAGCCTTGCTTTTATGTATTTTGAGATTGATAAAAAGGTTTCCACAACTATCACAAAATCATTTTTTGGACTTCTTTTCAATGACGACGGGATACCTCGACCCATGTTCAGCACAGTCTTCATTGATGAAATTGTTGAAACAGCAACATCTCACAGACATGACAGCTGGAAAAAATTTCCTTCTTGCAACACGAAACCTCACACAACTGGGTACCAGGGTAGCAACCAGCATCTTCTTGGGGAGCTTTATGTCTTCTTAAATTCATTAAGCACGACTAAATTGTTCTTCTTGATTAAAAACTGTTGCAAATAAACGATTTTGTGGTAGAGATTTTGATGTCTGACAGTGACGTTTTATTTATATCCAACTCAATTACTTTACAAGTATTTAAATTACCTGTGGTAATTGAAATTGCTCGCGGTAATTGAACTACTTTGTGGTATTTGAGTTACTGACCTCGAGTGGGTGCTAAATCTTCAGAACGCAAAAACTACAATAAGATTTTATTAAGTTACATATTAAGCAAATCGGAATAGGGTCTTCCCGTTTATGTAAGCCTAATTTATGATTTTCTCTGACGCTCGAATAACAGCAACTTTTGTGCAACATTTGCATTTTATATGACGCGTTCACGAGCAATGAGTGCATTGGTGCGTGTATGTAGTGCAATGGTATGTCTAATTAGTGTTGCAATATGTTATTAATTTAATTTTTAAATAAGGGTACCACACAAATATTTTTCGTATTCTTGTTATCAAATCTTAGGTTGATTAAAAGTTACTTGTAAATTGATAGATAAAAATAAATAGTTGTATGCCCTTTATAATATTTTATTTATCTGCAATTAATAGAAACGGACGTCTACTCCCTGTCGTGGAAAAATTATTATTATGAACCAATATCCTCTAATGAAACTATTTTAAATTATATTTTTACCGTAGGTATTGCAATCTGTAATGCACATACCGCAAATATAGTTATTGAGTCTTCAACGATAAATATTAGTTTCATTATTACAACCTACATATCACATCTACTGCTATGGTTTTAAGCTCTTCCAATCAACTCTGTTAGCATTGTCAAATTAATGGGCAGTTCATGAAAGCTCAGAGTGAAATATTGTATATAACTGCAAACCTAAAACTTGAATTTGCCAGAAGAAATACATTTGTAATGAGATGCCAGTAATTTCAGAATAATTAATTAATGAACGCGATAAGCCAAGCTCAATTTGAACGGGGATCTAAGTTGAATGTAAGTTCAGTTAATTCATTAGGTTTGTGCTAAAGTAAATGCCAAGCCGAATGGAATTTAATAATTACAAGATGGATCGCGAAAGCAAGGGAATGAAGCGTAGAATTCAGGTACAGTTTAATAGTGAAATCCAGTCAGGGTTTTATAAGAAAGGTAATTGAAAGATAGATAAGCTTATGAACATGCAACGAGCAGATAAGTATGAAGGCATTAAAGCATTTGAAGGAAACCTTAAGAATCAAGAGGCAAGGGTTATAGAAAGTGCAGAAAAGGAGACAGCATATGAACTTAAAAATGTGTGGAAAATAAAACAGTGAATTCAAAGGAAGCCAGTGCAGAAAATGTGAAAACTAAATACTCTAATCAGTGCAGTGACATGTGAATATTTAAACAAAAATAAATAGACGTGCAGTGACAAATAGACACGCAAAATTAGTATAAATTTAAACAATTATTTTAGATGTAATATTAGTGTACAAAATCCTAGCTTTAAGTAGAATTTATTGTTAAAAGTCAGTATTTTAAACCATGTTAACATCCGCAATTAATTTGAAACTAACTAGCTTTTGTTTATAACAAAAAAAGACAAATGAATAAATTAATGGCTTGACGTGTGAAATTGTGCTCTGTATTAAAATTAAAATTTCTGATATTAAAAATAAAAATACAAGTCTGAAATTTTACCGGTGTGTTGGGCAAATGTTTGTGCCTATGTGGTATTATTTTTATCAAAATCTGCCACCACAAATTGTTGAGGTGTCCGATGCTGTTTGACATAATCTCGATCCGAAGCAGCCTTAGTTCCGACAGCTACGAGGAGGTCGACCAGTCCAGCCAGCCTATTGGGGAAGACATCAGTGCCACTCAGCAGCCCGTGGGGTTCGTGCCTGTGCTCCAACAGCAGAATCCGACTCATAGTAGCCCCGCAACAGGGTCAGAGCAGCTACGAACCCTCCGATTTGAGAACGACTAGTGCAGGTACTGTTCATTCTAAAACTAATTAAGTGAGCGCCGGGAAATTCATGCATGCATAAGAAGAGCAATAGTCAAGGTAATCCAGGCTAGTTCCATCGCCGTACGAGTGATTCCAGCATGCCAAAAAGCCCAAACTACATTATTTGAGGTTATCCGTTGGTGAGATTTAGACCGATGCCAAAATAAATAATTGGGAGATAGAAGCGGGCCCCATAAACAAATTCTAAAAACCAATGAAGAATAATGCCGCAAAAACCAACTAATTTAAATAGTTACCGATAGAACTGTGATCGATTTCACTTGTTTTGTTTATTCAATTTGACGCGATCTTGCAAACGGCGTCCATCTTGGCTTATAATTGACCCAATTTCAGTTTCGATTGTGCGCAGTTAAACGTATGCGGAGACAGATCCGTATTTAATAATTTTAATAAATTATGCATTCAGGGTCGACCCAACCGAGATGAGTCTGTGCTTTATCGATTTGAGCTAGCGTATTATTGGATTAATTGCAGATAAATAAAATATTATAAAGGGCATACAACTATTTATTTTTGTCTATCAATTTACAAGTAACTTCTAATCAACCTAAGATTTGATAACACGAATACGCAAAATATTTGTGTGGTACCCTTATTTAAAAATTAAATTAATAACATATTACAACACTAATTAGACATACCATTGCACTACATACACGCACCAATGCACTCATTGCTCGTGAACGCGTCATATAAAATGCAAATGTTGCACTAAAGTTGCAGTTATTCGATCGTCAGAGAAAATCATAAATTAGGCTTATATAACCGAGAAGACCCTATTCCGATATGCTTAATATGTAACTTAATAAGACCTTATTGTAGTTTTTGCGTTCTGGAGATTTAGCTCCCAGTCGAGGTCAGTAACTCAAATACCACAAAGTAGTTCAATTACCTCGAGTAATTTTAATTACCACAGGTAATTTAAATACTTGTTAAGCAATTGAGTTGGATATAAATAAAATGTCACTGTCAGACATCAAAATCTCTACCACAAAATCGTTTATTTGCAGCAGTTTTTAATCAAAAAGAACAATTTAGTCGTTCTTAATGAATTTAAGAAAAAATAAAGCTCCCCAAGAAGATGCTGATTGCTACCCTGGTACCCAGTTTTGTGAGGTTTCGTGTTGCAAGAAGGAAGTTTTTGCTAGCTGTCAGGTCTGTGAGATTTTCCTGTGTTTCAACAATTTCATCGATGAATACTGTACTGAACATGGTTCGAAGTATCCCGTCGTCATTGAAAAGAAGTCCAAAACATTATCTTGTGATATTTGTGGAAACCTTTTTGTCAATCTCAAAATACACAAAAGCAAGGCTCATAAAGAATCTAAAATTGAACAATTTAAAATATCATCTTCTAGTAATTATGGATCAAGCGCGGAAGCATCCGGTAATATTCTTCTCACCTCCCGTACGTCTCTATGAAATTTCATGCTTTCTGGCAGAGTGACCCCTGAAGTGTGCCCAACTTTACATGGTGCTTCACTTTGCGCTCTCGCAAAGAAAGGTGGGGGAATTAGACCGTAGGTAACTTCTTTGGAAGACTTGTTGCCAAAACTTGTTGTTTTTATTTAAAAGACCATCTTTCGTCTTTTACAATTTGGTTTCGGAACTAGAGGAGGTTGTGAAGCTGTTGTATATTTTGCCAGACAATATGTTTGCTTTAATCCCAAAGCAGACACTGAGGTATTTTTAAAGTTGGATTTTCGTAATGTTTTTAATATGCTTGATAGAAGTGTCATGTTAACGAAAGTTCTAAAAATTTCACCCGATATTTCTCCTTTTATTTTTCAATGTTATCGTAACCCTTCTTCTTTAATGTTTAGTGATGGTGACATTTTTTCTCAATCTGGTGTTCAACAAGGTGATCCACTCGGTCCTATGTTATTTTGTCTAACAATTCATAATTTTGTTAAATCTTTGTATAGCCAGTTTAATGCTTGGTACCTAGATGATGGCTCTTTAGGTGATAATCTCGATGTTGATTTAAATGATCTTGAATCTATTGTCAAACGATCTAAATCTCTTGGGCTTGAGTTAAATTCTGATGCGAAATGTCTTTTGTGAAAGATTTTAATTCCTCTATTTATTCAAAATTTGATTCTTATTTTCCTGGAATTAAAATTTTGAAAATATCAGATTTATTTTTATTAGGTAGTCCTTTAACAAATGCCGCTCTGAGTTCTTTTTTGGAATCATAAAACAAAATCTTTAACAAATGTTAGCAAAATTGGATGACTTACCTACGCACATTTCTTTTTATCTTCTTAAACATTGCCTTGCAGTACCCAAATTTATTTATTTTTTAAGGTGTCATCCTTCATGGAATTTTTCATCCATCCTGGAAGAATTTGACAATCTCTTTAGACAATTCTTAGTAAGAATTTCCAACAATATTATTGATGAAATTACTTTGGCTATTCTTTGTTTCTTGTCCTCTTTTGTTTGCGCTCAACCTTTAATGAAGCAAATTCTTCCATCTTTTTTGGAACTTTTAGTAAGGGTTTGGAGATTTGTCATTTTTCTACAGGTTTAACTTTGTCTGAAAGTCAACAGAGAATGCAGAAGGCATGGGATAGAACACTTTTGAATTTAGTTGCAAGTGATTTGCTTGAGTCGGCTTCCAATACTCAAATTAAGGCTCGACTCATGGCAGTTTCTTCTGCTGAATCAGGGGCTTGCCAGTTGCTTCTCTCGGTAATCTTTCAGAATTGCTGTTGGACTTCGTCTAGGTTCTCCCATATGTGCTAAACTGTTTTGTAAATGCAATTCTATTGTAGATGAGTTTGGTTTACATGGTTTGAGTTGTAGGTATAGTTTTGGTCGTTTTTCTCGTCACCATGAAGTTAACGACTTAATTAAGAAGGCTCTGATTTCTGCAGAAATTCCTGCCATTCTTGAGCCTCTTGGTACAAGCCGTGATGATGGAAAGCGTCCTGATGGAATGTCACTCATTCCATGGAAGTAGTGTGGGATTTCACTTGTATAGACACTTTAGCAGCATTCCATGTTCTAAATTCTTCCAAAACGTTGGTTCAGCAGCACTTCTTGCCGAGAAAAACAAATCAAAAAAATTTCCAAATTTACAAAATAATTATCTCTTCTATCCTTTGGCTATTGAAACTTTTGGAGTTTGGGGCATAAATGCATTTAAATTTATTAGAGAAATTGGCAAAAAAATTACAAATGTCGATAAAGACAAAAGGTCAACTTCATTCCTAATTCAAAGAATTAGCATTGCTATTCAACGTGGCAATGCTGCCTCAGTTTTGGGTACCATAACCGACAACTTGGGTTTGCGTCGTGATACTTAGGTAGTTCGTTATTTATGTATGTTTTCTATTATTCTTTTGTTAATTTTATTGATTATTATAAAACTGTATTGCTAATACGCTTTATAAATAAAACCATTGATCTGAATTGAATGTAGTATTTAATTACTTTCAAAAAGTAATTTTCAAGTACTTTTTAACAAAAAGGGCAATTCCCAATTAAAATTACCGCATTTTGAAAAGTAATTCAATTCCAAGGCAAATAAACAAAAATGATTTTAATTAGTAATTTAATTACAAAGTAATTAATTTCTGCCCAGCTCTGCGACTGATAATGGCTGCATTTTTTAAAAATTGACTACACTGTCCTTATATAGCCACTGTACTTCCGCTATATTTATTCCTCTGACATATCACATATGCGTCACTTTGAGGTTACACACAATTCAGCAGACCTTCCAAGTGACGTTTGTGTCACAATTCAGCAAGTCGTGTGCGCGATTATTTGGGTTAAACAATAATAAAACTTTTTTTTTTCTTTTAATGACTTTCCTAGAAACAAATTAATTTTCAAAAAACTCACTATAATCAAAATTTAAAAACCAATTTGAAGACTAAATAAAACAGAAAGTAGAGAAATTTCTGGCTAAAGAAATAAGTATACAAGAAAAAGTGGTAGAAGCGTATAAAGTGGGTAAAATCCCGGCCAAAAGAATTATCGTTGCAACTATCCAAACGTTTGAACAAAAAAGAGAGATAATGGTAAATAAAAAAAGCTTAAAGAGAAAAGAGTATACATAGAAAACGATTTAACAAAAAATGAAAGGGAGATACAAAACAAAATAAGACAGTTAGCCAAAGAGAAAGAATGAATTATAAGCATAATTAAAATTGGCTATCAAAACATAACGATAAACGACCAACTATATACATGAGATAAATTAGAAAAAAGAATCAGATATGAAGGATAGAAGGTACCGGAGGGAGGAGGTGGGACCCGGAATCAATAAAAAAACTAAAGAAGAATGAAAAATAAAAACAAAAAAATAATGAGATTAGCAACATGAAACATCAAAACCATGTTAAAAACTGGGAAGATGATACAAATCGCTAAGGAACTAAAAAAATATGAAATAAAGGTAGCAGCACTACAAGAGATAAGATGGGAACAACATGGAGACATAAAAAAAGATTTTAAAATGAGGTACTCGGGAGATGCAAAACAGGGACAGAAACGCACCGGGTTCATAATAGACAACGGGATAAAAGTAATGCAATTCAAGCCGATTAACGATCAACAAAATGCAGCAAGAAGAAGGTGGCTAAGAACGGAAAAATGAGAAGACCTGGACAAATACAAGGAAAATAAAAAGGAAGCACAAAGGACGGATAGATAAAAGAAGCAAGAATGGATAGACGGGAAGATGAAAGAGATTGAAAACGGCGGAAGGAGTAATAACACAAGAAAATTTTATCAACAAATTAAGGAACAAAAGAAACAGAATGTAATGAAAACAGGAGAAATAAAAAACGAAGAAGGCAACATAGAGTACGAGGACAGTAAGGAAAAGAATATATGGAAGGAATATTTCAGCAAACTACTATATGAAGAAATAAAGACAAATGAGGAACAAGAACAATAAGAAAGAAAGGAGGAAAGAAAAGAAGAAATTTAAGAACCATCGTATGAAGAAGCGATAGAGATTATAGGGAAAATTAAGAATGGAAAGACACCAGGTTGTGACGAGATAAATGGGAAAATTCTAAAATATGAAGGGGAAAACTTAACGAGAAGGATATACGAATTGATAAGAGAAATCTGGAGAAACGAGAAAATGCCAGTAGAATGGGAAACGGGTATAATAATAGCAATTCCAAAGAAAGGAGATCTACAGTAATGCAAGAACCACAGAGGTATAACACTACTAACCACAACCTACAAAGTGCTCACAACAATACTACAGAGAAGACTCTTACAATACACGGAGAGAGAAACGGATGACTACCAGATGGATTTTCGAACAGGTAGGTCTACAACAGACCAATTACTAGAAGAAAGTTATGAATATAATATGAAATTACATATTATATTCATTGACTACAAACAAGCATTCAACAACATAGACAGAAAAGAGCTTATGCGAATAATGAAAAGAATGGAAATGCCAGAAAAATTAAGGAGATGTATACGAATGACTATGGAAAGTTCAAGAGCGGTAGTGAAAATAGAAGAAGGAAAAACAGAGCCATTTGAGGTGAATAAAGGAGTACGGCAAGGAGACGCGCTTGCTGCAATATTTTTTAACAAGGCACTAGAGGATGCGATTAAGAGAATAAACATAAATGGAAGTATAAGAACTAAAGAAATACAACTTATAGCATACGCAGATGATATCGCAATTGTATCAAAAACATGGAAGAAAGTAACAGAAGTGTTTAAGAAACTAACAGAAGAAACGAAGAGGATAGGTCTCGCGACAAATGAAAAGAAAACAAATTGCCTGAAATGTGGAAGAAAAAAAACGACAAGGAAAAAGAAGTAAAGATAGAAAATTACACAATGGAAAAAGTAAAATCATTCAACTACTTGGGACTACCAATAACACACAATAATGACAGAAATGAAGAGATAAGAGATAGAATTCAAAAAAGATACAGAGCGTTCTACGTAAATCGAAAAATACTAAAGAACAAAAACATAAATGTTAAAACCAAGATAAGAATATATAAAACACTAATTAGACCAACAGTGCTACGCAGCTGAAATAATGTGCCCCACGTAAAAAGAAAGAGAACAGCCAAGGATATTCAAAGGAAAGTAATAAGATCAGTAGTAGAACAAAAAAGTAGGAGAGGAAGGACACAAACAATACATGAACCACGAACTATTAGAAATCGTGGGTGATAGGTGATAGGGTAATAGTGAAAACAATGAAAGCAAAAAGAATCTGATGGCTTGGACACATAATAAGGAAATAAGCCACAAATGTACTAAAAGAAATAACATTATGGAAACCAGCGACAGCTAGACCAAGAGGAAGGCCGAGGACCAGATGGTAAAAAGAAACAGTGGAGGACTTAAAAACTATGAACATAGAGGGATGGAAGAAAATAGCAGGGAATAGGCAGGAGTGGAGAGAGATAACAAAAAAAGCAAAAACACACAGGCAACTATAGAAGATGGCAGAGAAGGAAATTAAGGGGACTAATCCCACACCATAAGAGGATTTTTAACTTTCGAAAGGAAGCGGATATATTCTGAAAAGAATGGAATGGCTTTATTATTATTTATTAATAAACGTTATTAAACATTGTGTTGCATTGTTTTCAGTTTGTGTTTATTGGTCTGTGTTTAAAGCCAATATAATTATATGTAGTACACGGATTGTGAACAAATTAACATTTATTTAAGTAAAGGCTTGGAGCATAGACTCTCAGGTTTTGAGCTGTAGTAGGTGAACTGCCGGTACTTCGTTGCATTGATGTTCCCTATCCGCGAACCAAGTAAAAGGCAAAAGGTCTTCTGAATTAAGCTAGCTGGTAAAAGAAGGGCAATAATTATAACAAATTAAACATAAAAAAGGACCATCAAAGGCTTTATTCAATACGACTTGCAATGGTGTGTTAGAACCACAGGACTAAAGAAGCTACGTACAGTGTCATAGTAAGGAATAAGTGGTGCATTTTGTCACGTTGTTTGTTAGCAGGCAAATTTCTCCGACGATCAAAACAGAGGTCTTTGAACACAATTTTACAATTTCAAGTTTTGCAAAGGCAGCTGTAAAATTTTACAAAACTATAACATCTATATTAAACATACATTCTATGGTCTAAATTATAATATAATCACATTAGCAATCAACTTACTGCTGATATTTGTAACATAGGTTGCATATTTTACTATCTCAATTCGGCGAATGTAATGTAGTTAATTATGTTTTCAGAATTCCGTAGTTCCTAAATGTTGGAAGGAAGCACTAATAATTCCTTTGCCAAAAATCAGTAAAACAATTAGTTATAATAATTTCAGACCCATTAGTATTTTACCCGCGGTGTTTAAAATGTATGAGAAAATCGTTTGCGTGTGGGGCACTCAAGGTTTCGAACAGGCGGTAGTTGCATTATTGGCAGTGACAGACGATACCTTTCGCACTACTGATAATAATAAGTTAACTGCATTTGATGCTGTCACACTAATCAAAGGTATACGACACCTTAAATCATAATATTGCTCTTTTCTTGAGAATTACTTAATCCACAGAACATAGAGAGTAACTTTCAGTAGTTCAAATTCTACCGAATTTGCTATAATCAAAGGGGTACCACAAGGCTCAGTTTCTTTTCGGGCAGCTATTATACTCGTATACAATTTATACTTCAATGCCATATAAATATCAAAAATTTGGTAATTATTACTTGTATGCTACGCAGTTCTATTAATTAGTTATTACCATCTATAGAGTATATCAATCAAGAAATGAATGTACCGGTTAAAGCTTCCGAAGACCACTTAGAAATAAATTAATCTAAATTTTTTATAATTTCACCGTTCAAAGGCTGGAACCGAAGCCCTGATTGCAGGTTGCAACGGTGCTTTTATTGGAGCCCCTTTTTCGGGACTCTAAATTTAAATATGTTCCATATGCCTTAGTATTTTAATAATTATTTTCCTTGTTTGCCCAATTAGCTATCACAGAGAACATAAATCCTTTTAATTACCCAGTCGTGGTTACGAAGTGAAGATTTGTCAAAAATGATAAAAACATAGGGCTGAAACTGTTTTCAAACAACATCCACAAGAAAAGCCAATTTCTTTACACACATATATTAACTTTGAAGCATATATTAAAATCAGACAGAAAATAATACGATTAAATCTTAGAACAGGCTACATCCGATATAGCTTGAAACTGCTAACATGTGTTTTCAAAAAACATATAAGGCCACATTAAAACGGAAAGCTAAAATAATTGTCTTTAAAAGTACACACGTAATAAACCCTGAAGCCGTTACTTGTCTGAGTCCAACCCTGTCGACGTCTGCATGCCTAAAGGTATGACGTGATTCAGACACGTAAGCGCATTCTTTAAGTGCGATTCTTACACAGCTGGGCGCCAACGCTTATCGCGTTACTGCAAACATTTTCCGTATCAAATTTACCTGGAGGTTGGGCCATAAGAATAGCAGTGCATTCTCAAATTGTGGAAAGTTACCACACTCAATGCTGCGCGAACGTTTCCCCTTTGCGTTCTGGTGCTGTAATCACGGCTGACGACGGACGTCTGCTTCCCAAATTTGTGTACTCATCGCGTATGCATTGAAAACCGGGTTTACTTGAAGTGTAAACGCCGGCTTGCTGTTGTCAAACTTATAGGCAGCAAATTATTTACTGCATGGCTTCGGCGCTTCCATGTATTTTGCCTTGGAACAGCAGGTTCTTGCCCCGGTCCCGCAACTCCCGTTCCATAATTTATATTGAACGCTGCACATGCGAAATTGATCGATGCACGCACAGCATCGGATACGTAAACTTTTGGCTATGCCGCGTTTAAGACTAATTAAGAATGAGAAACGTTCAAATACAAATTGGCTATGAACTTAAATACAGAAAGAGAATGAAGAAAATAAGTAAAGTAAAAAACGTAAACAGAAAATTCGTAAATTTCATAATCTTACGTTTTGTGTTAAATGTTTAATTCATTTGTGTGGTTTTAATATTGTTTTAGTATATCTGTTACACTTTGTAGTCAAGAATATCCGATTTTAATAATTGCGAGTATACAAAGGTTTGTCTAATTGATATCGCCATAGTTACTAAAATAATCGTTGTAATGCATAGAAACTCAGGAAAATTACGCACTGTCATTGAATGGTATAGTCACTTTTATACCAATCGGGACTACCATACTAACCTATGATAAGATCCGGAATGACAGGTACCAAATTCTATTGTTACACAAGGCAGAAGACGGCAAACACTTCTCCTTCTCTCGCAACAATCACTGTGAGGGTCGACTTCAGGTCCTTTATATTTTGGATATTCAGTCTATTCATTTCGCACATTTGATAATGTAGAGAACACCTTCCTTCCTAGGCATCCCCGGGAGCATTGAGGCAAGCGTACTTTCTGCTACGCGTGTAATCGCGTACATTCGTATTTTGCAATCACAATAAATTTCGCAGACAATATAATTGTATACCGAGCACTAATTAACTTTTCGTTGGAATTTGTAGTCGGGCTCATTTATCTCTCGCCTGGAACTATTTAATTTTATCCAGTTATTTGGGATTTATTTCGTGCGTGCCACTCTCTCACAGGAAGCTAAATTTATAATGTACATTTATTGCACTGAAAATTTAATAAATATAGGTATATGTACTGTTGTGGTTGCGGATACAGGCGTCTCTTCCCCTCGCAGAACAGCTCTATATTTATTTGATATGCAGTTATTTCGCTTTGCAATGGGGAGATTTGACACTGAAATATTGAAATTGTTGCATTCGATCCATTATGGTTGTGCTTGCATCTGTTGTCATCGTTAATGCTTCAATGACAGAAATTCCAAATATTCCTCAGTTGCATTAATTAAATTTTCTTTGTACGACAGTTGATTCTAGTGAGTTAGCTCATTCATACAGTCAGCCATGGGATACAACAGAATTATAACCGGGACTTTTGCAACTAATTTGCAACAGGTAAATTCAAATCGTCGCATGGCAAATATTCCAGCAGAGCTTATGTTTTATAATTTGGCAACACTTTAAACATCTAGCTATAGGTTGGCAACCAAGAAGTAGATCAAAATTATATTTATTATAATTACGTCCCGATTGGTATAAAAGTGACTATACCATTCCATGAGGATGCGTAATTTTCCTGAGTTTCTATGCATTACAACGGTTATTTTAGTAACTATGGTGATATGAATTATGCAAACCTTTGTATACTCGCAATTATTAAAATCGGATATTCGTGACTACAAAGTGTAACAGATATACTAAAACCATATTAAAACCACATAAATGAATAAAAAATTTGACACAACGCAAAATTATGAAATTTACGATGTTCCTGTTTATGTTTTTTACTTTACCTATTTTCTTCATTCTTTTTCTGTATTTAAGTTCATAGCCAGTTTGTATTTGAATGTTTCTCATTCTTAATTAGTCTTAAATGCGGCATAGCCAAAAGTTTACGTATCCGGTGCTGTGCGTGCATCGATCAATTTCGCATGTGCAGCGTTCAATATAAATTCTGGAACGGCAGTTGCGGGGCCGCCTTAGTTTGGGGGGCAAGAACCTGCTATGCCCGAGTGCAATCTGTTTCAAGGCAAAATACATGGAAGCGCTGAAGCCTTGCAGTAAATAATTTGCTGCCTATAAGTTTGAGTACAGCAAGCCGGCGTTTACACTGCAAGTAAACCCGGTTTTCAATGCGTACGAGATGAGTACACAAATTTGAAAGCAGACGTCCATCGTCAGTCGTGATTACAGCACCAGAACGCAAAGGCGAAACGTTCGCGCAGCATTGATTGTAGTAGCTTTCCACTCATTACGCCGTTAATGGTTTGGGTGACGCAATTCAAGGCGAGCCCAATTTGAGAATGCACTGCAATTCTTATGGCCAAGTCTCCAGGTAAATTTGATGCGAAAAATGTTTGCAGTAACACTATAAGCGTTGGAGCCCAGCTGTGTGCGAATCGCACTTAAGGAATGCGCTTACGTGTGTGAATCGCGTCATACTTTTAGGCATGCAAACGTAGACAAGTAACGGCTTCAGGGTTTATTACGTGTGTACTTTCAAAGACAATTATTTTAGCTTTCCGTTTTAACGTGGCTTTATATGTTTTTTGAAAATACATGTTAGCAGTTCTTAGATTTAATCGTATTATTTTCTGTCTGATTTTAATATATGCTTCACAGTTAATATATGTGTGTAAACAAATTGGCATTTCTTGTGGATGTTGTTTGAAAACAGTTTCAGCTCTATGTTTTTAGAATTTTTCTCAAATCTTACCACGACTGGGTAATTAAAGGGATTTATGTTCTCTGTGATAGCTAATTGGGCAAACAAGGAAAATAATTATTAAAATACTAAGGCATATGAGACATATTTAAATTTGCAGTCCCGAAAGAAGTGCTCCAATAAAAGCACCGTTGCAACCCGCAGTCAGGGCTTCGGTTCCAGCCTTTGAACGGTCAAATGATAAAATATTTAGATTAATTTATTTCTAAGCGGTCTTCGGATGCTTTAACCGGTACATTCACTTCTTGATTGATATACTCTATAGATGGTAATAACTAATTAATAGAACTGCGTAGCATACAAGTAATAATTAACAAATTTTTGATTTTTATATGGCATTGAAGTATAAATTGTATACGAGTATAATAGCTGCCCTAAAAGAAACTGAGCCTTGTGGTACCCCTTTGATTATCGTAAATTCGGTAGAATTTGAACTACTGAAAGTTACCCTCTGTGTTCTGTGGCTTAAGCAATTCTCAAGAAAAGTAGTATATTATGATTTAAGGTGTCGTATACCTTTGGTTAGTGTAACAGCACCAAATTCAGTTAACTTATTATTATCCGTAGCGCGAAAGGTATCGTCTGTCACTGCCAATAATGCAACTACCGCCTGTTCGAAACCCTGACTGCAATACCGGGGATAGCCGTCGCGGCGCTGTCGACAGCGTGTACTATCTTTGGTAATTTTCGTTCGTTTTCGCTACCGTTCGAGAATTGGAAGCAAGCTAAATTAACCTGTAATCGCGGTTAACAATCAGTTTACGGTTGTTAATCAAATGGAGTGTATTTCAAGTGTGTTATTAATTGTTAAAACATGGTCCGAATTTCCAGTTACACTCAGCAAATATATGACATTGACAGTTCACGAGTTTTGTGAATGGGTAATAGTACACGACGACCGCCATATTTGTCAACTTTTAGTGGTCCGCTTCGCAATGCGAGTTGCGTCTCCTTAGTACAGTCTTCTTGGTTGAATAATAATTAAACCGGCATTTGCTGGTTTCGTATTATACAAATGTTAGACTACATTTACGGTGACGTCTCTTAGGGCCATTTTAACATTTCTGGTGCAGATGTAACATTAAGAAAATTTAAACGACAATAGAAGTTTTTGTTAAACGTTCGTGTTTGTCTTGCTTGTGTACTTTCTCTTATTGTGCAGCGACTAGTATACAAGTTATACGTATGTATCAAAGGTATCAAATTGGTCGACCCTAGTTTCGTATTTTGAGGAACCTATCTTGTACTTCAAGTTTAAAAAGTATTGGGCGCCTTCGAATCATTCACCCAGAAACTTATCATGTATGAACCCGCCCGTGTCTCGATTGAGCCTAGCCGGGGTAAAATTGTGCTGGACTAAACAGTTCATTTTGAAGTTGTAGTTATCGAAAAGTAATCATACATAAAATTTTGATGCCGCCAGCGAGTAGCGTGGTTTCGTGTCGTAATTGCAGTTGGCCATATCGAACTCTGACTTAACCTTGTAGTTTATCGCTGTAACAAATTCGGCGCGTTACTGTTTACCGATTTTAATAATTGCTCCTCCGGTAAAATCTAACATTAATAGATCTTAAAAAAGTGAATAGGATAAATAAAAAATACTAAAGGGTAACGTTTGCTTTATTTAATTCATGCACCACAACATAAAAGAGTTTAATGCCAATGTCAGGTCCACCGGATAACCTCCTCTACTGTACCGTAGTAACTGTATTTACCAACCCCGACAGTTTGATTAATGTACACAAACACGTCGGTCCTGTACATGCCGCGGGGAATGTGCGGGGGCCAGTGGCTTTGATCGATAATATAATTGGACACATAGTAATGGACTCCCTGAAAGTCAAACAATAATAAGAATATAGTACTGGTCAAGGATATTACCTTTTTAAACGGACAACCTCGTACGTTGGAGTGCCGTTCAAGCGTAGGCAACATCCCATAGGTATCTTGCTTCAGGGTTTTGCACAGATCTATGGTGAAGTTAATTGGAAATAAGCGGTACTCGTTGCTGGCAAACTTATATGACTGCAAATGGTACTGTAAGAAATAGTCTTTCTTAACAGTGTGACGTGTGTTGGTCCTTAGAGATTAGTTTTGAAATGTTTAGATAATTGTTAAAGTGTTGGTAAATCATGGTGCAAATGAAGAAGTAAAATTTAAAATATTATATAAATGTTGGAGGTCTAGTATTTTTGAAGATGCTGCTTTAGCTAGATTAGCGACTCTTGACATTAATGTAATTATGGCGATCTGGATTTATGACTATTTTTCGTTTTTTGTCAGTTTCGGCTGTTGGCTATGGTCATAGCAACTTTGACTTTGGATCCTGCTGCTTTAAAAGTAATTTCAAAGCACTTTATCAAGTTGCCCAGCCAGGAGACACAACCACCCCATCTACCTTCCCTTGGACGACGATTTGCATTTGAGCTTCCTTATCTTGGTAATCGCTATCCGTTCAGGTTCGTTTGTAACTTAAATAGTTCTAGTATTATTATCTCCTAGCAAATTTCTGGTTTTGTGTGAAATAGTGAAATGTGGCAGTAAAAAAAACATTGGCCATGAAGGTGCTTATGCGATTAATTTTTCATAAGTCCCTTGGTAATTTTAATTCTCGTCCGCTGTGCTACCCTCCACTTCTTCTTCTATTCTGTTTTTTTTTTCGTTCTAATTCTGATTGATGGCCTTAGTAGAGCAAAGTTGAAATGTAAAGACACCAGCGTCCCAGCATAACCTTATGGTGTGCTGGTGTCTTTACATTTCAACTTTGCTCTACACAAGCTCTGCTTAGACTAAGACCACAACCATATTTTCTATATATTTTTATTTTATCTATATTATATATTATTAACTACTAGATGTACTTTATTTTGCATTTCTAGATGTATTTCATTTTGTATTTTGTATTGTTTTTCATTTCTATAAATAAATTGAATTGAATTGAATTGAATATCTGCACTAATACCACACTTTATTTTGAATAATTTTTTCTAGAGTTACTACAATCGAACCATTTAGAGATTTTTACAGTATTTATTTGCCTTTATATTTTTCAAAGTATTGCTACGACTTCACGGGTTGCTCCATTAATCTGTACTGATTCGGGTTCTTACTTCTTGTAAACTATTATTATATGTTTATGAATTATAATTTTCTTATCAATTTAAATTGCTTATTCTGAAATCTGATGTTCTGATTTTAATTTTATTACCAGTCAAAAATAACTTCTGTCAACTTCACTTAGTACTTTTCTCTATTTATTCTCTTTTGTAGATTAGTTCTGCTCCCAGTTTGGTTTTTTACCACATATTAGCAAGCTTCCTTAGTTTTATATCTCTTCTTCTTCTTCAATTAAATTTCATTTTCATATCACCACTCAAATTTTGTCTTACAAATTACCCTTCTTAATCTCCAAACATATTAATTTTAAAATAAGGTTTATTTTATACTTTTCTATTATACCAAATTAATTATAGCCACAATTTTTCATATTTGTTATCTTAATAATCGAAAAAAAAATCCTTAACGATATCATTTTTATATCCCTGTTTATATATCATTACAGTATATTGCTTTGACATATGCTTATTTCAGCTTGCTTTGGTAAAGGGTGTTCACCAATAGAAAGATGGGAGTTGGCTATGATTTACTAAACGTATATTTAGATTTAGTACACTTACTTTCAGTTGTCATGTTATCTGTTAAGTTATTTTTCAATTTTTAATTATAAGCCGTATGTCTGGCTTTAGTTACGGCGAGCCCCTGGCAATTTTATTAAAAAAACACCCATTAGGTTCGTCGAAGTGTTTCTTAAATTTACATTTTGGATATTTTTAATTTTCTCTAGAATAACATATTTTATCCGCAAAAGTCACAAAAGTGACAATTTATTTGTCTTTATTGACAAGGTAAAAGTGTCACTTTATCTGCCTAAGCAGATAAAATAGCAACTTTTGTGTACTTTATCTGCCTAAGCACACAAAATCGTTGCTGTCTTTCTTTCTTTCTATGTTTGTTCGCTATCTCCTCCGAAGATACTGGACCTATTAAATTGTATGATGGCTTAAAATTTTGCAAATTTTTAGACTTCGATCGTAGGCCGGTTTTTATTTTCAAAAAGAGTACGAAAAAGTTTTAATTTAAATAAACCTGTATTAAGCAGCGAATCGGAGCATCTGTCGCCGTGGGTTATAGTGTGACAGCTGCTGTGGCCGTGTGCTATTAGCTCGGGTGATTCAGTATGTTTATCATTACTTTGAACAACAGAGGTTGGCGCAGGGGTGCAGTGCTCGCCTGATGAAATTTACCTGAATACGTTTGCGGATAAAATAGTATATGTTATTCGGAGTAAAAGTGACTTTATGTGGCTTAGCTGAATTATTTGCCTCACTAACGTTCGGCTAAATAAACTTCAGCTTCGCCACATAAAGTATCACTTTTACTCCTAATAACATAATCTACTATTGTTGTTCCATGCATTTTCCTCATGCCTTTGAATAAGGGGGTATATAGAGTATATTTTCTGTAGCAACTTTTTTATAAAATTTTTGTAAGATTTTAAACAACCTTTGCCTATCATAATTGTCAGTCATATTTAATATGGAAATATAGAACGTGGCCGATGAAGGTCATTAACAGGAGGAAGTAATAATAAAAAAACTATTGTGAATCGTGTAATACTTCAATATAAGCAAGACAGCGAGCTGTGAATATCTGTACTAATTCGTAACCAATGGCGTCTAACTGGGCAGTTGAGCTACTCCGGAGGAGTGGTGGTTTAACACTAAAAAGATCAAATCCAAATATGGGCGCAACCAACTTGATTATTCAACAACTCGTTAATCTAAGTTGGATGATTTCCCAGTGACCTAGTAATCGCAACTTATATTGAAAACAGACCTAAAAAAATATTGAACAGACGCAGGTTCTTTGATAAGCTGTAACCTGCTATAAAAGGAAAAACACGTGGCAGCTAACGAGATATTTATTTCTAATAAATGCAAACAAATAAGATAAGGGGAAAGTTTTCTGGACGGTAATAAAATATTGAATGTATGATATTTAAAGGCAAGGAACGTAAGTGATAGAGCAAAACTCAATACCATACCCACGCCGTGCATAGGTGGCGTTTACAGCTTAACATATGTATTTTAATATTCAACATAAGCTTAACGCACACATAAAAAGAGATGCGTAAGAAATACTTATCGGTTGCCTAAAATTGTAGGAAACATAGAGCATAAGTGTGCTAGACAGTAATGGATATATATTTTACCAAGATGGTGTGTATATTATTGTACTTGCTACCTAGCTACCAAAGTAATTATTGTATTTTCCATTTCGGTTACTCTTACGCCAAATAATATTGGCACCCTTTCCAACATGAAATTTCTACGTTCCTTACAATTTTAGGCAGTCTATATATAAATTAATAATTCTTCTCTACATCAATATTGAATGTTTTGAATTAGGGCGAAATAATTATTTAAATTAAAGCAAGATGGTGGCTTATCTGTTGAATCCAGCGTTTTAAGAAAGGAAGTTCAAAAATGGGCCAAAATAGCAGGAAGAGACTCTAATCTAAACTTCCATACATATATTCCAGAAACCCAACGTAGGAAATCTATAAAACCGAAATACAAAGATCCATAAATACAAAGAACTAGAAATACAAAGAAAAGTTCTGAAGTAACAATACGGAATTGGGGCACTGACTCGTAATGCATTCGGGGAAAAGTAAATTCAGGTGTAAATCGGCTTGGCAATCTATCGCCAGTCTCTGGTAAAATAATAAGCAGTTACTTAGTTACCAAAAACTATTTAAAATAGAATGAAAAACGCGTAAGAGCGGTGGGACGAAATAACCTTAGAAGTTACTAAGTGAACGGGCTAGAATTCACGGCTGCCGACGAATAACTTCGCGAATTAGCATAGACGATACGCAGAATCCAACAGAAAATGCTGAGAAGTCAATGCAGTATAAGATATCACACGCAGAATCCATCAGGTAAGCCAAATAACGTAATAACGGGAATAAACTGTGGAGTAAAATTACATCTGTAGGAGAAGAGACACTGTCTAAAACATTGAGCTACAGTTATCCAGTCTTAATAGATAGACTAAAAATTTTTAACCGCATGTGAGGATATGCCTAACCTCAATATTAAAAACGTCAATGTAAACACTTTATTTAGAACAGCTAAATTAATCAAAATGACGCTTTTCACTGGGGCCTAACAAATCCAGGAAAGACCACATTACTCGTATGAAGAGAATGCGAGTATCCAAATAAGACATATAACTGCAACTAAACTGAGTGTTAACCGTGGCAGACAATACCAACTGTATTCCTTAAATTGGCATAGCTATTAAGTACCTTTAGGGAAAACTAAGGTGAGTTAGATCACCAGGGCTAACTTTAGGAAATAAAGTAGAAATACAGGGTGTTCGGATAATAGGGAACCATACATAGGGAACCATACATTGATGGTGAGTTCTACGCATTAAAATAATAAAAAAACTTCATATGCAGTATTGTCCGAAAATCGTTATTGGCGTAGATACCGACCATTAAAGTTTAACTCTTTTTTTTTCTAATTTTTTATTTATTTTTTATAACTGAGTAGATAACTACTTTAAACTTGGTGTATGTGCTCTTTATTGAAATGCTTTTATATCTGAAGACATACCTCCGATCTAGATACGGCATCTTGTAGGGAATAAAAAAATTCAAAATTAATGTACTCTTGTTTGGTATACGTAACATAAACCGTTTGGTTAGAAATTTTATCTAAAGTTTTAAGGCTTTTCTTTTCAGGGTTATTATCTGATTAGCCTTGATAACAAAAATGCAATTTTTGTTTGTTTGTTGTCGAGTTGTTTACCTGCACTTATTGTTTTTTTTTTCAGTTATAAAAAATAAATAAAAATTTAAAAAAAAGTTATACTTTAAGGGTCGGTATCTGCGCCAGTAACGATTTTCGGACAATACTGCATATGAAGTTTTTTTATTATTTTAATGCGTAGAACTCACCATCAATGTATGGTTCCCTATTATCCGAACACCCTGTATATGGTTACGTCAAATTGAACATAAAAGAATACTATTTATTTTAGTCGTCACATCCACGCGATCATGCCCGATTTGTTGTTGTATTCTTAATATTCTGAATTTATTTTAAAGACTGGTCATGTGCGTTGGTTACGCTTGTAAAATGCTATTGATCACTTTTATACTTTTTCTCTAGCCTTCATTACTTGAAATACGGTTGTAGGCCTCTTATTTTGTTTCAGTTATTCCCTGTTACGTGACCTTTCCAACCATCTTATTCCAGCTGACCTTTTCCATTTTAAATTCGCCATTTTTGACCCAACTCACGTGTTGGTGTTTCTTATAATTAGTTTATGGCTTTATCGCTCTGTGTGTTAATTTCATTTTATTCGTTAATAGCACCCAGGATTCTAATCCACATGGCACCACTAGCAAAATGCATTGATTGAAGGTCTTTGTCTTTAAATGTACTTTTCTACTATATTTGATTAGCTCTTCTTTATTTTTATATATATTCGCCACCATGAAGAGTGTCCTTGTTACTAGTTACTACTACTAATGTTTATTCCATTAACCGGTCAAGTCCATAATTTAGCTAATGATATTGTAATAGGCGAATAGACTGAAATAATTTATTTCGAAAGTAGCAAAATAGTAACATGAGATGATATAACTATCTTAAATATAAAAAGTGAATCTGTCTGAAGCTAATCTGAACTGTGGATACAGATTCAGATTCTTAAGAATGTTTCAATTAGGCAACATTCCCAATCTTTAAGTTTAAGTCTAGCAAAACTTCTGTAACTCTTACCAACACTTTGTCCGGTATGTCCACTTTCAATTTTACAGAGATATTAAGCGCCTTGCCTGTTGAAGATCTGTTGTAGCGAAAGAATTTTACGTCGGAAAATGCAAATATAGAGCGATTGTACCAGTGGGTCTCCAACCTGTCGTGGACGATGTTATAATCATCTTGATGATACTGTTGTGGAGGAAACATAAATTAATAATGAGATGGGTGTGTATATAAATGCAGTGCATGCAAGTTGTATAATAACTATTTGTGCAACAAGTGCTAAAAGTAGATGTTTATGCACGAGTTTGCACAGAATATTTTTTCTACTACCTTAAATTCACTGTTATTAATCCATAAATGTCGATTTAACAAATGTTTGAATTTATGACGGTTATAATTTATGTCATAGTAAAGAGATGGTCGTGACGGCGCAGGTGACTGTTTCTGCAATCGGTAGCTGTCAAAGTTAGTTATCAAAGGTGATTATAATAGTACACATTTTACTTTGTTCATTACATAATGCTTTAATTATATTAATATATTAATACTTTTAGTAGTGGTCGTAGAAAAAAATCATTATATGTTTATAAGCAGCAGTTGTGTAATTGGGAATTAGTTTAACAGATCAAGTCATGATCGTATGAACTCATGATAGCAGAATAATTAAATAGGGTTTACACTTTTTTATTCAATTCTAGAGTCTGCATGCTTTCTGGTAAACTTTTTAAGAACATATTTTTGACATTTATGTGTATAATTAGAGAAAAAATTATTTCTTATTTTGTAAGAAGACACTGACGCGGCCTGCATTTGATCAATCAGCGGCAACTGAACGTACTCCAGCCCTAATACTTTGAGCGGCTTTTGTTCCTTAGTTTTCTGAAGGAAACAAATGAAATTTCCCGGAAGTAGCAGATTTGTTTTCAGTAGTGAACCAATTATTTCATGAAGAAATTTCAAGTTATTAAACAAAAATGAGCTCACGTTGAATTGAAATTCAAGGTTAATCTAAAATTAATTCCCATCTGTTCAGACTTTTTCTATTTGATCTAAATGAATTCAAATACAATAATTACAACGGGACTTCTGCTCCCATTTGGCAAATTAAATGTAAAATTTTAAATGCTAATGTGGGCCAGCATGAACTCCCTAATCACTGATTGGCCTACTCAAGTTAATCAAACATCCGTAATAAACAAACACTCTCACCAGCAAAGACTGGGCCATTAACTGTGTTATAATTAATATCGATTTCCACTTCAAGCCCATGTTACAGTCACATATCAGCGCTTCTGTGTGTTTAAAATAACCCGGCCTTCATTATATCCTTTGTAAAACAAAACGAGCTTCAAAATGATGACACGCAGGGTTGGATCTAGGAAAAGTCTTGTTTCCGATTAATTTGCATTAAGGAGGAATTTTATTTTTAATGGATTCAGATGCAGAAGTGATAATACAAATGACTAAAAATTTATTACTTAGAAACTTATATGCTTTTTACAAACCCTAAGTAATATGTTTCATTTAAAAAAAATACATCGTCAATTTTCTCACCAAAACAAAATTTCCTACAGGCGTAAAACATTTTTTTACGGAATCTAAAGTTATTAGTTAAAAATAAATTGCATGTTTATTACTAAGTCCGACCCTGCACTTTAGTCAACAATGAGACCACTAAGTTAATTGCCCATGACAAAATGGAAAATTCTGTGAAGGGAATCACCAGTTGCTAACGATAATTACGCCGGTTCGTGCTCTGCCATCCTCGAAAATGTTTATTAACAAATATTCCCATTGCAGCTTGGCTTTATATCCATATTAATTTTAAAATGAGATCGATGTAAAAAGAATAAAAACACCTTTAATGGAAACAACAAAAACAGAACCTTATCGAGCAAAAGGTAGAGTCACTACCAGCACAAATAAGCAATAGAAGTTACTACGTAGAGTAAGAAATTAAAAGTAGAGATAAGAGAAAAATTAGGAAATTATAGTAGAAACGAGGAGGAAAGCTTTGGAAGAAAAATCTCCTTCTGTTATTGATCTCTAGATGATGTGTGGACAAGCGAGATATCGAAGCTAGTACATTGTAGTGTTAGATTATTATTAGTACAACGAGTACAATTTGTAAATAGAGAAAGCATATAGCAAGATAAAGACGAAGTAGAAAAAAATAAACCACTTGATGAAACCAGGAAACACTAACAAATAAAAACAATGCTTTAGAACAGGGGTTCTCAAAGTTTTTTCCTCGAGTATCCCTCTACGGGATTTAAAAAGTAATTGTGCGTCTAACTCCATCAAGTGCGTAGTTGGCTAGCACCCTTTACTTAACATGACATCGTCGAAGTGAGTGAAAAGTTTATTAGTTTTAACAAAAGTACCTAATTGTGTAAGATGTCCATAACTTAATAAAATCAAAATAAGTTACAGGGTTATCTACATTTTATATTGATTTTGTGAATAGAATCAAAACCACTTATTTCACATTAAAACGTTTTTCTAATGTGTAAAACATTAAGACAGTCGAAATCCATGACAATGAAATTTTTAAAATGTTCTCACGACTTAACAACAGTGCGAGTAGTTCAAGAGTTGCTTTAATTAGTAAATTGTTTTGTGTTAATAGAATTAAATATAACTTACATCACACTTAAATATTTGTTGAAGTACTAATACACGCTTGAAGACAGTCAAAGTGAACTTTATGGGATGTTCACAATTTAATAAAATCAAAAGGATTCATAGGGTTACTAAAATTTTAAATTTTCTGTATCGATGGATTCAAAAATCACTCACTTATCACTCTAACATTTTTCCAATGTGCAAAATATTGACAGACGTTCCAGACTTAATAATATTGGAGGTAATTCGATCCTAATTTAAATCATCTAAATCATTTTGTTTCCAGAGGGATAAATATAACTTGCGTCACACTTAAACATTTTTCTAAGTGAAAAAAATGGTGTTAGGCATTTGAAAATTGTTCAGATTAAATTTATGAAATTTTCAGAACTTAATAGAATTGGAATAAATCACTGTGTTAATACAATTAAAAACGGTTAACTTCAAATTAAAACATTTTATGTAAAATATTAACAGACATTTCCAATCTGTCCAAATAAATTATCTAAAACGCTGAAGACTTAATAAATTGCAAGGAATTAAATTAGTACTTTATTACGTTTTCTCTCTTAAATATTTTTTGGGAGTGACAGATACTAGCAGACTACTAATAACTGTTACAATTAAATTTGTAAGATTCTCAAAACTTAATAAAATTGGAAAATGTTAAACATATATTGAAAATTCGCTTGTGTTAATAACAGGCGTTCATTTGAATTTCTGATCTAGTTAACGTTGCAATTGGCAATGTCATCTCGTGCACTACATCATATGGTTGAACACACACTTTTCATGACACTGTTTTTTGTTTGTTTTTTGTAAGCAATCAATATAAATTTTTTATCAGTTTTGTAGGCCACGAGAATGCATTTTTTTGTATGCAAAGAGTTTTTATAAAGTCAAAATCTAGCCAACTGTGATTAAAATAAAAAGTAGCCTTTCAAGTAAAGTCATAGTATTGATAGAGATAGAGCAAGAATGTATTAAGAGAAGTTATTACAAATCACTCAAAAGCCCCAAATACCAAAATTGCTAAAACATTTTAATTTTTTAAAATTTTCAAAATTTTTATGACGCCAGTAGATAATTATAATAATAGTAATAATATGAATAATAATGTTCTTTATTTCCCAAATAATAAAAGCATATCTCTTAATAGCTATATTTAATTGAGGCTAAGTTTAGTGAAGCTTCTCTGGCACTTAACCTTAAAAAAATAAAACTGATTTCCTATAAAAAATGTACAGGTGAAAGGATTGCGAAAAGAACACAAAAATATTATAAGCAATAGGGACATTTAATCAAATCCAAATAATCGCAGTAACATATGAATTATATACATAAGCCATAAAGGCTAAACTAACAGCAACTTAAGATTTGTAGGACAATTACCTAACAAATAAATAAACCATAAATAGAAATCAACTTTCAAGTATTTTAGTCACAAAATATGCTAATTAATAGGTCGGGGTTGCAACTCAGGATCGCCACCGGTGAGTATAGCACTTACACGTGGGCACAACTTCTAAAGGACGCGGCGGACGTTAGTTTTGGGGACATACATATTTCAGCAATTTGGAAACGATTAATCGCTCACGCTTTTAGCGTTATAAATTGACCTGTGCAAGAACTGATTATATTTGCGGCAACTGCCTGTGTTATGTCCAGCGATCATGAGGGGGAAGATCCTGGTATGTTGCATCTTGGCAAATTTGATTTCTAAGCAGGATTTGGCTGCATTATTTTGTAGAACCCTAGGACGCCACGAGAGATGAGAGCAGCTAACTGCGGCAAAAGCGGCCTAGGGCATTTTGGAATATCCAGCCAGCTTGCATGTCGAAGCAAAAAATGGGAGGTCCAGTTATTCTTTGAGTAACTCTAGAATAACCTTAAACAAGCCGCATGGGAACCGGCTTAAATATCAAAATTAGTATGCAAAATTTAACTAGAAGGGGAATTCTTACCAAAGGTGTTTACGACCGTTCGTGAAGAAAATAACGCCGCTGGCGGTTTTCGTTTGTTTAAACAAGAGCTGTCTTGGCTTGCTCATTAAATTTCAGATCGGGCGAAAGCGCTTCGTGAAAACTCAATCGAGCGAGCTTCTACCAGACAAGACTAGCAGATGCATTATTCTTAACGTCATTCCCTTTATGCGATAAACCTGATTTCCTTTGCTACATTATTTAAATATAAGGTGGTCCGAAAGAAGATGCGAATTGCTAGAACGCGCTATTGAAACGGGGCGTTACAGTGTGCAAGTTTTAGGGCTATGGCAATGCGGCAACTAGTGTCTCAGCCATGATTGTCTGGTCGTTGTCCTGGCTGAACCTTAGTTGTCGGTGTCGATTTCCAGAGGGCCCCCCGAGTGTTCCTTAATTTGGATATTTGGTATAGACGTGCCTTCCAGATTGTGTTGGGGTCTCCTTCAGCAATGCTGTTTTCCAGAGCCCGGGGGTGTCTGTGCAACTTCCTCGATGTTGGAGGGTTGTCCTGAGGATTTGCTAGGGCCTCCTTCCGTGATACTCTCTTCTAGAATCCGTAGGTGGCGCTGGTCGAATTCCGCGAGTTTGTTTAGGTTTCCTTCAGCGATGATGTCTTCCAGAGCCCGAAGAAGATAATGCTGGCTATCTTTCTCGATGTTGGAGGGTTGTCTTGGGTAATTGTTAGGGTCTCCTCCCGCGATGCTGTCTTCCAGAACCTATGGATGCTGTCTGCTTGGCTGCCTCGATATTTAAGATCCGTAGAATTTGAGATGCAGGTGTTTCGAATGGAGCTACGTTCATTTTAAAGTAATCATTCATTTTTGCTCTATTTCCTAATGTTAGCCCAAGTGATCTATTTCACCTTAGTTTTCTCTAATGGCTACTTAACTGCTAGATTTTGTTAAAAAGATATCGTTTTATCTGCTTTTCTTAACAAGAAACTGATTAGTGATGTTTGATTTCGGCTCTCGCATTGTCTCCTCTCGAGCAATTACATATTTATCCATTTCAAATTAAATATTTGCTTTGAATATTTGGTATACGCCCATATGTTGTTAGGAATTCTGAGTCTATTTATCGAAGCGGGATTACAGTAAGTACTTGCAAGATAATTGCCGTTACTACATTATTTGACTTATCTGACCCAAGCTACACGTACTCTCTTGTACTGTCTTAGCTTTTCACACTTTTTTTGTTAAATTTTCAGTATTTTCTACTATATTTCGCAAAGTTATTCGTTTCGCCGTCGTGAGGCCTAGCGCGCTTGGTTAGTAACTTTCTAATGCGGTCAGGTTTTCAAGGATTATTTCGTTCCACTGTGCACGGTAAATCGCTTATCGACCCCCACTTTTGATTTATCTCTTGTTTCAATTGAACAACTTTCGGCTCGAAAAAAAAACAACGCTTTCTGTTACCATTGAAATTTCCGGAAACCTGGCGCTGCGCCTTACAGGAAGGATTTGTAATTTAATGGTTGCTGTATTTCCGTTATTCTCCCAATCCTTATTGTTGGTTCGTTACATAGAATCTGGGAAACACACTATCTTTTGGTGACTTTTGACGTGAGGCAGTTTCGTCCGATTTTTGATCGGTACCTTTTTATTACTCTAATTTGTACTGACAATCGAACGCTAAAGCGAGTTACACCTGAAGTAAGTTTTTCTTGAAGGCACCTTGCGTCCATACATTAGTCACGTTTTATTGTGTGAGGGATTTTTAGAGTTGGGTTCTAGATTTACGTGATTTCAGTTGCAAGATTATGGTATCTAGAGTGGCCCTTCTAGTTGCAATTTTGATCTCATTTTGACTTTGTTTTCGTAGTCTGTTCCTTTTTCCTATGTTCGTATGGTATTCAGCACCTATGCGAGACTGCACACATATAGATACATCATAAATAATTAAAGGCCAAGCTATTACGTTGGTATTTTTCTTCGGTTTCGAACCTCCTTTCCATTTCTGTGTAAATTTTGAAAAACTGTGACCTAGGAAAATTTTGGTGATTTTTAAGAAATTGGAAGTATATAGAGGGAGCCATTTCCTCTGCCCATTTTGATAAAAAAATTGATAGATTGTTTCTGGTACTGTGCGTGTGTGGTAAATTTTCCGTAGTTTCAGTGTTTGTGGATTAGAATCCTCCGATATTTTGACATGTTTAGCTCAGCATTGATATGTTGCTGAAATTGTTCTGGTTATGCCTATGGTCTGTTTTCAACTTCGATATTTAAATCTGAATTCGGCGTTGCACGTTACGCAGTGTATTGGTAGATATTTCAAGTCTCTTCTCGCTTAATAATCTTTCCTTTACGATCTATCGTCACCACGTAAAGCACCTCACAACTGCTCTGCAAGCGCTTTTAAGTGATTGTCAGGCTGCGCTTACAGTTGCTTTGCGCATCAGGCTATTCGATGATTCTGCCTTGCAATTGTACACCTCCTGTTGTAGAACTCGTACAACTTGGCAATGTACTTTCGGGCAGCTTCTCCATAGGTACTGTGACTTCTTCACCGTCGCCGGCCATCTAGAATTAGTCATCTCTGGGTACCTACTTGCGTTACCCCCTCGTGGTCGAGCTGTTTGCAACACGCGAAAACGCAGAACTTTAAAATATTTTGCGTGGATATGCTGAATCTTATTGTAATGTGTTTTACTGACAGTTTGCGGTTACAAATTCATGCAGATTGTTGAGAAGAACTGGATATCTACGCCAGCATTGCATATTGTACGATTATTAATTGAGCTGTGGTTAGGTTCTTTTAGTGTTTTTATAGTGGTTGTTAGCTTCGACAATTTTGTTCGTGATAACATTATTTGCGAGTCTTACACGAATTGAACTGCTTTATAATTTTACAGTCCGTTTTTTTTGTTTATAACGTTTATAACTACATAGATGCCAATTTTAGTTTTCGTATCCCTCTATCGCTTCAATTTTGCTAGTGGTTGGAAGACGTGCGAGGAAATCGTTTAACTATTCGTTTTTCATTTCCATTAAATAGTTGTTATAAATTATTCTATACTTTGGGTAAGTTTTTTTCTGTAATTCTATAGCTGTCGCTTAATTTTTAGTTGGATATTTAATTCGACGCTGTTTTGCCATTACATCCTGAAACTCGACGAAGTTTATTTCTATGTCAATACAGGAGATACAGGAGACATGAAGAAATCGAGCAGAATAGAAATTGTGTTCGGGTCTGTAGACCAATATTTTGGTTTCTTGGTTTAATGGTAGTAACATCCTTTTTCTCTGACTGCTTTTTAAGCTCCATGCTTTTGATTGTTATAATTCTCGAGCCCCAATGTGCCGGTGCCGGTCCGTGACCAAGATGTAGCCGGTCCGCGAAGTTAATTGTTGATTTTAACAATCGACTTGTTTGTGTTGTCAGTCTACCACGCCAAAATATAGGAATAGTATGAAGATCTCCCACTTCTTGTGGCGTTGTTATCAACTGAACCACGGATAGAGAAATTGACCAATGCAGAATTGTACGAAGCTGATTGAACTGTTTATGTTTATATCTAGTTTTTCTAAATTGATGAATAAAATACTTATTTTTCGTTATTAGTGTATTTGTCAATAAATGTACATTAGTAAATATAATACCGGTCCGCGACATTAAACAGTTTGAGAAGCACTGCTTTAGTGGGCAATGAAGTGACCCAGCTGTTAATTTTTGCTTCTTTTATTAATATAACATACCCTTTGCTTGATTTTCCGGAGGTATGTATAATGGACGTTCTCTGAATGATGTAATTTTTTGACTGTGGTCTATTATGATATTTTTTATCGGATTTTTTCCACTGTCGTAATTACGCAATCACAGCGATTAGTGGTCCCGGGTTCAAACTCAGGGGTAGGCACGAGTGTACGTGATAAAACGAAACACAAATCAGTCTTTCTCAGGACTAACCAGGAGTTAATTCAGCTGAGGACGGGAGTAGATCAGAAACTCCCGAAACGTTGTGTGATAAACACTCGAGACAGTGGGAAAGGTCCGATAAAACATGTCATGTATAATAGACTTTCTTCTATAGCACATGTTAAAGTGTGCTTTTATCAACTCAAAACAAAAGGTCAAATTTTACTTTAACAGCAAGGGTAGATAAAGTAGCACTTTAACATCAAGGATAGATAAAGTAATTTAATGTTCTAACTTTTGTTTAAATTAAATATGACAGCTTCGTATTATCGTAGCAACCCAATCTAGGTACTGACATTCAGTGGTCGGAATGTAAACTTTGACGAACCGGAACGCTGTCGGGGGGCACCGGGGGGGGGGGGGGTACGCCCCCTGTGTGCGCCGCAGGCGAAAATTTCCGCGAAAAATAATAATGTTGATAATAATATGTGTTTTTTCCGTCAATAGTCGACACAAACCAGTTTAATTTAATATTTTATTTCAAAGTGAAACGACCCTAATTAAAAAAAAAATCACGAACGGTATAAATACAACAACATAAAGTTTATTAATTTCCTTCTAGAGTAACTCAATAATAGGCAATAAAATCAAAATAATTCAACAAAATTCAAAACTCTAAATATTGTAAGGTAACATAACAGATAATACATTTCGCTCAATTCATCGAGAGCATCAGACTATTGCGCTAAGGTTGCTGACAAATTGTACCGATGCAATCATTTTGTGAACGCCGCGCAGCTATATTTGCCTCTTTCTTTTCCATCATCTGTGGGTAGTTATTTTGTTTAGGCAAACTTTGTTCTCTTTGGGTTGCCTGCAAGTATAATACTTCGCTGGTTACTTTGTTTTATGGAAAACTTGTGTAATTACTTGCTTTTTATCGTTTTTCAGGTTATACCTTCTTTTTTAAGCTTATTAGCTGTGATGCATCCTCAAAAGTTGGCAGCACAATTAAATCATTTCGGCGCTACATTCTTAGGTCTGCTTTATGTAGTTGTAGGGTTTTTGCGTGCACACTTGACACAAGCAGGTTGTCTTTGACCATATATTTGTGTATGTCCGTAGTATGCTGACATTTTTTGCACTGTGGAATAAGTTTCCTTTTAGGCCCCTTTCGCAAGTGGATACAGAAAACACACGCGTTTAAAGGGAGCTTTACATACGCATCGGGGGACGCGATACTCAATTTGGGTATCCGTCCCATTCGTCGCCGTGCGCCGGCAACAAATTCTGTATCGCGAATACCGATTTGCCATTTGACCAGATGAAGTGTTTCACACGTGCATACTTGTAAAACAGAACACACGATATCATATCATAAGCGTAGCAGATTTTCTTCAACTTCTATTTAAATCGAATGAGTAGTGTGAATCAGTGTGTTTGTTACTATAGGTATAATCTGCGCGATCATGGAGAGTACAATATCGGACTGCGAACAATCTATTAGTTTAGTAAAGCCGAATATTTTGACAGGAATAAAAAACAACAATGTTAGGTTCATAACTGCACAGCACTAGACTGTCCTTTCAGGTGACTTTCGATGACGCTTTAAGGGCGCTCATCGAAAGCATACGCACAACACAGAGTGCAATGTTCCAGATCAACATCAAATTATTCAACATATAAGCAAAGGTAAAATTCGAGGAATCCTGAATGGATTTATTAGAACATGCTGGCATTAGACACAGCAACAAAGTTTCAATTGAAATAAACGCAAGTTAAATTTCACGTAAACTTTGAAGAATTCAGCCCGAGTCGTGGAAGCATTCCACGAAATTCATAAGACAAACCATATCTACTTGCACAACCAATCAGTCGCCAGTAAATTGGACTCCTTGGGCAAATCACTAGCTCTTTTCCACCACCTCGGTCAAGGTCACCTAAAAACGGGATTTGTCAGGGTGGAAGCAGCAAGCTTGATCATGACAGTACTTGCACGATGCGGGACGAGAACATTTGCACACGGGCTCCCATCAGATCGGTATCATATCGCCTCAGAACATTATTATGGGATCAGAATAGGATTAAAACAGTTCGATACGGAATCAATACAGGATCATAACAGCTAGAAATACCTGGAAAGTTAAACCAATTCGACAAGAATAAGAAACTAGGCTGAAATGACCAACTCTAACTTTCTCCATAGAGAATCCGAACCAAAGTGGACGGGCGGGCAATTTTGGCAATGATTCTAGCTGGAAATACGTCGCCTTTTGCCGGTAAAATGGAATAACTCTTAGTTGTGATATTATTTTGCTATGTTTACTAAAGAATTACTTCTAGCCGGTATTGGGAATCTTACGGTCCTCCAGTTTGTTTTAAATAGGTTGTCCATATCCATGCGATGGATATATGCCATATTTTTGTTGTTTATCTTTTATCTCGTTTATACAGGTTGCACATTTTATTTTCTTTTATTTTTCTAAATGTAAACACTCTCGGTGAGACTATGGTTTCCCCTATTTAAAATGTCTATGAATGTATAAGTGAATGAATTAATTTAGAAAGTTGGTGTCTCACGTGATAAAACTCGGCATCGAGTTATTTACCGCCGGTCCGCACAGAAAAGTACGTCTAGATTTAAAAACGAGGGGTTAATCTCTGGAATAGTCGAAATTTTAATAGATTACCTTGAACCGAATTTTTAGTAATGTCACTTTATAACCTTCAAACGAAAACAGTTTTAAAAAATTTACGAAAGGACATTTCTATCAAATGGTTACCGGAAGATTTAAATGCTGCGCGAATACTAATTAACGTGCGGACGCGAAGTAGGCGTAATTGCATTTCTCCTACTAGAAACCGTCACCTACTCCTCCATCCCTATTTTCAATTTCGCACCCTGCTTAAACCATTTAAGTGAAACAAAAGCGAGCAGTTAAATTTGTTCTTTTTGCTTGCGAAGAGCGCTAATTTTGTTAATTTGTACGCATTCAGGAATTCTTTCGTTGGCCGATCTGAACGCACGAAAGAGACAAACAGGTTGAAAGGTTAATTCAATTAAACCCGCCATTTTAACTGCCTGTGCTCCTATTTCGCGGCCATTTCAAGATGCACGTGCTGTGCCAGAAAAGTTCAATTGATGTTTCGGAGCTTTTAAAATCTTTAGGTCTCTAAAAAGTGGCCAAGGTGAGTAACTCTTAAGAAATATGTATTCATGGAGTGGGATGGTGTAGCTTTAAATAGCCGTAAATATTTGCTGAGAAAAATATTGTGGTGTTAACTTGTTGTGTTTATATTTGATATTATTATTAGATTTAAATAAATGACTCTATCATCTCAAAGGGTTGGGTTTCTACATCCTAGCAAATATGATTGAATGTATAGTTATAGGCAATACATTTGCTATTAAGATAATTATCGTGTTTTTTATGATTGTTAAAAGTAATCGCTTTAGCCACCGTTTGTTTATCCAATGGAACCGCTACAAAATTAGATATTTTAATTGGTCGGAACAACTTTACGAACATGGCGCTCCAACTACACAATTTTTCAAAACAACTTGGCTTCGTATTAAAAATTACATCAATAATTACGCATAATTATGCATCAAGCTTGTTGCTCAAGTGATTTAACAAGTTTAAGTAAATAGACGCCACAACAAACCACTCACGATGCGCTACTTCCGGAAATGTGCAAAAACCGACGCCACTTTAAAAGTTTCGCTAAATTCTATTTTTAGGATAACTTTCTGATCTTGTTTGGCTCCGCTAATGGGAAATGGGACAGCAGCTTTTTCCACAGTCCTACGACGGACAGGGGCTTCTATTTCTCTTCGTTGGCCTTCTGTAACAAGCCCGATACCTTCAAACGCCGCCTGCAGCTTGCAACTTCGTCTTTTAACCAGTTCCCAGGGCTCACTTCTCACTTCTACCCGTTTTCAGAGCTAGACTAACCTCACTATTGCTCTAAAACTGACACAGCAACACAGCTACCACTTGACGCACTACTCAACACTTTTTTAAACTTCCGTAGGGGTGCAACGAATCAAATAACTCTCTACAGCTTTGCAATCCCGAGGTATGCGAGCAAATAATCCTTCAAAAAGGTGGTTGGGTTAGGAGCTAACAACTCCTACCTGTAAAAAGAGGCCCGTAAAAAAGACCTGTTTAAAATACCTAAACAATTGCCTCGGAAATCAGGACGGACCCAGCGGAAACAACTCAAGCTACGAAATATGGAAAATGCCTTGGTAACGTGGAACGTGAGAACTTTAAACAAACCAGGATCCCAAACAGCCTTACTAAAAGAGTTGCAGAAATATAAACTGATAATTACAGCAATACAAGAAACAAAGTGGCTTGGGAAAGAAGTTAGGGACACAAAGACGCACACCATTATGCATAGCGGGAAAAAAGCCGGAAGGAAAGAATATGGAGTGGCTTTTATAGTGGATAACAGAATAAAATCAAACGTTATGGACTTTCAAGCTACCAACGAAAAACAATGCAAACTGAGACTGAAGACACGTTTCTTTAATCTAATGATCATAAACGTACACTGCCCAACTGAAGAACAGAATGACGAAGACAAATAGAACTTTTATCAACAACTGGTAAGCGTGTATGATAACTCTCCTAGATATGACATAAAAATGATAATAGGGGATATGA
The DNA here is from genome assembly GCA_940337035.1 of Agriotes lineatus. Lineage (NCBI taxonomy): Eukaryota > Metazoa > Arthropoda > Insecta > Coleoptera > Elateridae > Agriotes > Agriotes lineatus. The sequence continues at coordinate 30,518,891 of OW679203.1, read as the reverse complement.
ATGCCCAGATAGGGAGGGAACAACAATTCATCGGAACAATAGGCACACGCTCCCTACATAATGAGACAAATAATAATGGAGAATTTCTCGTTAACTTTGCCACCAACAAAAACATGATAGTCAGCTCCACCTGCTTCCCCATAAGAACATCCATAAAGTAACGTGGATCTCTCCCGATCAAAGCAGTTCTAACCAAATAGATCATGTGCTGATCGATAAAAAAGGCGCAACAAGCATTTTGGATGTTAAAACACGGCGAGGAGCATGCTGTGGGTCAGACCACCTATTAGTACAAACAAAGTTCAGATGTAAAATCAATAAAAATGGAAGGAAACAAGAACAAGATTAACCAAAGAAATTTACTATAGACAGACTGAGCTTCCCAGAAGTAAAAAAAAATGTTGCACGAGAAATAGAAGAAAAACTGGAAGAAGTCGTAGGTGAGCAACTAGAAAATAGATGGAAGCGTATGAAAACGGCTCTAATAGAAGCAGCCAACTCAGTCCTAGGACCAAAGAGACATAGCAAGAGAGCGGAATGATTCGATGATGAATGCCAAAACGTAATAGATCAAAGAAACCCAGCACACAAGAGATGTATGACAAGAAGAACATGGGAGAGACGTGAACAATTCAAATTAGCAAGACTAAAAGCTGACAAAGTATGTAGAACAAAAAAACTGGAGCACGAGAATAAACTGATTGAACAACTGGAAGAAGATTTAAAAGAAAATGATATAAAAGGGGCATATACTGTCCTGAAACAAACAAGGAAAGGATATACAACTAAAACAAACATGTGTAAGTATGAAGAAGGACAAATCGTAAGCGACCCGGTAAACATTAAAAAGATCTGGAAAAATTATTTCCAAACGCTGCTTAACTCTCGGACAAACACGGAAGAAGTAATTAACCTTAGTCAGGAAGAAGAATCAAGCCCAGTAGAAATTCCAACTTTGGAAGAGGTTCAGGAAGCCATAAAAGCGCATAAAAACAACAAAGCCTCTGGATGCGATAACATTCCGTCAGAGATCTATAAGCAATGTGGTGCCTACTTTAGTAAACAACTACATACCCTAATATTAAACATATGACAAGAAAAAAAGATACCCAGCGAATGGAAAACCAGCATAATATACACCATCCATAAGAAAGGAGATAAGATGCTACGTAAAAACTATCGAGGAATTTCGCTCCTATGCACAGCTTATACGATTTTCACATACATATTAAATAAAAGACTCCAGCCTATTGCGGAGAACATCATTAATGAATACCAAGCTTCAGACGTGGCAGGTCCACAATTGGCCAACCATTCACAGTTAAGCAAATATTTAAAAAAGGCATGAGACATTGCATAATATCTTTGTGGACTTCAGACAAGCATACGACTCGATTGATAGAAATAAGCTATACAAAATCCTATTGGAATTTAAAGTACCATTCAAAATTATAAAGCTTGTCAAGGCAACAATGGAAAATACGGAAGCACGTATTCGCGTCCCAAATGGACTGCCGGATAAGTTTAAAATATCGCAAGGGCTGAAACAGGGAGACGGACTCGCCCCTACTCTGTTTAATCTCGCCTTAGAGTATGTGATAAGGCAGATCAGCTTAGAAGGTACAAACCTACTAACTAACAAAACTACCCAGTTAGCAGCGTATGCAGATGACAACAGCATCATGAGTCGAACCATACAAGGAGCTCAAGAAGCATACTCAGAGTTAAAAAGATACGGCCAAAACATCGGATTGGAAATTAACACTGAAAAACCCAGTCTAGATCAAGTAGACGTGCCCAAGACATTATACAGGAAGACCATGTGCAAACGATGACCCAATTTACTTACTTAGATCTAAGATCGTTCAGTCACGGAATATCTACCGCAACACAAATTACAGATATATAAAACCATAATTATACCGATAGTGATATACGACTGCGAGACCTGGGTAATGACAGAAAATTCAGCAAATAACCTAAATATTTTCGAAAGGAACGTCCTAAGAAAAATACTGGGGTCACTGAATGAAAATAGAGTTTGGCGAACAAGATATAACCACGAGATCTACCAGATTGAGAAAGAACCGCCAGTAGCAGAGTTTATACTCTTACAAAGATTACAATGGGCTGGACACGTTAATAGAATGAAAGACACGAGACTACCAAAAAGAGCACTGAACTCTAAAATGCAAGGCAAGAGACCATTGGGAAAGCCAAGAAAACGATGGGGAGACGCAGTAGTCGAAGAGGCTCGCAAGCTATTTGATGTTAGAAGCTAGAGAAGAACATCAGATAGACAAGAATGGAGGCAAAAGTTAGAGGAGGCCAATGCTCGATTTGAGCTGTAGCGCCATTGAAGAAGAAGAATTATGAAACACTGAATTAGAAGAAATTGGTATTTATTCGTTTTTAAAAGGGTTATTTGTGGGAAAGCCAAAATAACACAGCTTACAGCTTCTCTTCGCTTCCCCCTTGTTTTGTTTTACATTCATCTTACATTGTTATTTATTATTTCTAAGCCTGCTCTGATTACATTTTATGTTTTAATCGAGGCTAGTGCTTTTTTTAATACCGTCTTTTTCACAAATTATTAGCTCAAAGTCAATGCTATTCATACAATTGTCAAAAATTTAATTACCGCATTTTTAGAATATTTTCTAAAATAATATTTGAAATGCTTGAAATGTTATTAATTGCTATCATAATTTTAGAGGCTTTAAAAGTGTTCATTGCAATTGATTGGTTTGTTGACATGACGAAACAATGTTGCAAGATAGGAAAATTTTAAGTGTAATTATATTTCAATAAGTGTTGGCTTTTGTTTTCTCCGTGGATCACACGTTGTGAATTATATGAAAAAGGAAATTTGGTGCTACTCTAAGACTATGAGACAGTCTTAATAAGAATCTCAACCTAGAACCACGTCGTTCGGTGAACAATTACCTATGTCATGCTTGTAGTTAATCTTATACTATAAGTTGAATTTGTTATTAGTAGCAAATAACTTTCGGCATTGAACATGTTGCTTGAACACGAACCCTAACTGTATAATAAGGTATAAGGTCTAATAATCTTTATAAGCTAATATGAAATTTTCTTCATTTGTTCTTCTACAGTTTCAGCGTTTGTTCTACACATTTAGGGTGGGAAACGTAGAACATCGTTAAAGTAGACTTTTTGTTGTCTCCAAACTGTTACTTAATATCTGTACTACCTTAATTTTCTCTTTACTATTGTTATACCAACATTTTACAGAAGCAATGAGCTTGTTCAGAAGGTTTGAGTAGGTAGTAGGTATAAAGCCGTAGGCTTTTTTAAAGATCCATAGAGGTTAAGTATACTTCTTTGTCTTTTGTTTTCTGTCTCTTTAATAATAGTTTTAACATACAGATGTAGTCTTTACATGACTTTACTGCAGTAAATCCTGCCTGGTATTTTCCTATTTGTTCTCTTCTATTTGTTTATCTATTTCATATCTTCTCCGTACAATCTTTCTACTATTGCTATCACAGTTACACCTCTGTAGTCCTCACACTTTAGACGACTCTCTTTTTTAAACACTGAAGTTATGCAGACTTAATTTCACTCGCTTAGGATTTCGTCTGCAATTAGTGTCTTTGAAATATATCTTTCAGCATACGGTGTAATTTCTCTGTTAGATACATCAATTCCATGGTAATTCCCTCGGGTTCTGCCTATTTATTGTTCTTTATACCTTTTGCAACCCTCTTGACACCTATCGATTGCGTCACTATCCTTCATACATTTTTGTCGTTGATTTTTTAGAAGATCCTTATAGGATGTTTAATATGGATTTAGGGAACGTTTGACATTTCTTTATGATTTTTTGTTACGTTCATAAACCGCCACGTTTGGAGTGCAGATTCTCTTTCCCGTTTTTCACATATTATATTGGCTAAACCACCGACCTTGGTAGCTTAATTTTTGAGGTTACAGAACTCGTTTGGCGACCTTCAACTTATGTGAAGCAAATTATCAATTCGTTATTAGAACGTTATGCCACTGTTGAATTTTGCTCTAGCTTGAAGCTGTTTTATAGTAACTTGTGGGGTCAAAATAATGTCTATTAGTTCACTCGCGTTATAGCATATCTTTATGGGGTAATTTAAAGGAGATTATTGGGTTTGGTCTACCCATCGTACTTGAATACGTCTTTATCGGCATGCATCGACTTCTAGAGTTGTGAGCTTATTCTCTCTTGTTCCTTATTGTAATTAGCTTTGTCTTTTTAATGATATAGCTATTTACTTATCTCGTGTTGTTTCAATTTAATACTCCTCATAACTTCACATTTCCTCTGCAAATGTTTTCTTTAGAGAATTTTAGTAATAATAATAAATGAGTTTATTTTCCAACTAATACAGATTAAAAATATAAACAATAGAAAGGGATTTATGTAGATGTATAATCTCTAGCTTGCAGATCAAGTAAAAGATGTCTTTGTTCTCCCACTGCAGCCTAGATATATGAATCTGATATTAAAGCGATTATATAAACTTGTAGAGAAACTTAAACATATACATACATACAACGCGAGAAGCACACTCTAACCTGTGTAATTGTAAAGTTAAGTAACTAGGTATCCTGTCTGTTTAGTAGATCTCTACGTAATAGAAGTTGGAAGGAAAGTAGGCAATGTTTTTTAATATATAATATGGAATTGTAAACCAATGCTATTTGATAGGAGAATCTCATTTCAAGTATGATGCGAAGGCGAGTAATTGTATCCTTAAATCTGATTCTTAAATTGTCAATATCGGTTCTGAGTGTAATTTTATTGTGTAGATATTGAGGTTGGTTTTTAATAATTATATTATGATAAAGAGTTGCTGAGTGTAGAAATAGTCTATTTTGTATGTTAAGCCAATATAATTCTGCAAGGTTGTGTGAAATGTGATCAAATTTATTTATGCCAAATATGAGATGCAAACAAGAATTTTGTACTTCTTAAATTTTTTATGACATTTCGTAAGTAATGGCAGGACCATAAATTTTACAGGAATATGAGAACTGCGAAAGAACTAAAGCTTCACATAGCATGATTTTCACTTTGTAAGACAAGTAATGCCTATTAGGATACCAAAGTTTGAGATTTAACTGTGTTTCTTAATGTAATTTAGAATCTGAGTATTATATATAAAGCTGTTCCTAAGTTTTTTGCTTCTTTCTGAATTGGAATTTGAATATTATTGATCAATAGTTTAACCATTTATACTATCTTTAATACCAAACAACACAATGACGGATTTAGACGTCGAAGAATGTTATTTAGAAATTTTTGAAATAGCATTTAAATCATTTTGAAGGCTTTCCAATCCATGCTGATGATCGTTTAGCTTAAAAGAATGTTATATTTGCGTACCATCAGCATACAAGCCCGTGTAGATAGTAAATAACAAGGGTCCCAAAGTAGATCCCCACGACACGCCCTTCGTAATATATGTAAAATTTGACATACTGTTCTGTAATTTTACGCCCTGTACACGTTAGGTTAAGTAACTACAAAGCATTATTCTTGTTAACATAGAATTTCGGCTTAGACCTCTTTGGTGGGTCGTGTTGTTTGAGTACCTTGAGAACGAGGATACTTAGGCAGATTTGGCCTTGTTGCTGTTTGTGCACTCATATTCACTACCGTTTCGTAAGACCTTGCAGCTTGCATCATCAGAGTGAAAATAGCACTAAGAACTGAAAGTCGGTGTGGAGCTATTTTAGTATTCTGTGTCAGGCGCGCGGAGTGACGTAATGCTGATTGGTCTTTCAATTGGTTGTAATGCTTTAGATCACAGGGGTTCACGTTTTACTTAGCTTAAAACCATATTTCCTATTTATATTATTTGAATGTTTTTCTATTTCTATGGCTTCACTAATCACTTGCGGGAAGTAGTAAGGTATTCTGGCAAGTACTCTGGCGTGCTCAAATTCTAAAGTGTGCCCATTTGTAAATGTATGATCAGCTAAGGCTGATTTTGAGATGCGTTTGTGTTTGCAATTGCTTTTATTTATGTTCTTGAAGTCTTAGATCAACGGAACGACCGGTCTGTCCAAGGTAACTCGAGCCGCCAGAACAAGGAATGCGATATACGCCAGCGGTTTTTAAACTTGGAATTTTGTCTTTTGCTGATTTGAAGCCGTTGCTTAAAGTTGTTTCATTGGTGGTGGACACAGTTTTGATCTTGCATCGTTTTAGGACACGTTCTATTTTATCAGCCGAGTCTTTAACGTAAGGTAGAAATGCTAAGTCTCCCAGAGGTGGTGATTCTTCTTTAGCCTTTTGTATCATGATCTCGTCTAGCGCTTTTCGTATGGCTGTATTTGTGTATCCGTTATTTTGTAAAGAGGCAACTAGATATACCTTTTCTCTTTAGATTTCCTGCACCTGAGATATGAACGGCTCTATTCGCCAAAGTCTGGAAAACTGTTGCTTTTTGCATTGGATGATGGTGTTAGTTAGCATTTAGATATCTGTCCGTGTGTGTTTTCTTTCTATAGACTGCATGTCATAAACTACCATCTGATTTATGTTTTACCAGGACGTCTACAAACGGAATACTGCCATTTTTCTCTACTTCCATTGTGTATTGTATATTGGGATACACGATATAAAGCATTACAACCACTGTGCGTCAAACGGCGACGCCCCACGGCTTACGCAGCACTTGAACGACCAATCAGCATTACGTCACTCCGCGCGCTTGACAAAGAGGACTAAAAATAGCCCTACACCGACCTCCAGTGCTCAGTGCGATTTTCACTGCTGCAACATCTTGCGAAACGTTAGTGAATATGGGTGCACAAACAGAAACAATTTTCGTTTAAAACTTGAGAAATGCATACCAGCTTACCAGCGTTTAGCAAGGCTGCTATGCGTTAATTTTGCAATTTTTGCTAAACATGCAGTTCGATAGCTCGAATAAATATACATTGAACTCTCATGAACCAGTGCGGTTCATGAGAGTTCAATGTATATTTATTCGAGCTATCGAACTGCATGTTTAGCAAAAATTGCAAAATTAACGCATAGCAGCCTTGCTAAACGCTGACGGTTTGTTATGACGTACGAGAGCGATCTAGTAAAAGTAATCAGTTTGAACTTGGAAATAATGCAAGTTTTAGAAGTAAGGGATATGTTTATAGTATAATAGGCCAATATTTAATAATAGAAACAGTCAGCATTAACATCGAGCTACAACTTTTCCAATGCTTTTTTGGGGTGTGAGGCCTTGCTCCAGGGAGTTGCCATATTATAACGTGTTCTGAGTGGTATGACTACCCTTACCTCAAAATACAGATTGCCGTCTCAACCGTATCCTCAGAATCAAGAAGGGCGGAACCAGCGCAAGTAACGGGAACATGACAGCCTCCTGGCAGCACTGTTCTGATACTTGGTTTGGTCATAAGATAATAAGTCATCTGTAATATTCAACAACGTAGTAGTACAGCTCTGATCTGGTTTAAACCCAAATTGGGCATGAGGAATGATATTGTGCTTATTTGAATATCATCTTAATTGCTTATGGATGGTTCTTTCCAAAATTTTTGATAACTCTGGCAATAGGCTAATTGGACGTAAGTTTTTGTACTATATTTTTGGTATAGGAATTATGAAATCTCTTTTCTAGTGATTTGGGAATACATTTTCTAACAAACAATTTAGAATGTGCGTAAGGTACGGTAAAGTTATTGGACAATATTTAGTAATTGCGACATTTAAGTTATTATAGCCAAATGCTTTGCTATTGATTTTATTGATATACTCAGCAATTACAGCAGTGTCAACAGTGGTGAAGTGTAAGGGCTCTATAAAGCCATCTATTTTGTAATTTTTATAAAATTTCAGTGATTTCTTAGTATCGTTATCATTATCAGGAATAGTATTAATAAGGTAGGTAATCATTAAAATCAGATAATTGTGGAATTAGCGATCTAATATTTAATATGTATAATCCACAAACCTTCAAAATTCATTTCCTAGTTACAGAATGCTTCAAACGCTTTAGTTTGTACTTAAAAAAATAAAAATTCATGTACTATCTAGAGCTAACAATAACAAATACTAATTGAAATTTTTTATATTATAATAATAACTTTTTAGTTTGTATGTAAACAATTAATAAATAATTGCAACTGAACAAAATTGATAATATTCTTGCTAGCGCGTTGGCCTCGTTTTAGAGATAGTAGGTAAGGTCAGGTTAACAGTTTACTGTGCTATCTTTAAGTTTCGTTTTTTGCTACAATCAGCTCATTTGGTATGCACACATCTACCATTCTCTGCTCATGATTGTTTTTTGTACTCTCCCCCATCTCTTCTAATTGTGTATTCCGCTTTCTCAGAGCTATTAGATTTTCTTCCGTTTAAGTCTCCTAGGACCATTAGAGTACTTTTTTATCTATTTCTTCTTGTACATTTTCCCGGAACTGTTTTTTTCCTTTGTTTTTGTTTCCTGAGGTGTCATTTCACTATATATAATCCCACTGCTATCACG
>OW679203.1:30486101-30510278 GCA_940337035.1 Agriotes lineatus | reverse complement strand
CCTTTTTACACAACAAAAAAGATATTGTACCAGAATTTATTTCAGATATAAAATTTTGAATAATACACGTTTGCTTATGGCACTTAACCAAACTCGCTTGATTGAACTCGGCTCAACGTTTTCGTTCTAGCAATCAAACTCGTTGCGTTAAGGTGCTCATACTCAAACTTGTATCTTTAATCTGTATAACAGTTGATTACGGATGCGTAATACAGTCCAACAATCGTGCTATAAATCCAAGGTGTAATTATTTAGCCAAGCAATAATTAATGCAATAGTATTACTATGTTTTGTTCTTGTGCGTTGGATATTATAATTTAATTCTGTTTACAATAAATGATTATGGTCTCATATGGGTCGGGTCTCTACATCCTAGCAAGTATTATTTTGATTTATATAAATTATAAGAAATTTATTAGCTATCAAATCAATTATTGTGGTAGTATGGTGAAAACACTTTGTGTAAGGGTGATTTAATTAATGGAATCGTTACTATACAGGATATTAATTAAGTCAAGGGATAAATAATTCAAATATGGCGATCCAACCTCACAATCCGCAAAAACAAGTTCGTTATATTCGATAATTATCTGTGATTACGTAATTAAAGCGTTGCCTAGGTGATAACAATTGCCGTAAGTAAATACAGGTCACAAACAAAAAACAATCAGAGGACGCGTTCTGCCAGAACGGACCCCACCAAGAAATTCGCTAAATTCAGTCTTTTAGGGTGACCTTTTTGTTGCTTTTGGAATGGAAATTAGGGTTTAACTCAAGTTCCTAGCTAGTCCCACGATGCTTGGTCCCGTTTTTCTCCGTTGCCCTGCCGATCCAAGCCTCTGAAGGCACTGCAGAATTACTCTTGTTGCTCGACCGCTGTGACATGAAAATTACTTCCAGCTCATGCCGTTGTTCATGCCTAGGGCTCCACTGCGTTCTATGAAGGTCAATGCTTACTTCCAGCTTTTAGGGACTCCAACTTATCTGCTAGAACCTCCAAAACAGCCACCGAAATATTAGCTACCAGTCGACGCACTAATCAAACACTTTTTTAAACTTCTGCAGAGGCGTTACGAATCAATGCACTCTACTACAGCATAGCCATAGGATATACAATCAAATTTAAAACTCACTGAAGTGGAAAAAACGTATTTATTCACAAATTAACAATTATTTATTGGGAAAGCCAAAGTAACACCATCTCACAGTTTGGCTTCCTTTCCCCAATTGTTTGTCTTCAATCTTACATTGTCTCATGGGCGTAGCCAGGGAGGGGCAGGGGTGGGCAGTTTCCAACCCCTAAACATTTATAAAGAGCAATAGACAGTTCATTTATAATCACCATTGCAATTCACATTCTACAAGATTTGAAAAAGAGATGCTATAATGTTATACATGTGATTCTAGATAAAAAAAACAATTGAGGAAGAAGTAAGCTCCTAGGACTCAATATACTGTATACCGCACCATCGAGCTGTACTTGATACAGCAACAAGGGTATTTCGTTCTGGGATAAGTACCACTCCTCATCTCGTATCCGTGGCAATAGCGTGGTTCAAAACTGATGAAAAAATAATATATCCGACATAATAATTTTCATTGCTTGCTTGCTTGCTTGACGCCACTTTGAGAGCAAACCCGTGGGCTGAATTGGCTGATTTTGGTGTCAATCGACTCAGGGCGACGCGAGTAAGCTACTAGGAGGGTTTTAACATTTTTATAAGTGATTTTTTTATGTGGAATAGCTAACCTCAAAATTAACTCGACACACAAATGGATCACTCTTGTACAAATTGCATTAAATGAATTATTTCGCGCCCGATTTGGGTGCAGAACGCTAGTATGGAAATATTTTCAGTTCGACCAAATTCAATGAGCGGGCCAATTAATGGCTAAATATACCTATAACTTCCAATATCTGACTGTGTAGTGTGTATGTGTGCTTTCTGTTCCGACAAAAAAGTTCGAAAACTTGCCATGACACTTGAAAATTGTACAAAATACACAATTATTTTATATAATTTGAAAAATCAGGCGGTACGGTGGTAGAATCCCTGGAAGAATAAAGAATAATGTCAGAAGACCGTTTTAGTGGACTATGGCTGCCAAGTGTACACAAAAAAATCTGGTATGATACACGCACACAACTTCCTTTTACAGTGATCTTATAATTAGCCAAAAATTTTTTTTAAAATTTTTAAGTATTTGCAAAAATGTTCAAAAACTGTAAATTCTACCGAAACCGTACAAACTAGAGCGTTAGTTGAAGAGACAAATTTTCTCTAAAATTTTAAGCTGAATTCAAAAATGTAATAATATGCTGGGTGTTATATCTAAAATATGAGTTAATTTAAAACAAAAAAAAAACCATTTTGAGGTATTCAACTGGAAAATCACGTAGCTCACATCAATACTCATTAAAAATGTAATAAAAAAATTAAGTTTGAAAAAAATCATTAGAGCCGTTCTGGAAAAAATAAAAAAAAACTGAAAAATCACTAGAGTAAACAGCTTGCTGTTGGGTCTAGATAGTACACAAAACTCGTTTTGTCTTTGAGATATTTTGTTTACACACAGATAGACAGAAGGACAGACAGAACAAAAATATGTTTTTTGGGTTCAAGGGACTCTAAAACGTGAATATCTGTTGAAAACTCAATTTCGAATTTGTGGCGTGAATCCAATACTCCCTTTATTGTAAAAGGTAGTAAAAATGATACTGGACAAAAGAAGGGAGCTAGAAGATAAGGTCATAAAACGATCTGTAGCAGATTTGCGAAAACTGTTGATAATTTAACTTATACTTTTTTTAATTTGTAAAAAATGAAATAAAAGTGTAATAATAATAATAGTAAGTTAATTGTGTTTATAAATTTTTGCCCCTCTCTAACTGGAATCCTGGCTACGCCCTTGCGGATTGTCTTACATTGTTTCCAAGTCTGCCCTGATTACATTTTGTTTAAATCAAGACTAACGCTATTTTTAATACCGATTTACAAATTATTATCAAGTTTATTTTATACAATTTGCAAAATTACACTAGCACATTTTTGGAACATTTCATAAAATAATACTTGATATGCTTAAAATATTATTAATTGCTATTATAATCCTAGAGGCTTAAATGTGTTCATAGCAATATACAGGGTGTATAGAAATTGGAGCAAAAGCTCCAGGTAGCGACATTCTTTGTACAATTCTGAGTCGTGTGTTACCACAAAAGTACTTCTTAATTATTTAACGTTACGTTTCAACTGGCATAACTAAACAGAATACCATAGAAATATACATACAAAGACTAGTTGTGCAAACATATTTACTTTCCACTCTTGAATGACTGCAGAGGTCTATTTTTACAATGACAATTAACGTTCACAATTTACTTCAAATGCCGACTGACCTTTTCAGTAAAAATTTCTAATGGTGTATTCAGTTTACCTGTCCTGCACTACGTCAGACCATTTCAGGGCCCGTCTGCGTCGGCACTTGGTCGCATTCCCCTATGTAACTCCCAAATTAAATTCTTCGTTTTAAGCGTGCGTGGAAGGAATGTGGAACTTTACAAGCGAATTTTATACGCGCCCCGTAAAACTTTGTAATTCGTGGACCGACGAATTTCGCAAATATGGTTTTAATACAATTCCAGAAATCCCAAGCGCAGAGTTTCTTTGTCAGTGTATTGGGCCTACGCTTTTGGTGCTTTTGAAATTGCGTTTGGAATAAAATTTAACATTACCAATATAAGCAACTGGTTTTCTTGATAGGGCGTCCAATGCATAGTATCGATGAGTAGAGTTAGCGGTTTCGAGTCGCTGCTCTGGCATTCGCCAGCTGAGGAGGAAAGTTTTTTCCATTTCCAACATATTTCTGAAATTGACTTTCTGCGAATAACGGCACCTCGGTTAATTTGAATGCTTTCAAGAATTTATTTGATCGACAGTAACCCCGGTTGCGTAAGCAAGCAAACATCTCAAAGGAACGGGTATAACTGAATTAAGTATAGAATTGGAACTGCATATCCGTTTTATGCCTTCTGTAAGAGGCTGCTGACGGTTATAAGATATAAGTAATAATTTTAATTTTATAAATAATATATTAAGATCAAGACTAGGAATGGTTTTACATGGGTACTCAATTTGATGACGATGGATATGTGGAAGTAAAGCCATTGCTCCGTCTAGTATTATAAACTAAACGCAGAATGCTTAAAAATGGTTTTGCGTAATACGGCAACTGAAAATAGTATTCAAAATAAAAAATGTTGGTAAGTTGTAAGTTTTACGTTCATTTTGACGTAAGTACCTATTTCTGTTTTATTTCCTAACGTTAGCCCTAATGATCCACTTCTGGTAGTTTTCTGAAAAGCTACTTAATTGATATGTAAATTTAGAGGATGTAGGTGGTTGTATCTACCATACTTAACGTTGGGTTTTATTGCAGTTATACGTTTGGTTTGGAATTTTCACCTTCTTCCCTCGAAAGCAATGTAATATTGCCAGGCCCATCTGAAAGCGCTATTTTGGTTAATTAGCTCTGGCAGTTCAATACATAGGTTTATCAAATCAAATATCTGCGTTGACGTTTGTATGTTAAGTTTATATTAATACTAGGTTAGTGATTTTGGTTTATGCGTCAAGAGTGGATGCTTGCAGGAGGCAGTGTACCGTATCCTACTTATGTGAATGCATTCGCAAGATCATTTCAATTATTACATTATTTGCCTTATCTGGTAATATATGCGTGTGACATCTCGTACTGTCTTAGCTTTCCAGGCGTTTTTATTGGATTTTGGTGTATCGTCTATTCAATTTGACGAATTTATGATATTGCCGCCGTGAGTCTTAACACGTTCACTTAGAAACTTCCTTCTACAGTTTGTTTTTTAGGGTTAACTTGTCTCGCTGTGGTGCTGATATCGCTTATCGGTTTTGTTTTTCAATTAACGGACTTCAGGCCCGAGGTAGCAAAAAGAAAAGAAACAATTGCAATTTTTGGAGATTCAGCGTCGTCCCCTTTATGGACAATTTTAAATTGAGTGGTTGTAATATATTAGTTATTATTCTAATCATCTGTCGTTTGTTAATTAAATGGAATTTGGGAAAAACACAATTTAGTGGATTTATATTATCTCTGTTTTATTTACGATGGGTTCCATAAAGAAGCATATGCTGGCAAGTTGTTCTTATGCATTTTTCATTACATTTTGGATAGATTTTGATAAGTTACCACCTCTTTATTGGGCTACTTAGGATGGGAGACAGATCGTTAAGCCAATTTATAACTGAAGTAAGTTTTGCCGAATGGGCTTTGCATCTCTACGCTAATTGCGTATTTCTATAAGGATGTTGTCCTTATTTATGTTTTTTTGTGTATTTATAGATGTTTGTATTTGAGCTCTATCGATTTACGAAATTTTGGGTATGGATTACTAGATTAGACTTTCTAGTCACGATTATGGCCCTTTTTGGACTTTATTTCAGTATGACGCCGGATTTAATAAATAAGCCAAAACATTGCTTTAATTTAAATGTATATTTTACGGCAATTCAATATGTATTATCGTAAATAGGTTTATAAATATAAACGATTTAAAATTGTACCGTTTATGTTGCAATTACTATTTATTTATGTATTGATTAATGTGTGTATTTTCTACATACTTTGCCTTTGTTTATGTGTGCGTTAAGCCTACTTTTGACATTAAAACATATGCGTTATGATGTGAACGCTTCCTGTACACGTCTCAGGTTTGGTATTAAATTCTCCTGAATTACGTACATACCTGGAATTCAATATTTTATTTAGATACGAGGCGCTGTTCCCTTATGTTACTTGTCTGCATTTAATGGAAATAAACAGCACGTTAATTGCATTGCATTTTGGATTTCGTTATATAAAGGGGTGCAACTTAACAAAACACCTGTGTCTGATAAATGCATTTTTGAGATATCTGCCTGTAATGTAGGTTGCGATTACCAGATCACTGAAAAATCTTCCAACTTAGATTTGTGAGTTGTTGAAGTGCAAGTTGGTAGCGCCCTTGTTTGGTCATGATCGTTTTAGCGTTTTGGCTATTTACAGCTTGCCGTCCGGCTTATATTGAAGTATTGCAAGATTATTATTATTTTTGTGTACTTTCAACTATGAGAGGCCACCATTTGGAGAAACTCTATATAGAACCACTCTGTTAGCTTACATTTATTTTGCTAAAATCGAAAGATGCGTTATTCTGTTCTAGTCTAACGTCAACTTTTAAGGGCATTTAATCACTGACATCGTTGGCGATCTCTACAAATTTTATTTTGATTAGAACGATGCCATAGAATTATTTTTTAATAAATTCGACTTTTCGTTCCACGAAATACTAAAAAACCTTTGAAGCAAGATGTAGTTAAATCGCCTGTTCTTCTTGATATCTTTATCAACGTCGATTAACTGGATCGTGTTGAATAGCAATTTAACATTATGAATTAAGGATTGAAATTTAAATTTAGGAGGTGTCGAATCTGCGTAAATTCCGTTGTGTTTTACAATTTATATTCAATTATATAATAAACTTTTAAAAAAATCCTGAATAGGAAGAGCGATAACGAACGAAACTAATGCATTGTTCAGGTTGCACCCTCGCCAATAATAATTCAGGAATTTTCAAAGACACAATATCAATTTCAAGCCCCAATGGCCACCTTGCGTGAACAAAGCAATCTACCGGAGCAAAGAAAACGCGATGCCTGCGATCGAATATTTTAAAAATGGTCTCTGATTAGAAACTTCCTAATTATAATCACGATGCTCTGACCCTACGTCAAATGAAATGTTAGTCGCATATTTGGCTTGAAGTTTTCAATAAAAATTGAAAATTTCATGTTGCCTCAACTCCCCCCACGCAGCCTTCTCTGGGGAAATAAGGAACCAAATTCAAAGTCTGATTCCCGCCTGACATCTAAAAACGAAGCGTATTTTGTATTCCATCCTAAATATTAGGCAAGTATACGCTCGCATAAATTTAACACCTGGGCTGAATTTGTTGTCACGTAAATAACGAATAGTCACATAATCTTTCCCTGTCTTGAAAAAAGCACTTGTGAGTTACGAGCATCTACCAAAACCTAATTAGGGAGCGCAGACCCCAAAAAGCCGTAAATACGTTCGCTGCGGGCAAGTGAAATCTCTACAGAAAATCCTCTGCAGAAGGGTTTGGCTGCAAGTTTCTCGGCGTTTGTGAGTTTTCCCACTTTACAGCATCTAAAATTTGCATTTTCGAGAACTTTGAAAGCGAGAAGAACAATTAACAATTATTATAGAGAAAGCAGTGAACGGAAATAAAATTTTCTGAAAATGTTTTTACATTAGCGTGGTTTACACATTGGGATACCGTGCTCCTTTGCTTTTACTCCTGATGAAGCCCCTTACGAAAGTAGGCCTCAATAATGATATGGTTCAATCCCGGAAGTCGTTTGTTACGTGAAATTTTACAAGCCGGTCAAATTCTATATTTATTAACAAACAAATAATTTATCGAGAAACACTGTATCTCCTTATCAGACCTTACAATTTTGGCCGAAAATGTATTTTACCCTATTTGGTTTAATTATTGTGGGATGTAAGTCGTTGTCGATAAGGTAACTCATATAGGAAACTGTCATAAACTTCTACCTGTGGATTGACAATTGGCATAATATGTTAAACTGATGCTTACGTTGCAGTGTTGCTATTTTCAAAAATAAATTCTCACTTCTGTTTCATTACAATTTATTACTCTACTAAATGGCGTATTAGCCCTATTAGCTCTAAAAGCCCCAGCTAATTACAACACCTTTGTTGGTGGTATATATATTCCTAATTGGTGTTTTTCTAAAAACACTTAAACCCCAGAGTAAATAATGCTTCATCAAGTATCTATGGGGCAATCAGTTCAATTTATTTTAAAATAGATAATTACTTCAGGTGTAAACAGGCGAGATAAGAGTAATGAGGGGATTAGCAGTGGCCAGCAGAAACTCACTTGGAGTTGCACTGCCGATTAGTGTGTTTTGGGTTACCTAGAAACGAAGCAATTCCTCAGCACTCCTTAAAAGCCTTAAATAATGTCCGTTAAACTTTCCGTATTAATAGCATTACTTAGCACTTTGAACATAGCAAAATTTGATGATGGTGTGGAAACGACCAGCTACAAGTAGGTACCAGTTTTGAATTTTTAGGAGTTTGATTTGATGTTTAGCGGTTCAAGAATAATCGCTTTCGGTTCTAGATTGGATTTGCCAGATCAACATAGAGAACAACAGCGAATTCTAGAACCATCAAAGGCAAGCACAGAAAAAGACAATTACATAGTTCAGGAAGAATATTATTTTAGTGATGGAGTCAAATGGTATAAGGTTTCTTATAAAACCGATTCCAACGGATATCGACCCTATACTGAAATTTTAACTGAGGGAAAACCTATATTTAGGTAAATACAGATGCTAGAGTTCCATACGTTGCAAAGAATATTATATATGAGGCATAACTCAATGCTGTCAATCATTCTCCACAATTAAATATAGAGTCAGTTAAAATTAACTCTACATACAAAACAGTCTTTAATAATAATATACATTTTTATCTCTACAAAAATCATAGCATTGCTTTAAACATTTTAGAGCTGCGCCACCGCTACAGCGCAGCGAAGCATTAAAAAAACTGCCAATCACTGGAAATGTTTTAAAGAGCATAGGCGGAGTATTTAGTGGAAAATGAAGATGCTTTCTCTTATACAATTTCCAAGAAATTGAAAAAGACGTTTTATTAAATAATTTTAAGTTGTAGTTTTGTTAAGATTAGTTGGTTTTAACTATGGTAACTTATCCAGTATAGTAAGAAAAGTTTTACTACACCACTGGTTGATTAGATGTTTTACGGAAGTAATAAAGTATGTAAAGAAGGTATTAATGTTTGCCCAGTTTTATTTCTGTTATCTCTAAGTAGTAATTCAATTAAAATGTAAGTTGAACATGTCCTATGTGCTATCGTAGAGTTTGCGTATATTCAGTTTCCAAGCATTAATATGAAAAAAACTGGACCAATTATAGACGAAAGCGAAACATGGTAAACCAGAAAATTAGAAGTATAAAAAATACTGCTAAAAAACTAGAGCACGATCTACATGCAGAACAAAAGAAAATATGGAAGCACTTACACGGAGTAGACTGGATCTTAAAAACAAGTTAAAACAACGTTACATTTATTTAAAAGTGTTCGTTAAAAACTGAGTCCTTTTAGCAGCGTAGACGTGCACACACTAAGATCTACATGAATTAAATAGAACCCAATCTGAGTTCTCCGTAAAAAGTATTTTTCGTAGGTATTTATTTATCCGTTAATCGCATTTCGTTCCGGTGGCAAAATTTTCCCACAGCCTGAAGATAACGTTTAGCGCTCAGATTGGAAACATCCC
Source organism: Agriotes lineatus (assembly GCA_940337035.1). Taxonomy (NCBI): domain Eukaryota; kingdom Metazoa; phylum Arthropoda; class Insecta; order Coleoptera; family Elateridae; genus Agriotes; species Agriotes lineatus. Next base: position 30,500,842 of record OW679203.1, on the reverse strand, counting down.
TATACCAGGTTACCTTAAGCTTGGGACCGACGACTGCCGCGTAATACTACATCCGGTGCACGTCATTAACCTTGAAGGACTTGATGTATGGACATTTCCAACAGGTGCGGCGGGTTGCTCCTAGCTGCACGTTCGTTTGGTACTCTGGCTAATTGCGTCTCAGAACACTCGTGACGCCACGAAATTTCCTTACCTACGTCGCATATGCGAATTTGATAAGTTTATGGCATTGGAAATACCTATCTCAGGTAGTAAATTTTATTCCCTGCACGGCTCCGTTGCTCTTTTCTGTCTGGCTGTTGGATTCATTTCAACTCCACAATTGTTTGATTCGAGCGCCAGAACACGGCCGTACGAGCAGTTTCAGCCACACTACATTACAATACTTAAACTTAATTAACAATGAAAAAAAGCATATAGACACAAACTGACGCTATATGTAAATATTAAATAAACAATCTAGGTGAGACAAACAGATTCCGGTTTCACAATCTAGGGTAAAACGACACAAAGTACCTAATGAAGACATGAGGTGCATACTATACAATTTACATGACATCACAAAATAAACCGACGGATAGAGAAAATATTGGATTAGGTATGTCAATAGAATGGATATACATAGACTAACAAGAACTATGTACGGTCAGCCACATAAAGACTGGATCGAGAGTTGGGCATCCACATCAGAAAAAGCCTAATTCAAGCTTTAAAAAGCTGGCTTTTGGCCCGTTGAAACATATACAGATCGGTGGTGCTAGTACTAACATAGGAACATACAGTACGGCAGGCATCTTAATGTACTGTCAAGTAGTTGTCACATTATAACCGTACTTGTGTTTGAGTTAGAATTATTAAATTATATAGCAATTGATGTCTACAAGGTTAGAGAGAATATACAAATTGTTAAATGGCTTTACAGCCGGAATTCAGTACCTGCAACGCGGGATTTATTTAGTGTAACCTTTGAAAATCCCGCTATCCCTTCTACTACTATAATACACAGAATTTTACATAATTTTGAAGAGTAAGGATGCGTATCTCCTGTAAACCATAAAATAAAACCACCCCCTAGAATGATTAGTACGAACTTAAAGAAGTAAGGATCTGTGCTGCTGTCGACGAAGATCCATACCAATTTTCTAGATGTATTGCAGAACATGTCGCTTTGAAAAAAAAAATGGGTACCATTCTTACAAGTTATCAAAACACCAGGTAATCTACCCCAACGACGAAGTAAAACATATGGAATTTTGTAAAGGTATAATAGAAAAAGCAAACAATAACGGAAATTTTAATTTGTAATATAACAAGGGCGAGACACCCTTACCGATAACTTTGCACACTCCAAGGGTCGACTGCTGGTTGCAATGAAAACTGTCCTGAGGGCTTGCCCGAGGTACGGGAAAAATTATATGTAAGTGTGTTGCCCGCGTTTATTTTTTGAAGATTCTTACACAAAACCCGAATACGAATTATGATTTAAATTGATCTAATAATGACAAAAACTCAATCTGTATTCAGAAAACCAAACGGAATCTTTCATCAAATGCGAAATTAATAGCAAAAGATGCTGAAAATTGTGTCCCAATTTGGTGCAATTTGTTCTGATAATCTGTGTACACTGTAAAATTTATTAAACATTTACTACAAACTAGTTGTAAAAAATCTGTAAAGGGCTTCACTCAAAACTTCCCTCGTAAGTGGACGTTGTGACGCTAAACAATTATAAAAATTAGAGGAAAATAGGAGTAAAGATATCTTCACGTTCGTAATAATACTGAAACAGTAAAAGGAAACACTGGGTAATGCTAATTACATCAATTTTCAAATAAAACATACATTACCGGCAATGGAATTCAAACTCTCGAGCCTCTGCGAATGAGATACAACGCATTTATTGTTGATCCTTGTTTTATTTTTCCGAACATTTATCTTCTATCTGTTGGTTTCCATTTTCGTCAAGCGTAAAGCCTCAGCTATGTGGAAATTATCTCTTTTATCTATGTCTCAGTTTATTTTTTATGGTGATCACCCTATATATTGATATAGTTAAAACTCCACTTTGTGTTACCTATGGGTATATGTTTATAATTATATTTTAGTCAACTTAAATTGCCCTATTTATTTAATTTGAATATTCAAATAATTTTTCCGGCTAGCTGCTGAAAATCAGAGTAGATTATTTTTATCTAGATTGTTTATTCTGAAATTTGATGTTCTTCTATTAATTATGACAATTCAAAAACTTCTGTGAAATGGCATGTCAAACCAAGTTTGAAAATTCAATCACAAATACTTTATCGTTACATTGTTATACGACAATCTCAAATAGTAGGTACTTCCTTAATAATTAATGCATTTTTAATATTTAATATATTTCAGTTCTTATTTAATACCTAGACTCATTTACCTTATATTTGAACTTATCACTCTCCTCTGCAGAAACCAACCGGTTCTACTCTGCTCCTGATTTCCCTCCATGACGACCTCCACTAACAACCAAACTGTCAAACTGCCCAGAATCAGGAACTAACTTAACCCAGGAAAAGCTAGTTTGCATAAGGAATCTGCACATACAGCTCGCTTACAGCATGGATTCAAATAGACCCCGGTCGTAGTTGTTTTCTCTTCAATATTGAATCCAAACCACTTTCCTGAAGTTAGCCACAGCTCAGCACCAAGAATCCCGACCAAGGACAAGACACCAGACCTCAATTGACAAGCCCCATAAACATGCTCACTCTGCCAACTACTTCCATGTGACTCTCCTTCCGTGTAAATAGCTCGTTGTAATCCAACTTAATTGACGCACAATGTCAAATGTAATTCCACAATAAAATTAATTCAGCAGTTCTTTATTTTTATTTTTTTTTCTGTAGATTAGCACTGTTTGATACTCCTTGATATCTTACTTAATTTCCGAAAAATAGCATTTTGATTTTGACAATTTCGAAGAACTCCATTTTCTAAATAAGTAAAAGTCACTCGGTATATATGATAGAGCCTAAATAGGTTTTGGAACAAATACAAATTATTGTCGGAAACAGTTTTTTTAAATAAAAAAGAAAAACCTTTTTTCGACAACCGTCAAAAAAAGGGGACATTCGCGCATCGCTATCAATGCGCAAAGTTTTTCATTTTTTAATGTATTATAAAATGGGATATTTATTTACGTTATCATTGACGTGAAAAAAGGCATTGCGCGCACTAGAACGCCAAAAATTTTCGCACACTACGGCGCGAAACAATATTGATATTCTTATTTGACGGTTGTAGAAAAAACATTGTTTGTATTGTGAGCGTGAAATGTTTTGGAGCATTCGAATGAAGAAGTAACATTCTCATTCTCTAAAATCATTAATTTCGCGCTTTTAATACAAAAATTACTAATCCAAGTGATGCTTTTTGGTAGTCATTGTAGATCATGATTTTTTAGCAGTATTTTTTTATACTTCCAATTTCTCTTTTACCATGCTTCGCTTTCGTCTATAATTGGTCCAGTATACGCAAACTCTACGATAGCACATATGACATGTTCAACTTACATTTTAATTGAATTACATAGGGACAACAGAAATAAAACTGCGCAGACATTAATACCTTCTTTACATACTTTATTACTTCCGTAAAACATCTAATCAACCAGTGGCGTAGTAAAACTTTTCTTACTGTACTGGATAAGTTACCATAGTTAAAAAACCAACTAATCTTAACAAAACTACAACTTAAAATTATTTAATAAAACGTCTTTTTCAATTTCTTGGAAATTGTATAAGAGAAAGCATCTTCATTTTCCACTAAATGCTCCGCCTATGCTCTTTAAAGCATTTGAAGCGATTGACGGTGGCGCAACTCTAAAATTTTTAAAGCAATGCTATAATTTTTGTAGAGATAAAAATGGCTATTATTATTAAAGATTGTTTTGTTGTATGTTTGTGTCATGTATGTATGTAGAGTTAATTTTAACTGACTCTATATTTAAAACAGCATTGAGTTATGCCTTGTATATAGTCTTTGCAACGTATGAAACTCTAGCACCTGTATTTACCTAAATATAGGTTTTCCCTCAGTTAAAATTTCAATATAGGGTCGATATCCGTTGGCATCGACTTTGTAAGAAACTTTATACCATTTGTCTCCATCACTAAAGTAATATTCTTCTTGAACTATGTAATTGTCTTTTTCTGTGTGTGCCTTTGATGGATCCAGAATTCGTTGTTGTTCTCTATGTTGATCTGGCATATCCAATCTAGAACTGAAAGCGACTATTCTTGAACTGCTAAACATCAAATCAAACTCCTAAAAAATTAAATCTGGTACCTACGTGTAGCTGGTCGTTTCCACACCATCATCAAATTTTGCTGTATTCAAAGTGCTAAGTAATGCTATTAATACGGAAAGTTTAACGTCCATTATTTAAGACTTTTAAGAAGTGCTGACGAATAGCTTCGTTTTGCCTTAACAAAAAATGTTTAGGTAACCCGAAACACACTAATCGGCAGTGCAACTCAATGTGAGTCTCTGCTAGCCACTGCTAATCCCCTCATTACTCTTATCTCGCCTAGGGGTAATTATCTATTTTATAATAATTTGAACTGATTGGGCTTTAGGCACTTGATGAAACATTGTTTACTCTGGAGTTTAAGGATCTTACAAAAACAGCAATTAAATATTTATATATATCACCAACAAAGGTGTTCTAATTAGCTGCGGCTTTTAAAGGTAATAGAAGTAATAAGCCAATTAGTAGAGTAATAAATTATTTTTAAACAAAAGTAATTATTTATTTGTGAAAACAGCAAGACTGCAACGTAAGCATTAATTTAACAGATCATGTTAATTGTCAATCCACAGGTAGAGTTTTATGACAGTTTCTTATATGAGTTGCCTAAGCGACAACGACTTACATCCCACAATAGTTAAATCAAATAGGGTAAAAATTGTGAGGGCTGATAAGAAGATACAGTGTTTCTCAATAAATTAATTGTTTACTAATAAATATAGAATTTGATCGGCTTGTAAAATTTTAAGTAACAAACGACTTCCGGGATTGAACCATGCTATTATTGAGGTCGAAGAACTCAACGTTTCGCCTACTTTCGTAAGGGGCTTTATCAAGAGAAAAAGCAGAAGAGCACAGTAACTCAACGCGTAAACTACGCTAAAGGAGAAACTCTTTTGCAAGGGAAGCGATAGCAGAGCACGGTAACTCAACGTGTAGACCACGGCAGAGCGAAAATCTTCTTCAGAAGGGTGAAAGCCGTGAAATCTTTCGAAATAATCATGTAAAATGTTGTTAATACGACTTCAGGTTTCAAAATATTCGTCATGAAACTAATACAAAAATCAAATGGCAATAATTACTCCTTGGAAGGCTGGAGCTGCTAGCTGGTCCTGGAAAGCTGGATGCTGTTGGCTGACTCTCCTAGGTTGAGTAAGTTCCTACTGCCAGCGTCCGACTATTTAAAGGGGCCAGTCCTTTGTCAGACGCGATCTCGCAGCCCATTGGTCGAGGTAGAAGGGATGTTTTGGCCCGTTTTTGATGCATTTCGAATTATCGCGTTTAATTGCGCGGCGCGATCAATTATCGACCTGATTTGTGTTGCATGGCATAGCTCGCGAAACGGCGGTCCTTTTGATACCTGCTATGAGGGTGTTTGTCGCTAAACTCGCCGAATGAATTAATTTTCCCAATGCCCGTGCATATATCGCGCACTTTATTTTTGCGTGCACGCTCGTTGACCGTTTGAGGCTCAAATTTCATACTTGCTTCAAGAAAATTCGTCTAATTTTTCCCCGTATTTTGATACTAGACAACATTGTCTTAGTTTATTGCTTTTGTAAAAAATTCTTAATTCAAGTAAATTCAATCTGCAATGCTGATACATTCGTTGGTATTAATTTCCCTTGCCGGACGGTGGGTGATCTGCATGCCTACCCCGGCGATTTTAAGAATTCGGGCTTGTACTCGGGCTAAAATTGGTGCTTCTGCTTCCAGGAAATGTGGCGCGTTCGGCGTGTGTTGCTGCTGTCGATTCGCGGATTGTTTTAATAATTAGCGGTGGTTTTCCCTTTCGTTTGATACCAAACACGGGGTATTCCGGGGCCGCGGTGTATTTTTTTATGTGCCCTTTTAAGTATAAGCGCTCTTGCTCATACGTGAGGCGTATTTCGCTTGCTGTCGCCTTTCTTGGCCGGCCGGTTCCAATAAAGTTTATGAGCGCCACTTTGCTGCACTTTAAAATTTCGCTGGGGTTGCCATTAGTTTTATTGTTTTATGTTTCTACGAGGGTTTTTGAAAATAGATATATTTTCTCTTTGGTTGTGCAAGATCGCGACGGCTTGGTAAACAGATGTTTTTAGGGCCCTTTGTACTGTCGCCGCTTTATGTGGCGATATACATTTTCTTTGTTGATCTGATCTGTTTATCGGTTTGTATCAAAGGTTTCATCTGTTTTAGAAGAAATTAACGCTGTACGGCTGGTTACGCATACTACTCGTTAGATGCCTTAAACTTCCTTGTTACAATTTTTCCTTCGTCTACCGATTGAAATGCTTTAATTTACATATCACTAAATTGTTGTGATTTCCTATTTTAGCAGAATTCAACGTTTTTATATCAAGTATTGGATTTGGTTGAACAATTCTATTCGTTATTACGAGTGTACAGTGGATAACTGATCGTTTTCCATTAAAGTTATAGAAGATAAATTTGCATCGCATTGCATGTTTGTAAAAGCAGTTGTTTATTCTTATCATGTTTGTGGTACAAAACAGTATAAATACATCTCTATTGTTATTCGATGATGTGTTACGTTTAAATGGCGTTACACTTTATGGCCCTTTAATTGCCTCGTTTGATTTTGTGCGATTTGTGGTCGCCCCTGTCCGAATGGTTCAACTTTATACAGTCATTGAAGTTGCCGAACGCGCTTCTGACGGTCTTCTGTTAGCACCTTTTGAGCCGATCGCACGCGTATTTTTGTAGGGCTACCCTAGCCTGGATTTGACGCGGTTTATTAGTAATTGGTATGGTTCAGATTCATGGCTCTTTGATTCATTAGCGTTTTGCGAAACTTTATGGGTCGTATTCATCGAAGATTATTGCGTTTTGACCACCCAACGAATTTAAACGGATTTAAATCAGCGTCGTCGATTGAGCCCCAGAGCTGTGAGTTCTTAGGTATGTGCGCGCTTTATATGTTTTGTTTTTTTGTGACTAGGCACTCATACTACGCTTTGAGAGCTGACGTGAAGTAAATTTAGTAGAAAAATGTATAGTCATTTCCGAGTTTTATGTTTGTTGCTGGGTCTCTGGCTAATTATGTAGTTCGCTGCGTTTGTTTTGTTAACTCCGCCTCGCACTTCTGAGAGTGTTAGAGTCACGATCTGGTTTTGCATCACCCGCGAAGTTTTGCTTAGTTGCGGGTTTTATGCGAGTGCTGATATTAAATTGGTGTAATAATTTGTATTATATGTATTACAGTTAATTAATATAGAAGTTTTTCGTGTTTATGCCTAATGCAAGTTATTGAAGAATCGATTCCTTTTGAAGTCGGTTTCCGGAAGCAGCGAATTGGCTACACTTAGTACCTTAGTAAGTTGAAGAGTGCTCGTAAGCTAATGGACTTTGGTGCCCTGTATAATTTCGAATACTCTTTGCTATTTATAGAAAAGAAACCGCACGCCATTTCTATTGTAGCTAGTCGGCCCTCAAATATATCCATGCAGTCTAAACGTTTGGTTGGTACGATTTCAAGCTGGTTAAACTCATTGAGTCATTTTGGTTTGGGGCTGAGTCTTACATTATATTTGCTGTTGGTAGCAGTTGCTTGATTAGATCTTTGGGGGAATCCCTGACATGGTGCTATTGCCAATTCTTGTGCTAAAGTCTCCTAGCAGTATAATCTTTTGGTCGTCAAGTAGTCAAGTACCAGATTTATTTTATCTTTCAACTCTTCTTTTACTTTTGTTGCATCTGCTGTATGTTTTTTCAAGTGTTTTATGTAGCGGGAGATCAAAAAAGACTGACCGAAAAAAACTTTCTTCCGCGCAGTTGGTTATCAATATTTACGTCAAGTTTCTGCAGTAAAGTTAGCTGCATAGTAACTGTCATGAGTTCAGCGTGTTTGTATTTTGTAAATTTCAATTTTCCGTTTATTTAAATAATTTTCGCAATTTTTAACATTTTTTCCAAAACTAACATTAGCATCCACGTTTGTGACAAAAGTAAGTCAATTCTTCCTTTTTATTAATTATTCAAAGTTTTTACCAAATGTTTGTATATTAAGTTAGAACTGCTGATTGTAATAACGCCATTTTCACTTGAGGAGGCCAAATTCCTCTTACAATCGTATCTCCGAAATGGAAACAAAGATGAAAATGTGAGGTGGGTTCACCCAATAATGCCGTGTGTTGGCGAATTCTGGGAAATATTTCCCGAAGCAGAAGTAGAACATGAAGTTTTATGCCGTCACATCCACAGAGTTGTTGATCGCTTTCAAAATACAGGAAGCGTTGTTTGAGGAAAGTCACCTAATCGTCCCACAGTGACTACCAAAGATGTTGGGCAAGATGCACTTGCTCGTCTTGAACACAGTCCGAGAAAATCTTTACGTCAATTAGCCCAACAAACTGGTTTGTCGTATGGCTCATACCATACCGTTGTGGAGGCTGCATTTCCACCTCTGCAAGGTGTCTGTAGTTCAAGAATTATTTCCACTTGACTTTGACAAACGTGTGCAGTATTGCAATTGGTTTAATGTAAATTTACGAAACGATAATTTGTTAGACAAAACATTATTTTCTGACGAAGCCTGGTTTAATTTAAGTGGCTATGTAAATTCACAAAATTACAGAATTTGGAGTGCTGAAAACCCTCACGTATTTCATTAGACACCGTTGCATCCAGTGAAAGTTGGAGTATGGATTGCAATTTCCAGAAGAAGAATTATTGGGCCAGTTTTCTTCAACGATACTGTTAATGCGGAACGTTACCGTAATATGTTGCAAATGTTTATAGACCAACTACACGATGATGAGCTCCAGGAGGGCTATTTTCAGCATGACAATGCCACTGCGTATATTGCCTAAGCAATCTGTCAGTTTATTGAAGGGTATTATGATGACAGAGTAATCAGGAGAGGACGTTTTCCGGCAAGGTGGCAAGATCTTACTCCTCTGGATTACTTTGTATTTTGTCATCTAAAAAATATAATTTACCAGAATCGATTGCACATATTGGACGAATTAAAAGAAACGATAGAAGGTGCTGCGCAAAATATAACTGAAGAACAGCAGTGTGCAGTATTTGAAAGCATGAAAAGAAGAGTATATTCGTATATAGCCAATGGCGGTGCACATTTCGAGCATCAATTGTGATGATCTGGGCAGGTATTTATTTGGAGACCCGTACAGACCTTGTAGTCTAGGAACGCGGAGCATTGAATGCATAGCGGTATATACAGGACTGTTTTGCTCCTCCTGTAGCCCCCTGCGCCCCATTTTGGCCCAGTTTGGCCTGCTCGCAGCCCAGATCTTAATCCCATCGAACACGTTTGGGACAATTTAAAATGCCGGCCAGCGCTCCCGGAAACACTACAGGACCTCCAAGCAGCTCTGCACGAAGAATAGCAATTGATCGGCCAGGAGGAGATTGCCTCGACGCATGAGAGAGGTCATCAGGGTTCGCGGAGGAAATACGAGATATTAGTGGTCTCTGAAAGAAATTATCAGGGTTGTTATTAGACATTCATTAGTTGTTGGTTTTTCGTTTTGTTGCAATTTTATTGTTGTTCTTGTTATAATTGGATAGTTTGAAGTAAAATGTTCACGATCTGTCTTTCTTTTATTATACTATAGCAGAATATGTGGAGGCAGTATGAAATAGGATGAGTGTAAGTATTAAAGCCAAACATATAAGTGGCCGTTTTTTCTGCCCAGCAGTGCATTTAAAGCTAGTTATTTATTATAAATGAATAAATCAATTTAAATATGTAAGTAGTGTTATTTGACTTGAAGTTAGCTACTAGCTACTATAGTTCAGACCCAATCGGCGCAAGGCGGAAATATTTACTAAAGGCATATTTTATGGGAGTGGCCAACTCAATGATTTTTGATCTCCCGGTATAATGCTCCTATCCTAATTGAGGGCGTTTTACTGGGGTAAGCCGCTATATATGAATATAGTGTTCTGCTTTGACCATGTCTTTCCCCTTTTCTTTGTTTCCGATATAGCGAATATTTTAATATTATTCTCTTTCAATTGCTGTACTATTTTTTGATATTTTCTTAGCCGAACTGAGCATTCCAGGTGCTGATTCTTAACGGTTTTTCTATTCATTGCTACCTTTTTCTTCATTTTTGTAGGGCAGCTTCCAAAGCTTTATGTTTATTTTGTAGTTTTACGACATGTAGCTTGTTTATATGTGTTTTATTTAGCCATGTCCGAATCGTATGATTATAAATTTTGACTATTGTTCTGAGGCCAAATACGTGCAATATCCTATGCGGTTTTTAAATCTTCTTCATAAAATTGTCCTTGTAAAAGCCACCTTTAAAATGTGCGGTAGTGTTCCGTTTATCTATCAATTAGCAAATAGACGACACGAGATGGTTATCTACCTTACTAATATTAAAAAAAATGCAATTTCCTAACAAATTGAAATTTTTATTTTTGATAACGTGATAACAGTTTATTTTCTGGGAATAAAAACCGCCCTTTAGCTAAATTCCAAATAAATATCACCTTTTAAGTCAAGTAAATTGTTAATGTTACAATATTTTATTTCATTTATGAAATCATTCTAGCCAATTCCAGGGTTTTTATAGTTGCAACTTATATACATTCTTAACAAGAAATCGCCTTAGATTAAGGTTAGATATTTACGATAAAAAATAGCTATCGTTTGGCTGAAACAAAGCTATCAGAATAATTATTTGTGAGTTTTAAGGTATTACTATTGATATTAATTTAATTTGCGTGTCTCGTATCGAAGTGTATGTACCAAACCTAGAACAGTTTGTTCGTAGAGGTTATTAATTAAGGGGCTTAAAAATCGATAGGGTGAATGTCTACGCAAAATGGGAGCAATCATTTACAAAATGTCCTCGACATTCCATTTATATTGTATACCGCCGACATCGTTTATTTCGAAACAAAAAATGTAGTTCATTTAAAATATAAGAGCGACTCATTTTTCCAAGTTCTTTCACTTCAGATTTGATAATAAGGTAATGGGGGTGAAGTGCAAAGAGTTATTGTTATTCTTTGAGGAGCTGATATGGTGTTTTATTCACATATAAAAATTATAGCCTATGTTAGAAACGATTAAGAAAAAACACATTTGTCTTGCTGCCATAATTTTGAGCCCCCATTTTTTCTCCTTGCAGATCAAATGTTTGCTTTTGTTAATTAATTCGAATTAATTTTAAAAATGGTGCTGCTCTTGCTTGAGCAAACTCGAGATTTCGCTATAAATTCACTTGATCCTCCGACAAGTATAATTTTGAAAAACTAGGGAAGTGTTAGATTTTAATCTTGAGGATTGGATATAACAAGAAGCTAAAATGTAAAAGATATAAATGGATAAAATGGATACGTCAAGTATTGCATTTTATCTTTGTTACACTACTTCGGGTTTGTTCTATTTGCAAAAAGAAGTACGACATGTGAGTTGTCATCTAAAATTGGTTATTGTTCTCTGTCGAAAAATTAAATGAGCAACGTATTAATCGAAATATTTCTTAGGGGTGAAATATTTGATAGCTTTAAGGCGCATTAATTTTAAGTATTAATTACAAAGTTTGCCATTTCTAGAATATTTTGAGCCCTGAAATGTAATATAATCTTGACGAATATATTATGCGTTGGGTCGCGGTTGCGTGTTGGAGAGACCCAGACTGCACGTGCAAGCAGTGCCCGGTGTCAGGGAATTCATGCTTGACCAGGTATATAATTCGTATCGAGGGGTGTTGGGTAAGAAATGGAATTTGGAATGAGATAACGTTCGGTGCTGTGATCGGGGCTAGAGGTGTGTTGTAAAAGTGAGATGCTTTACGTAATTAGTTTTTGGTGCAAGCGATTCTGCGTGTATGCAAAACAATAACTATTTATATTGTGTTAAGTTGCAATAATGCGAGGTGAGCTGCGAGCCGGGCATGCGTATCCGTAGGTAGTTAATTAGATTAACTAGAGTTGAATGTACGTACTACCGTAGTCAGGTGAATTATGTTTGATAGATTTTTGGCAATGACAGCATCCGGTAGACGTCAGAGCTTTTTGTTCGTGCTGGTCGATCGAAGGTAGGGATCCCGCGAAAGCACCAGGTTTTGAGGATCCGCAGTAATAATGTAAGCCCGCGGAAGCACGTGGTTCCGCTATAGATTAGCGAAATTTACGGTAATTCTTTTATTGTGAAGGACCAGTAGCCTCCGGGTTTTTACCGACTCTGTACGGGTTATAACAATGGCTAATCTAGTAGATTACTATTGAGCAGTGCTAGCGAAAAGTACCGACAGCTAACCCAACCAGTGAAGGTAGCAATAAGGTGCCAAAGGGTTGATGCTGACTGATGCAAGGCCAAGTATTGTAATGCCACTGCCGGAAGTACGGAGGGGCCAAGAGGGTGGCCACCCTCGTTGAGTACAATTATTATCATCGATGAGATTTACAGATCAATAAGTTTGTGTTGTTTTACATTTAACCGCCTGCTTCCGCTACTGGGCCAAGTAAGGCCCATACCTGCACTGTTTGCACTCGGTCGCCGCCTTGTGGGGGTGGGTGAGTTGCATCCACCACTTTGACATAATTAAAATATAATATAAGTCTGAATTTTAATATAACTCACAAAAACGCGTTTACCATGTAATTTAATTAAATTAAAAAATAAACAACAAAATCAATACTATGCTGAAATCCAAACACATCTTTGTAGGACGTACTAGTCAAATTCATAGCTGCTAAATGATTATGTGGACTTTTTTATTTTGTTTGGTAACTTCTGATGGTGGCTGAATTTATCAGTGATATTACCCTACCTGGTTTTGAATTAGTATCAATAATAAAAATTAATTATTTCCAGGCCTTGTTCGAGTTGTTACCTAGGTGTAAAATATAAAATCTTATATGGAAATTCCATAGAGATAAACGAATGCCCGTTTGAGTTCCCCTTTTTGGAAATTGTTACAATATTTGTAATACATCCCCTCATATTAACCCCAAAAACGTTTTGGCTATGCCACAGGGCTAGCAAGTCACGACTAAAGTGAATCCCAACAAGCTTCAGCGCCATGAATTGCAGGTATTATCCCCTTCGACTGCTATTATAAAAGTCTGTCCAGCACATTTTTCTGGGAGAGAGAAGTAGGGTACGTAAAGAATTATGTCGAGGTTGCAGCTTCAATGAAAATCTGACAAGTTTGGAAAAGGCCATTAATTTTGAGAAACTATTTGATTTGTTTTTCAAAAGAGAGTAATGAGAGCTAATCAACCCCATTTTACTGCGTCCAACTTAATAATCGGGCTTATAAACCGTTTTAAAAAAGGTATGTTGGCGTGACCGATGGTATGCTAAAAATGCTGAATATGACCAAAGTATTTCGTAATTCAACCGTGTATGGGGCTAGATAATCTTATGGATTTTTGAGAACCTTTTGTATAATAGACAGATTCGTTATTTTGTCAGTCCACAATACTCTGAGAAATGTTTGGCTAGCACCATAGTTCGAAGGAATCAATTGGCCATGCATCAGCTTTTCGCATAACCTATGTCTAAAGTCTACACATTAACCTTTTTCTGTGACGTCAGATATAACAAAACATAACGTTTAAAACGTATGTATTATATTACAGTGAAATTCAAAAGGATATTTTAGATTACAGGTAGTAGACTTCAGAAAGAATTTAACATATACCTAAGCTGGATGCTCTAAATTGCATATTAATCAAGCCAAGACATTCTTGATTTCTAAGGCTTTCACGGCTTCATCAGGAGGAAAAAGCAAAAGAGCACGGTAACTCAACGTGTTAACCACGCTAGAGGAGAAACTCTTTGCAACGGAAGGGATAGAAGAGCACGGTAACTCGACGTGTGAACCACGTCAGAGGCGAAACTCGACTAACTATCGGAAGAAGAAAGGCGAGAATTTATAGGCAAGCGCCGTCGCGATTCAGTGGCGGTGGGCGGGGCTTAGGAGTTAGCACTTTCCACATAGAAGGAAGGGGAAAGCCTTCATTCCGATTGAGATTGTTAGGGTGTTTGTAAGTCTCAATGGCTTCGCGAATCTTTCTGCTAAAGAAGAATTGAGATTTTAGATGACATAGTGTTTAATTTATCTTTAGATGACGGAAGAACCTGTGAGATTTTGCTCGGGGGTTTGAATACTGTTGTAATGTTTTGTTTTCGAACAAATTTTATATGCGGTCGGTGACTTGGTGGATATAGGGAAGAAAGACTATTGCTGCAGGAGAATTGGGTTTTGGAGGTTTGGGTGACCGTGGATAAAGATGGTGATTGATGGCAGACTGTATATCCCTAGCACGGTAACTGTTATTTCTAAGAGCTTTCCGAATGTGGTTTAATTCAGCGTGGATATTATCGGGTTGGGATATGGAAACAGCCCAGTGTACAAGCGTCAGCTGATTTCAAGCTACTGGAGCCAGGGTTGGATTCAAAGTAGATTCGAGTACGGAATTCAAACATTGCAGTTAGACTAATGCATCAAGCTCGTGGACTATA
>OW679203.1:30377211-30486001 GCA_940337035.1 Agriotes lineatus | reverse complement strand
ATTTGTATCTGTTTTTTGTATGACTAACTTGATAAGAGGCGTCCACGAATGGGGCCCCCAATTAATCCACTGCGAATTCCGGTTCAATGTGATTGCCGGGAACTGCCACTTAATAACCCTAACTTGGGTTCAGTTAGTTGTTGGAGTGAAACAAGACTTAACAAACACGAGTATATTGATTAACAACGATTACAAACGTCACTGATGGACCGATGGTATTTTACAAAAGCTTCAACTGTTGTGACACGCTTGGATTGGCCACGCGAAAATAGCGAATTGCGCGTAACCGTAACACAAAACAACCTGGAAACGTCTTTACCAGGGAGTTAGACCGAAACGCAAACTAGCACAAAGCTTAGCTGAACTTGCTTCCTCGAGACTCTGAATCTAACTGACTCTGAATTTACAACGAGCCGAACTCGCCAATTCATCAAGGAGGGGCAAGCTCAAACACTATTGGCTGAGGCGATCCTGCGTAGCCAATCGGAGCGTCGCACGTTATTTAGGAAAAATGCTTATTCTAAGAAACCTTAATGCTAAGCTCTCTCAATGAGGCAATTGAACGAAATCCATAAACCCATGATTCCCAAATATGCTAAGTCGGCTTAAGTTCTAGTAGAAAATGTATCCATCCGCTTAAAAGCCATTAAGGGAAGCTTACAAATTCCTTTCCAACATTAACAGAGGCAAACAAATACGGCAAGATGCAAATTTGGCTTTACCACGACCTTAGAATGAAATAGAACAGTTATGACTTGAATTACGTGATTAATTATAATCAAAAAGGTTTTGATGCACGCATCTGTGTGAATCAAACATGCCGCCCCCGAAGTGCCGAATATGGCACGACGTGATTAAATCCCAAAATTAAACTGAAATCTAACACTACCAAATAATTAAATGCATAACAAGAACTAATGACAGATGATAATCCAAGAGCCTTACAGATAACTTACAACTAGCATGAATACAAGCAAAGAAACAACTAAACCTAGCAAACTGTTCAATTAGCGAAAACTACCAACTAAGAGCAAAGTCAATGTTTATTGCCCTTGATCGCAATGATCGTCTTAGGGTAGGATGTACACTTTACGCACCGAGCGTTTCAGGAGATTCCCTCGGGAATCGCGCACCTGCACCACACGCACAACACCATCCGCTCCTGGATATGTGGCCGAGATGATTGCCAGTGGCCAACGGTAGCTTGGAGATGCCTCGTCGTGGACGAGTACCACGTCGCCCACCTGGGGGGCTAGAGAAGTGCTGGAGGACTTCCACTTAGGCCGGCGCTGCAGGAGGTGGAGGTAGTCCCGGGACCAACGATCCCAAAACTGCTGGGACAGCCGCTGGACCAGCCCATAGCGGCTGAGACGATTTTCCGGTATGCCCTGGAGTTGGGCTTCCGGAAACGAAGTCAGCTTCCGACCGATCAAGAAGTGGGCAGGAGTAAGGACTTCGGGGAATGAGGCGTCGGTAGGGAGAACACAGAGTGGGCGGGAATTTAGTATCGCCTCCACTTGAGTCAGCATGGTGTAATACTCAACGAAAGTTAACTTTGCATTGCAAGATATTCGCCTTAAATAATATTTCAATGACTTTACCCCCACTTCCCAGATGCCGCCAAAGTGCGGAGAGCGTGCCGGAATAAAATTCCACTTAATGTTATGTTTCGACAATTCTTCCCTTATGCATTGCTCACTAGAGCCTGACAGGATATTTTTTAATTCCGATAGCTGATTTCTGGCACCGGTGAAACAGGTAGCATTGTCAGAAAATATGCTGGAGGGTAAACCGCGTCTGGAGATGAATCTCCTCAACGATGCGATGAAAGCCTCCGTCGTGAGGTCTTCCACGAGTTCAAGATGAATAGCCTTCGTGGCTAAACACACAAATAGGGCTACGTAAGCCTTTACTTCTTTCGCGCCTCGCCCGGATTTGTTTTTTATAAACACGGGACCCGCGTAATCTATCCCGCAATTGCTGAAAGGGGGAGAGGGTGTGACACGAGCTTCGGGTAGTGATCCCATCAAGTGTTCATTCATCTTAGGCTTGGCCCGGAAGCATATCACGCAATTGTGTATTACTTTACGTATTAGGTCTTTGGCCCTCACGATCCAAAACTTATCCCGCAATGAGGCTAGTAACACCGAGTGTCCACAATGCAAGAGCCGCAAATGCTCTTGCTTCACGATTAGCAACGACAAAGGGTGACTAGCTGGTAACAAAAGGGGATGTTTCTGATCAAAGCTTAGATTGGAGTTTTCTAGATGGCCGCCCACGCGCAGTAGGCCCTGATCGTCCAGAAATGGGTTTAGAGAAAGCAGCGCACTATTTTTCGGCAATGGCGCTTTTTTAGACAAAACTGCTATTTCTCCGGAAAAGACTTCCGCCTGTGCAATTTTGATCAGGCGGCGAGTAGCGTCCTCCAATTCGTCAATGGCTGGAGGTCCCGACCAGCGCGTTTCGGTGCTTCTGTTTCCCGCGAGACGCAGGCAGTACGCGACTACGCGCTGTAATTTTGTAAAACTGGAATAGCGCCTGAAAAGTTCAAATTCTGGGACGCGATGGTGAAGAGTGGCCACTACTGGGCGCGACTCTTGGGCTGCTAGCTCACCCGAATCAATTTTAACGGGCTGGGGTTTTAAGTCCGCCTGTGACAAAAACTCTGGCCCGTGCCACCACAAGCGCGAGTGGAGTAACTCCTGGGGTAACATTCCCCTGCTAATTATATCGGACGGGTTGCAATTTGTACGCACGTGAAACCATTCTTCCCTATTGCTTAGTTCGTGAATCTCGGACACCCGGTTCGCGACGAACGTCTTCCAATTACTCGCATCCTTATTTATCCAGTGCAGAGTTATGGTGGAGTCCGACCAATAGTACACGCGGTCAAATTTAAATGCGGAGGAATCGAGTATAGTTTTAATCAAACGAGCCAACAGTAAGGCTGCGCAAAGCTCCAAACGAGGCAAGGATATTGTTTTTAATGGAGCGACCCTTGACTTAGCACAAAGCAAATTGGTGGTGACATTACCGCGCGCGTCAACGCAACGTATATACACGGCGCACCCATAGGCTACAGAACTCGCGTCCGCAAATCCGTGGAGATCTATCGAATTTATGTCATCGCAAATTACCCGTCTCGGAATTGCCAACGAGCCCAAAGAGCGTAATGAAGAATGGAGTTCGTCGTATCTGGAGCGCATCTCCATGGGCACCGTTTCGTCCCATGACAACTTCAACTGCCAAAGCCGTTGCACGAGAAGTTTCAAAGTTAGAACGCTTGGACCAAGTAGTCCCAAGGGATCGAATACTTGAGCCATACTAGAGAGTATAGCCCGCTTGGTAACTGATTTGCAACAGCTAGGGTTCACTCTGTAACTTAGCACGTCCCGCCGAGTATCCCAAAAAATGCCGAGAGTTTTCTCCGTGGCGTCTTCCGTCAAAGAAATGGGCTCTACGCTGCCGCGATCTACACCAATGGCGCTAGCTACTTCACTGTCGTTGGATGCCCACTTTCGCAATTCAAACCCGTACCCCGACAAAGCGCTACTAATTTCGAATTGCGTTTTTATGGCTTCCGCCCTATTTTCAAAACCAGTCAGTAGGTCATCTACATAAAAATCCCGGCTAATTCTTAATGAGGCCTCTGGAAGCGATGCTTCGATTTCCTGGGCGATTTGTATCAAGCACCTAGTTGCTAGGTACGAGGCTGATTTAGTACCGTAGGTGACCGTTAATAATTTGAAGCATTTTACCGCTGAGGTTTTGTCGTCACGCCATAAAATTAATTGGTATTGCGTCTGCGAGGGGTCCACGAGAATTTGCCTATACATTTTGGCGCAATCTGCTTTCAGCACGTACTTGAATTGCCTAAAGCGACAAAGAATTGCAAACAACGACTGCTGGACCACTGGGCCCTTATGTTGAAGGTCGTTAAGCAATACTCCGGAGGAGGACGCACAACTGCCGTCAAAAACAACGCGATGTTTGGTCGTTGAACTGTCCTCCTTTATGACTGGCAAATGTGGCAAATAAAACCGAGGATGAGGAAGGCTCGCTTCGTCGTCCACCTTGCTCAAGTGACCAAGCGACTCGTATTCTTTGAGAAATGCGGAATACGCGGTTTTCAACTCGGGATTTTTTGACAATTTGTTTTCTAATGAATAGAAACGCTTTAAACGCTATACCGCGCGAGTCTCCCAGCGATGGAGCATCTTTCCTGAAAGGTATGCTCACGATGAACCTACGCGGCTCCGACGACGCCCGTTTCGTAGTCGATTGAAAATGTCTTCGCAAAATTTGTCATCAGCAGAGAGTCGGCTGATGAACCGTACGCCCCCTCGATTTCCCAAAATCTCTGAATGCCGTGCTCGATGCCGGTTACACTTAAATGAACTCTATTTGAACGAATGAGCGCTCGATTTTCGACATTCATGTTTCCGCCTAAAACCCAACCAAAAAGAGTTTTTGTTAAGAATGGCTTCTCTGGGCCCAATTTCACCTGTCCTGACAGAGCACTTGCCAAAAGACATTCGCGCCTAATAAAAGATCAATCTTTCCCGGTGTATTACAATCTGAATCGGCTAGCACAATGTTTGGTGGGATCTTCAAATCCCTCAACGAGAAAGCAAGGACGGCAGAGGGTCCGTAATTTTGTCTAACACAACACAGCTCAAAATGTCCTCGTATTTCCCGTTGCGGAGCGGATTCGAACGTTTGCTCTGAATTCAGCGTTCAGAGCCCTGGCACCAACACCCGACAGTGAGGTGATATTACCTCGTTTCTCAATTTTCAAATTTTGACACAAGTCGCGCTAACTAAGTTAAGTTGGGATCCGGGGTCCAAAAGAGCTTTTGCCCGGGAAAATGACCCGGAGGATCCTTCTACGAATACGCTAACCGTGGACAATAAAACTTGCGCTGGCGCCGCGATTGCAGGACGGCCTACAGGCTGCTGAAACGGATGCGACGGGTGTCTCGCTCGGGGAGACGGCCCCGACCTCCCGTGCGTAGCTGCTGGTTTCTGGCGGTCCAGGACGCGGCGACGGAATATTTTCGTGCGCGTCGCGCTTTGGACGCAAACACAGTAAAGTATGGTGCTTTTTTCTGCATACGCGACATCTCGACGATGTGCATTTTACCACGAAATGTCCGGGCTTGAGACAATTGTTGCATAGTTTCAAACGACGCGCCTCTTCGATACGAGCGTTAACCGACAATTTTGAAAAAGATTCGCAAGCGCTAATCGATTGATTACTATTTTTGCAAAAATCACAAGAGTGATTACCTTGCTCTCTGGCTACATGAGCGCGTGCATGACTTTTTTGCTCGGATCCTGATTTCCCAAACTCGAACCTATTTTCGCAGCTTCCAGCGAACCTAATAAGTGACTTTTGCTTTCTAAAAAAATCTAACAACTCTCGCAAAGTAGGAAATTGTCCGGCATGTTTGCATAATTCCCAGTCAGTCTGCATTGCTGAGCTGAGCTTCGAAACTATGATATGTATTAGTATGGTGTCGACTGTGGGTTCCCCGTACGCCTTTAAAATTTCCAAAATTCTAACTACACTATCGAGCAGCCTTTGAACAGACGAATGTGAATCCTTTTTTACGTTCTCTAAACTGAATAACGCATTTATGTTTGATTTTACTATCAGTTTCTTATTTTCAAATCGCTTGACTAGGATATCCCAAGCAATGGTATAGTTATCGTTGGTAACTTTTAACGACGAGATTGAACTAGCAGCTTCTCCCTTAAGGGAAGAAATCAAATAGTAAAATTTCTGAACGTTGGTCAAATTAGCGTTGTTATGAATAAGCGACGTAAAGGAGTCATGAAATTGAACCCAATTCTCGAACTTCCCCGAAAATGAAGGCAAATCTAAGGGTGGTAATCTTAATCCAGCGAGCTCTCCTGAAGGGCCACTTTGCAAAGAATTTTGACCTAGATTCGGTTTTATACCCGGACTGATCTTATTTTTTGATAAGAATTCCTCGACTGTGCTACTAATCTCGTTAAAATGAGTCATAAAAGAGTCGAATTCATTGAAAAGTTCGTCAAAGCGTTCAGCGTCGGCCTCCATTAGGCCCTCCATTGACTTCTTATACTCATCCAACAAATTTTGGAAACAACTAAACTCTTTTGACAAGTTGCCGACCTCGTGAGCATTCACGGGGCTGGACGAAGAAATTCTATGAAATAGGGTTTCGAAACGATCTACTTGGGCTTTTATGAATTTGCAACGAGTGGTTAAAGCGTGAGTTTCCGACATGACCGCTGATGTCGAACGAGTTTCCACCATGACTGACACAAGCAAAAAACAACACTAAACGAAGGTGTAATGGAAAAGGACTTACTTTTGATTTGAGAACGTAGTAACTTCTTGACGAACAGAAAACCAACCCGCTGCCGATCGCTGCCGCTTGACGTGGGAACTGGACTCGGTGTAAGCTCTCGATGGTTGAATTTCCTGGCGTTGGGGAAGCTTCTTGACGCTCTCCGACGAAACGATGTTGGAGCAATTGCATCCACCAGCTACTGGAAACTTGTACACTCGCGTTTTTTAGCTTCTTCCACATCCGGCTCGAAGGACCAATGTTTTTTGTACGATTAACTTGATAAGAGGCTTCCACGAATGGGGCCCCCAATTAATCCACTGCGAATTCCGGTTCAATGGGATTGCCGGGAACTGCCACTTAATAACCCTTAACTTGGGTTCAGTTAGTTGTTGGAGTGAAACAAGACTTAACAAACAAGAGTATATTGAGTAACAACGATTACAAACGTCACTGATGGACCGATGGTTTTTTACAAAAGCTTCAACTGTTGTGACACGCTTGGATTGGCCACGCGAAAATAGCGAATTGCGCGTAACCGTAACACAAAACAACCTGGAAACGTCTTTACCAGGGAGTTAGAACGACCGCAACCCAGCACAAAGCATGGCTGAACTTGCTTACTCGAGGCTCTGAATCTAACTAACTCTGAATTTACAACGAGGCGAACTCGCCAATTCAAGGAGGGGCAAGCTCAAACACTATTGGCTGAGGCGATCCTGCGTAGCCAATCGAAGCGTCGCACGTAGGAATAAATACTTATTCTAAAAATCTTAATGCTAAGCTCTCTCAATGAGGCAATTGAAAGAAATCCATAAACCCATGATTCCCAAATATGCTAAGTCGGCTTAAGTTCTATTAGAAAATGTATCCATCCGCTTAAAAGCCATTAAGGGAAGCTTACAAATTCCTTTCCAACATTAACAGAGGCAAACAAATACGGCAAGATGCAAACTTGACTTTACCACGACCTTTGAATGAGATAAAACAGTTATGACTTGAATTACGTGATTAATTATAATCAAAAAGGTTTTGATGCACGCATCTGTGTGAATCAAACAAAACTAATACATAAATACTGAAATATTATGGGTTTTTGTGGTCACAGTGATCTAATTGGAAATTTTCCAGTAAAATTCTAACAAATTTGAATTATTAGTAATCGTCGTTGCCATGGAATATTTCCAATTAAGAATAAGAGATATTCTGTTAGAATATATAGACAGAGTAACACAGCGGGTGACAACGAGACCAAGGCCATGCCTCTACCTCTTTTACTTATAAATGGATTTGGACAAAACTTGTTACAATGAAATTAAAGATAATTTCGGTTTGACAGACAGATATAATCAAAATGGCAGACTTCCGGTTTCACCGGAAATGTTATTAAATTTGATTTTTTAAAGAAAACGCCCTGTATATTTTATGTTCTTCGGAATATACGGCTGAAATTCCATACGAAAGTGTTACCAAATTTTCTTAGGTATTAAGCAAAAATATTTTAAAAATTTATTAATCAAACGTTTTTCAATTGCATGATGAATATCGTTAGATTGGTAATTAAATTTTCTATTTAATGGTATGATGGAATTGACATTTATACTTTTTCGCAGAAAACGAGTTTTGCAAATGTTATTCGCTCATGAACAATTTGTTATTGATATAATTTAAAAAATAGCTGTTATAATGAATAGTCAAAGTCTTTTAGAACATATTTTCTTTAGTCACTGTCTTATTTGACAAAAAATAAAATTTGAAAAAATTTTTGTTAGAAAAATTAAAATTTAACAAGGCTATCTATCGTATGTAATTTGAGCTGTATATTCTAAAACCATCAAATATACAGGGTAGTCTATTTAAAAAAAATCAAAGTTAATGACACTTCCGGTGAAAGCGGAAGTCGATTATTCTAACTGTATTTATCTGCCAATCAGAAATTATATCTAGTACAAATTTATCAAATTGTATACAATTCGATTCATAAATAAATGAGATATAGGTTGAGTGGTCTTCGTCTCATTTTCGCTCGGTACGAAGTGCGTTAAAAACCGTTATCAAGTGGCCTTGTGTCAAAAATTAATTTTTGAAAGTCATGTCGTAACTTAGTTTATAGATTGCGTATGCACACAACCTCACTTTGACAGCTGACAACTCAAGTAACCAAGATCGTTAAATAATCAAGGGTAATACCACAAGTAGTGGATATATTTTTGACAAATATTTTGCCGTTTCCATGTAAATTATTGCGTTTAAATTTCACGATACAAAATCACATTAAAAATGTCACGAGCCGAAGGCGAGTGACATTTAAATGTGATTTTGTTGAGTGAAATTTGCAATAATTCCTATGGAAATGGCAAAATATTTAAAAAAAATATATCCACTTCGAGTGGTATTTAGGACGACTATTTAACAATATTAATACATAACGGTTAACTTTATTGAAAAATAATCCAACAATTAATATAATGATTCATTTTCAATTAAATTCAGCGGAATACTTCCAAAACACAACATTTTAACATTTTTAACGCAAGCCAAACTTTGTTCACACAGTTTGTTGGTAGGTATTTAGTTTCAGGTAACCTAGCGATATCACTAAGGACAGAACATCGTTGCTAAGCGATATTTCGCAACAAGACTATTTCGTTTTTGAGTAGCTACATTGTTTTGTGAATATTTTGCATGGTGCCCAATATTCACTGATATACTGCTGTTATTGGTTGAAAAAAGCAAATGTCTGCAATATGATTGGCTTATATGTTATAGTGTTGAATAGTCACCGACATGCAGTCGTAAGACAAAATCTAGTTCAAAGCCCTCTCGATAATTTTTTTTTGAACGCACGTTTCCTTAGTAATAGTTTTCATTTTAGGCTTTCCTCCACAACTCAAAAACTACTTATGGGATCAAGTTCGAACCCCGCTTGATACGTTGGATTAATTTTTCCAAAGTCTTATCTAACAGAATTACATATCAATGTTTAGAAGGCGCTAGCTTGCCCTACTTCCACTTGACATTAAGGTTGATATATTTTTTATCTTCACAGTTTTGATACTATATTGTAGTAGGTATTTTGATTTCATATAAATGGCCAGTACCAAACGTAGTATATAGATATTTCATAATAACCCCTGAAGCTGGCAACAATCAAAGAGCTTTCATTGAAATTCTTTAAAATTGCACTATGCGATTTTGCTCACTGTCTCTGTCTTTACCTGCATCTCTTTTGGTCTCCATTCTATGTTATATTATTATATACACATTCCTGTCCTGCTTCTATTTCTACAATAGTATTTTAACTTTTAATTTAACTTTTGCGCTAGACGGTGCATTTTCCCGTGATTTAACCGTCTTCGTATTCCTTACGGTTTTCAAAATTCCAACGGTGGGACTCAAAATTAAATAACGCTGCATGTACCGATGGGGCCACAATCCATATACCTATATAATAGGCTTGTCTGGGACGCTGTTTTGTGTGTCCGGGGCGCTGTTTCAGCAGCCAAACCGTAAGAGATAGAGAAAAAAGTTATTAAAGTTATATGTTTGGAATAGTCATGTCAGGTCAGGAACCGAATTTCAGTCACGTGACACTTCCGGTTTTCGAGAAATCACGTGATTTCCGTCCGTCCGGGACGCTGGTCCGTCCGTGACGCTGTTTCAGCAGCCAAACCGTAAGAGATAGAGAAAAAAGTTATGAAAGTTATATGTTTGGAATGGTCATGTCAGGTCAGGAACCGAATTTCAGTCACGTGCCACTTCCGGTTTTCGAGAAATCACGTGATTTCCGTCCGTCCGGGACGCTGGTCCGTCCGGGACGGTCTTTTTTCTTTTATTAAATGAGACATTTGTCTCACTGGTTGCTAGTTATATATAACAGCAATGAGATAACACGAACAAGAAAATAACTCGTATTACTTGAGTAAGAAAGAGATTAAACATAGTAGCAAATATTCGAGAAGGCTTGACGCTTAATTTAATTATGACATTTGTCAACTCAACATGCCTACTAAAATAATGTTTTCGTATGGCCTTCTCTTTCTTACTCAAGCATTCTATTTTGTTATTCATGGTATCTCATTGCTGTTATATATAATTATGGCCCCATCCGCATATCTAGTAGCGTACTAACTCTACTTGTCTATACTCTTCGCACTGTTTTCTTTCCTATTTCCTAGATATCGGTGTGATCAATTCTTTATAAATTGTTATACTTCGTCCTATCTTATGAAGTTGCACGTGCCTTTTACTCATTTCGTTATCTTTTTCTTGGTTGGAACTGATATATGTCGTTCAGGTCTCTTATCCCTAGACTTTCTATATTTTCTTCCTTTTATTATGTTTTTGTTTCTTGCATTTTTTGAGTTTATTCCATATTCTCCAATCTTATCACCACAAAAAGTTTTTTTTTCCATTACGAAAGCATAACATAAAAGCTACAACAAAAACTAAAGATATAGATTTCAATAGAGGAGAATTGTTGGCAGTGGAGCGCAGAAGACTTTTCAACGTAAATTAGAAACAGAACTGAATGCACCTGAATGAAAATATGTACGGAAGGAAGGGAGAAGAAGAGAAAAAAAAAATAGCGGTTTATGAAGATCACTAAGAGAAATGCCTTATTTATGCAAGCATTGGTGTACATTGATTTATGATTAATATATTAGCAAATCACTTTCGGAAGATGCAATCTCTGACTCGATAAGAAATAAAAACAGAAGTGGTATGTTTCGAACTCGATATTTCATTTAGATAATGGTTTAATACCGAGTGCAAAACACGCTATCATAGAGACAAACCAAACTAGAGTAGGACAAAGTGGTAATGTTAACAAACACTACATAAGAGCTAAAATAGAACTACGAAGAGACGAGAAAGGAAGTCAAAACAATCTACAGAGATAAAAAGAGGCGATAAATAGAATTAAAGGTATTGGAAGGACATTTTCTTAGTAAAGAATTAAGAAAGCTTTACCAAGGTGTAAACAAGAAGAAATGAGGAGTCTGGGGAAATACAGTACTCTGTAATGATAAGGAGGGGAGTTTGGTAGGCGAAACCAGTAAAAGGTTAAAATGGTATGCCGAATATATTAAAGAGGCAGTGAATAGAGACAGCGTAAAGATACCAGAGAATGAAATAAGAAACAATGAGGTTAGTAACATCGAAAATTCACAGCCAACGGGCAGCAGTAATATACCAGCGCCAAGCCGGCAATAAACACAGATGACAATTAAAAGGATAAAGAATCACAGAGACTGCAAGAGAAAGTACGACTTTAGCTGGTATGGGAAAGCTTGCAAACAAGATGACATAAATGTATAACGGAGGACTCGCTTATTGCAAGCCTGACGCCACGCGGTCATATATTATTGTAATGGTATGATGCTTACAGCAATTCTGGTTGCATAACTAACTTACTAATGATAATGAAATATTTAAATAAGCCCAGAGTTGGTAATGTATTTATTGCAACAATAAGAGTCACCATTAAACATTGATCATTACATAAAACATTATTAGCAATAACTGTAATTAATTAAAAAGGGTTAGTAATTATATAGAACGATATCGTCAGGGTTGCTATCAGCTTGTATTCAAATTTGGGCTCGATATGGCCAATGTAGCTAAGTTTATGATGAATGACCGATTAATTAAGTAATTTTAGGACACGATAATGAAATTGCTTAAGTACAAAGGTGTTTCGAAGCGTTACAGAGATTTAAGGCAGCGTTTCATTCATATCGAAAGGCCAACAATTGCTGACGCAGCTAAATGTGCTATAAATTATTGGAAGAAATCACAAAGACATGCAAAGAGCATATGAGAAACAATATGAAAATTCATAAAGACTACAAGAATGTACTAGTGGCGTGAATTAGTGTTTGTTAACTAAAAGTGAAAAAGTGCGACCAATTGATAGGTTATAGTTACCAGAATGACATTTACAAAAACAATTATAAATTGAAATCAAAGAATGTACACTTACTGAAAACAATTGTAAATCGTGTTACGGTGACCTAGAGTGTCGTTCGTTGCTGTTTGTTGGGGAAGCCAAGTCGAAAGCTTGTGTGTTGTTTGACTTACCGATTTTGATTAATTTTGTCGATAAAAGTATATAATTTTGCGCCCAGTTGTTGTGTTTTATTTATTGAATTTGCGCGGATGCCAGCTGTGATTAAATTGGCAGTATTCCGGAGTGCAGTTCCAGAGTAAATTGGACCTGGAGCTTCGCCTGTATGTGACCGTCTTCGAAGCTGGGATTCGACATGTTTTGGAGCTGAGAGAAACAGACAGCAAGGTGCAGGGCCTACAGAAAGCTTGGTTCGTACTTCAGAGGCAGGCAGTAGCCGCTAAAATATCGCCAGGAAAAAAATACAAGTTTGGCTTCCTTTACAACCGTGGCCGGTGCGAGGTCGTCTTTTGAGCTGGAATTCAGCAAAAGTGGGAGCTACGAGAAGCGGATAACAAGCTGTAGGATATGGGGGAGGTTTGGTTCGTATTGCAGCAATAAGCAGGAGCAGCTGAAACCGTTCCAGGAAGAAAATACAAGCTTGGCGTCCTTTTGAGGAGACCGGAAGCGAAATAGGCGAACCAGGAGGAAAACAAACGTATTTGATTATTAGAAATGCATTGTTATAATTTACTTGAGGTGAACTGATTAATTATTGTTGGTTAATTTGTGTTCAAAATACGCTGAGTTTTCTGTGTTTGGAACAGCTTTGTTTGATATTAATATTTTGAGCTAACTGTCATTCGGTAGAATTGAGCATTTGACATAAAATGTTTAAAAATGTAACAACCCAACTCTGTAAATATGTGTCTCAATTACTAGCTGGCGCAAAAGTGTTGATAAGTTACAAATAAACAAAATATAGAAGTCCACGTGCCTTTATTAAAGTACAGCATAATTAAACAATAATATTTTTAATTATCCAAAAAGAAGAGGCAATATAAAATTCAAATTAAGTGTTGTGTATGTGACCAAATTTAATTATTTATTACATTACAAATAATAAATAACAAGCACCAAAGATAGGCAGATCAACATAATACATAGATTATTCGCCCGGTACTGGCTTATGACTGTGGATTGTTAGAGGTAAAAAGATGAAAATGGGTGGCACAGAATAACTAATGCAGAAGTGATGGAGCTGTATGAAAAACATACTCTGTCTCAAAAAATCAGGGCCCAAAAAATGAGATTGATAGGGTATGTGGTATAGGCTCGACGAAGAAAGAGCTACCAAAGTGGTTTTGAGACATGCTGTGAAGGAGAAAAAGACAGACTCGGTAAAATCACACCTGAGTAAACTGACCATAGGCAACTAGAAGCAGGTGGCCATGGATCGGAAAACGTGGAAAACCATAACTCAGTAAATCATGGACCTTTAATGGTAAATTTAATGTTCAAATGGTGGTTGATCTTGTCTCTAATTCCAATGCCCATCTAACAGTAAAAACAATAACCCTAATGGCCGAAATATCTTATCTAGTCAAATCGCGACAACGATCATGGCACGTAGTTCCCCAAAATTTTTTGAAATGGTTCATAGATTTTATATAAAAATAATAACAGCTTGCACTACCATTTGTAGGTTTTAATATTATTCTCAAACAAACAAAAATTTAAGAATGTTAGCAATTCTACAAAACACTAATACCTAGCACAATGCCCTATTGATTTGCGTGGTTTTACTATTACTTCCTTCAACTTGTAGCACTACCATTTCTAAAGGTGCATGACGCTTTTCATTTTTGGAGCCAATAGTTGATTAGGCGTAAAACAATACAGCGCAATTAAACATTTTGCTGGAGTAATTATAGCAAAAACTGCTCTTCACTCCGAGCTGTTAGACGTCAGCTTGAGCAAACGAAGCGATTCAACCGGAATTTCATTTGTTAGAACTGCAGCTTCTAATCTTAAATTGTATTTGCTCCCAGTCTGTTTATGGAAAGATAACCGAGCGAGCTTGCATGTAGTTATTGTAGCATACAATGATTAAATGTATTTTATCAGTTACGCCTGTGGAGGCTGCTCGTTTCAAAGCTTGCGTAACGTAGATTGGAATAATTGAAACTACAAGCATAACAAGGTTTAATCTGTGGTAGATCGATGTTTAACAGAATGCTGTTGTGGCAGAATTATAATACCGACAGTCATTCTCGGTGGTTTCAGAATAAAAACTTTTTTATTAAAATACATTTCGAGGGTCTGTTAAAACTTAAAATACTACACAGTATGGTAATAAGTATGGTAATAAGACAGCTTGTCCCTAACTTTCTTCATAAAAACCATCTTTACATTGTTTTCGTTAAATCAGAAACAACACCAACACGTTTGTTTCAGACCAACTTTTTGTTGGAGGTGGAAATTTATGGAACTTTTTAAAAAATACCATTTTGGAAAGAAATCCCAAAGTACTAAAATAACTACAGCCGAAATAATAATTTTCTTTTATTGTTTTAGTTAATAATCAATCTACTGTTGAAAGAATATCCACCTGCAGATTATACCTGCATTCAAATTAAGAGAAATGAAAAATACATCGTGTATATACATAGCCTATAAATAGAGGCAGTTACTTTTGCAATAGCAGGCTGGTTACAGTTTTGTGGTGCTGCAGTCAGCATTTGAAAATGCCATTTTAATCGTGCACTGGGAGAACACCATCTGCAAATCTGTCACGAGTATTCGTAACGTATATTGTGAACATGTGACGTCATTGTGGCGCCAGAGAAGCAATCAGGAATTCATCCCAAGTACCGTGTGTGATAAGCTTCCATGCGTCACGCCGTTTAAGGTTTGGATGACACAATCCAGTGCGAGCCACTTCGAGAATCAGAAAATACAGGAATTTTTGCAGTTTTAAGCGATAAGAATTCACTTCCACATGTGATGTGGAAATCGCGTGAGTTAAAAATAATGTGCTAATGTGCCAATTGTGTTAACGTTAATGTTTTTAAAGACAGTTATTTTAGCTTTAGATTATTCTAGAAATTGATGCCTTTTTTATTTTCTTCACAATTTTGTATGTGTCTAAAGTCAATATATTTGTGTAAAAAAATTTCCATTTCTTGTATATGCTATTTAAAGTGAGTTTCAGCCCGAGAACACCACAGGTGCAGACCAGCTTCCTGTTTTTGTAAATATTGGTCGATCATAACTTTTTTCCGAATACGAATACATATATTAATTGAGCGAATTGTCAGTTTTGGTCCTGAAAATGGACGTTTGGATGTTATTTTTAAAAAACGACTATTCTAATCTGATGCTTCTGGTGTGGAGGACTTCGCCGCCAGTAAAACCGTAACGTTTGTATCAAAGAATCACAGTCTTCGGGAACGTTTCTTCTACGACGATCATAACTATGATAGGGTAACTGTAATTAAAAGAAATTAATATACATTGAGCTAGCTAGGGAAAATAATTATTAAAGCACCAAATCGTACCATACATCTCAGTTTAAGGTCCCGACGAAATTATGCCCACATAAGGGGTTCAAATACCGCTGAAGGTTACATACTTACATTTTTACGTCGTTAGCCTCCTTAAGACTACAATCCGCTGGTGTAAGCTTATGAGTTATTACCAACGCTTTTCCCTCCTACTGCATTTGTTAGGGATTTCAAGGAGTAAAGTCATTCATTCAGAATTTTTTTCATCTTGTTTAGCGTCAATTGGGCTGCGGCGATGTCTGTGTAAATCTGAACATTTAGAAAGAATGCGTTTATTTTGGATTTTTTATATCTTAGAGGTATCGTTTGTCTAACTTCCCTTTATCTGGTTAGAGTTTTGATACGTTTACTATTCGTATTTTGTAGATTGCGGTATTGATCATGAAACGCACTTGAGAACGACCATTACTGTTATCGACTGAAAGCCAAGAATAAATCACGAGTAAGTAGTTTCTATGGTATTTCTAGGTTTAGTTCGCGTTCAACAGCAGAGGCAGGTTATGCACATGGTGGGGATTTGAACTGCGATCTAGAGTTAATTAACCTCAATAAGGAATAGCTATACAGTATACTCGACACATACACATTTGCACGAAGGAAATTATATTACTCGAAAGGCTAACTAAAGGTTGTAAATAAATAAATTATTATAAATGACTTGCAAATTAATATTATTACTAAAATCTTCGGAAATGTGGTAGAAAACAGCAGTAGTTTTTGCCGTAGAACCGTAGTCCTCATTTTATTCCTTTTCCTTCATCTGTAAATTTGTGGTGGTATTAGGCCCAAGTTCCATCTGCGCAAATAGTAGTACAGAAAATTTATGTCTCACGTGGTCCGAAAGTTATCGTGCTATTGTGTGACGGGGACGGATCTTAAACTGAAATATGAGCTGGCGTTCGCTGGCAAAAGTTAAATTAATTGTACCTTGAAGAATACGGCAGTACGTAGATAAATTCGTGTTATTTCAGGATTGCCAGCTATGTTTGAAGTCGATGATGTAATGTAAATATAATTAGGAAAACGTCTTAATGATGGAAAATGTATACGATGAGCAAACTCCGAGATTTGAGCCTTATCTGAGCCCTGCTTGCTTAACTTCAAAACAGGCGGAACTGCACTGCACTTTATAGATAAAAATTATACAAGTAGTTTCAAAGTTTGACTTAGACCGCGTGGTCTCTCTGGATAAACCCCAGCATATTCTGGTTTAATGTACAGTCGTGTTCAAATAAATCTGGGACAATGTTTTTTCATATGTAGGTTTAGTTAAGAATTGAAGAATAACTCCATGGATTTTCTGCTATCAGAAAGAGTTACATTAAACTTTAACAGGTAATGAAATCTGTAACCCTTTCTGATAAGAGGAAAGCCATGGAGATATTCTTCAATTCTTAACTCAACCTGCATGTGAAAAAACACTGTCAAAGATTTATTTGTACACGACTGTACCTTGCATCTTGTGAACCCGAGCGAGGATCCACGCGATGGCCATGCTCTTTGGTGGCTCGTGTTATTTGAGTATCTTGAGAACGAGGATACTTAGACAGATTTGGCCTTGTTGCTGTTTGTGCAACCATATTCACTAACGTTTCGCATCATCTTGCATCATCAGAGTGAAAATCACAAAAAAATCAAAATAGCATAACCTAGTAACTTAAAGTTAATAGCAATCACCCAGCATGACAAATTGATAACCAGTTATTACAAGCTATTAACCTACAAAAGAATCAGTTAACTATCCGGTAGCAGTAGCGTGTCACAAGATGAGGGCGTTGATTTTCCATAATGTAACAATACGGGTAAATAAAGGTAATTGGTAAAAAACTTTAACCAAAATAAGAGATTTAGGGTCCCAGCAAAAAAGGATCTTGTATGAGCTTACCATAAGATGGGGAGCTGCTTGCATGTATTAGAACTAATATCGAACTTATATTTCACAGGCCCATGATTGGGTATGCGGAATTTATTGCAGATATTATCATCGTCAAGATCGTATGGTACTTAAAGAGGTCGATTTACCATATTCGCATGTTAAATGCGAGAGATATGATTTACCTTCAACCATTCTTTGGAAATATTTGGAAATTGTGCCGGATACATAAGAAGTTTGCATTTCAAGTAGACGTTTAGATGACACCCCGCGCAATGAGCTAGTAGTGGAGAAATGGCTGTTTAACCGAAAGGCACGAGATAACACCGAAAGAAGGCCAAAAATTTACGTTACAGATTGTTTCATGCAAAATATCATATTTTTCATAGAAATGTTTCAGCAAAAAATGTTAAATTCACGAAACTTTGTAACACATATTTTCAAGTAATTTTGCCGCAGCTGCTACATTATGTAAGTCGCTGAACCGCTACCCTTTATCTTGGCGCTCTTCAGAGTTGAACTGCCCGGTTGCATTTGACACAAAGTGCTTCCAGGCCCTCGAAATCGCTCACGGAAAGGCCTGGGAGACGCTGAGCCCCAGATGTAAGTTGCAACGGTCGGCGCCGTGTCAATAAGTGCTACATTTAATTCTGCTAGGGAAGCTAAATCTCAAATTAGCTGCGAAGGCATGGCAGCGGTCAGGTTCGTACTTTGAAGTTGAGCATGCAGAACTTATAGGAATACCTCCGCTCGCTTAAACTCCTTAGGGCGCTTTCCGGGTGAAGAATTTCGAAAGTGCGCAGAATGGGAAGTGGGTGGAATTGAATTTGACAGTTGCGAATGCTGGAAAGCAGACGAATTTATTTAATTAGAAAGTACTTCGGAGTAAACTCAGTTGTGTACATAGCCATGTGAATATTATATAATCGTGTAAATAGATTTCCTGCGGCTGAAACTCCGGAAGCGAGCAGTCAGCGAGCATAACTTCGTATTTCTAACATATCGTTCTGGTTTCAAAAATTTATAATATGTGTAGGAGTACTTTATTTTTATTAATATAGAAGTTATTTTGAATACATTATAATTTGTAAGTACTGTCAACAGTTTCGTATAATATAACAGATACCGATAAGGAAATCTTTGTAAAAGTTATATTTTATAACCGCTCATTGCATTAAATATTCAGGATCATTGCATCCACTTTTAATACATTTTATTTTACACCATAGCCATGTACATTTGGGTGATCAAAGTAACCTTGCCGGCGTGTAATATGATTTAACCGTAAAGCTGCTTTGCATTTTTATTCGAACATGCCAAGCATATACTTGAAATAAGCTTAAATTGCAACGAACAGGAGACACGCTTTTTATGTCTGGCGTATAATAGGTGTTTGCTCAGTGTACTGGCAACTTAATGAAATTGAACATTTTATGAGATACAAAATTCTAAAAAATATACTCAAATTTATTCGTGGTCTTCGTGTTATACCATTGGTTTGTGGTTATATATTTTTTAGATAACCGAAATAAGGTTACAGATGATTAAAGACAATTTACACAAAGACAATAAACCATTTTTCAACTATAATTTATCCAACCCTGGCCTTCTCAAATATGGTATTAAAATTTTGCTGATCTTTCGTTTTTTTCAAAAATATAATTAGAAATTACGACAACGCGTGGTCTGAATGAAGGTAGAAGAGAGCTATGTAGAAAATTAATGTTGCAAATTGACCATAATTGATTTAGTTTAATGTAAAGGAATAATATGTAACATTTAATTTGCAATTTGTAAAACTACAGCTCACTTAAGCGTATATTTCGCATTTCTCAAGTTGTTAGTTGTTAATACTCCCGATTCCCGTTAAAAATCTATGTACAATTCCGCATTCTTCTCCCGCGTATTGCAGCGTAATTTAATCCATCGGGCATATTTCCCTAATTATCTGTTTGACGCACTTGCAGGCCAGGCACCGACATCTGTCGCATAAAGTATCTTAATTAAGGCATTTACTTCAATATAGAGGCGAACGTTGTAACGCATGATCCTAGCATAAACCCCGCTAAGTGACTTAACAAATCGCTGGCAGATGGAGTTCAGTTTCAATCTAAAAGGCGAAGCCGTGAATATCAGGTTTCGGCGACGGCCAGACGCGCGTAAGGCACGGGGGAAGCCCCGCGCTTTGTTGCACGTTACATTTTGGGCGATGCAATTCAGCACTTCGAACAATAGATTCTTTATGCACCTGAGTGAGATGCCCAACGATGGAAAGTTTTATGCATGACGCAATGATAAAAATTAACGCTGCGTCCAGCGCGTTCCCTCCCAGGAGAGTCCAAATTAAGCGTCGCTATCGCACGGATGTGCAAGTTAACTTAAGAACAAAGAACAACCCCTTTAGTTCTTAGGGGCGTGCTGTACCCTCGGACTTGTGTGCAGTTACAAGTGATTTTCGTTCCTTAAAGTTTCAAGTAACGGTGTGTACATTTCCTCGCTGATTATCAGCGGATTTGCGACAGGAACGAACACAAAGCATCAATATACAGGGTGAGCAGTTGTGAGTTATCGTTTGGCTCCACCCTGCTACTTCTCTGAAGGATCTTACCGCCACAATTCCCCGAGTAAGCTGGTCAACCGTCCCTATCTGCCTATCAACCCCTGCCGCATCTAAGCTGTTAGCGCAACCCTCTTCTGTACGAAATCATCGTCAGAGCGTTGAATCTCCAGGTCGAGATCTCCTGGCATCAGCACTTCAACAACCCAGTTGCTTGGAGCCCTAGCGAAGACGTAAGGTATTGTACTAGTATTAATAAACAGTGAATTGCGTATAATACAGTGGCGTGCAAAGCTCCGGAACTCTCCAGTTGTCGTATATGTTATTTGTGGGCCGTATGCTAACTGCCCGACCCGTTATTTACTGTCAAGCATTGCAAATATAAGCCTTCAACATAAGTTTACGGGAGCCTGGCTCCGGGAATGGTAGTGAGCCATTTGGAAAATTAAATAAGCGTATTCCGGGACCTAGGTGACCATTATTTTCAGCGGATGTGCCGCTCCCGGTGTGTTGTATTTGTTTACTAACCCCAATTTGTAGCATTTGCTACCTGAACATTTGCCTTCGGGCCTGTAACTAGTATGGTAATAGATTACCAATTTTTTATTTACGTATTGCTTTTGATTTCAATTATTTGTGCATTATTGTGACCGACAAGAATTGAGTTTCTTGCTGCGTTTTGTATGTATTCCTTTGTATAGGGCCTAAGCAACTGAAGAAAAGACACCAAAAAGGTAGGTGTAAAAGCCAGTGCCGTGGGAACACCCCCTTGGAGTACAACGCAACGCTACTGCGATTGGTTGTCGACTTTTGACCGGTCGTCAGTTATCTATCAATTGTAACATCTTCCAAAGATCGTGGCGCCCCTTAACTTTGTCTTAGCAACCCAATATCGACACCCCGTCGTGGCATTCCGCCCCGAACCGCACCCTAAACTTGTGAACCCCCCTCGCGACTGAGTTCTGGCCGAAGCATTTGAGCTGTGGGGTACGCGCAGGGGCGAACACTGCTACGAGCATCCCATGGGATCTTATTGACCATTTTATCGTGTAACATAGTATGTGCGCTGCAATCGCTTGGCAACATTTGTAATTAAATACAGCTTTATGCGTACACAGCTTGCATTACACAAACCAGTCCAGTAGGTTGCTAAATTAGTAAAACCCCCATAGAAATCTGTAAGATATGTGATTTTAATGCAGTTCTAAAAACTGCTGTGGGAGATAGCGTAGACTACAATTGATAGTACAAGAGAGTTAAGCCTGGCCTTGTTGCTCATACAAATACTTCGACCATTTTATCCCCTCAATAAATTTCCAAACATTAACTTGGTCTTATCAATCAACAATCTACTGTTACGTTAAAATTGCGCTTTCTTTAGATTTGTCGCATCAGTCTACATTTTTTGGGTAACTTCATTGGAAGCGCTCTCCGAATTGTAGCTCTGTGGGAGTATTTAAATATCGCGCGCTCTCGAGATGGTTGCGCGGACTGTCATGGCGCCCGTTGATAAGATTTTTATCCTTTGGCGTGATTCCGCTTTTCGAGGAGCTCTTTTTGGTCCTGCTTCGCTGCAGCAAACGCTACAATTCCAATGTCTTCTTAGTGGGTAATTTTGAGGGGTTTTGATGCCAGGCGCTAGATTGCGGATTCGTCCCCTAAGAACGACAAATTTTGGGCACTTAATTTTGCCCCGCTTAGTTGCGGATTTTTGATATTGTAGTGAAAATGTGATCGCCCGTTTGGGGTAAGTCTCGTTTGGAATTTTGGACTTTCGCTTAGGTTCTGATCTTATTATTAGCGTGACGTGCCGAGCCCACGAATTGCAGTTTGGAAATTTGGCTGCTGGGAGATTTCTTTTCGATGACCTCGTGAAAGGCCCCCTTTGCTAATCTGGGCATCCTCATCATTTTGGATTCCTAACCGCTGGTGCCGACAGCAGAGCTTCCGTGGTTCTTTACGAAAGCACACCAATGTGTACGTACAGGTATTTTAACGTGTAATCGAAGATTATTGAGAAGTTGTACCCCAAATTGTACTCAGTACCTTCTATGAAAATGAACTTTACTTGCTGTAGGCCCTATTGGGTCACTTGTCAACTGCACTGAGCTAAACAATGTAGGTAAATTGTGATATTTGAGAGCTGCGTGTAGTTTTATTTGATGTTGCCGCATAATGTTCTTTTGCAGCTATAGTTCTTAACCCATTATATGAACCCAGTCTGCGAATCGTCTGTTTAAGCATTTGAGATACCTGGCTGTTAGTTTTTCTCTGGATTCGCTGGCGCCCCTTCCGGTTTCCATTCAATTAATTTACTGCATTTATTGGCGCTCTACCGGTCTTATGTCTTAATTTATTTGGCGAACTCAAAGTACCGCACTACCGTCTTCGGCGAGCTAGTCGCAGTCAGCAGGTGTGCTCAAGCAGTTTAGGGTTTTTTGTTTTTTTGAGAGATTAGCCAACGTAAATTGTGTTGTCTTTTTATGTTAACACAGTGGTATCAATTTGATGTGAACTCATCGAGCCCACTTTTTTAAATCTCATTATTACCGCTTTCGATAGATCTCATGAAAATCAGAGAGGTTACAGTGCCGATGCATCAACGTGTTTGTTTTTGTAGTAAAGTGTGTTATTTGAAATGAATTCACTGTCCATATCGGCGATGTACCATGGCATGTTGGACCTTCGGATTTGACACCCCATGAGTTTTTCTTGTAGGGCTATTTAAATTTGAATGTTTATGTATCTCACCCGTCTTCGAGACCATTTATTGTTGGAGACATTGAAAACATTTAAAAGATGTTTCTTTCGTCATTCAAAGTTAGCGTAAACGTACATACTTCGTATATTTTTATATCAGTCAATTTTATTGCCCCACTTTATATGTATTTAATTTAACAAGATTCAATAATGATCACACACATAATTACAGAAACGTAGAATTAAAAACACATATTGCTATGACCCTTACTTTGCCTTTACTGATGCTATCTACTTTATTTTATTTAACCAGCTCAGGTAAATGAAAGACAATAGAAGCTTGTATGGTATTATTTTTAGATTGAAATAAATTTCTGCTTAGATAAACTTATGTAAAGTATAAGCGCTTTTTATAAAATTATTTACTATTGAGTTTGTTTCTCTATTGCCAGCTCTAGGAAAACAATTACTCGTAAATCAGGTTAGGTTCATGCATTATCAAAATTACTACCTGTGATAGTTGATTAGTACAATGACAATTACTTAAAATATTATGACAGTGCTACAACTGTCAACAATTATGAAAGTGAAAAGTCAGTCAAATCATATCTGTTACACATATTCTTATTTCAAATATCGGCTATGGTAAGTAATGTAATTCATTCACTAGTAAAAAGCTTATTTCCTTTAGATCTTTTAACATATACCTGTTTAGCTCACTCAAGCAGTCCAATCAGCAGCTCTGTCGAATCAAACACACGCAGTCCGCCTATTGATGTTCTGGGACCCCCATTTAAATACAGTTCCCTAACTAATTGCAACAGCTGCCGTTGCTAATCGCGTACAGTTCCAATGTAGACAGTACCACTGCAAGCTCCCAGCCTACATGAATCGCCTTATTTGCAACAGTGACCAAACTATTAGCCATCCAAACTGTCTCCCAGTCCAATGTAAGCTTCCCGTCTTCAGGAATCACCTTACTTTTAACAGCGACCGCAATGCCCTTTATCCAATTCTTACAGGTCAAAATCCAATTCAGATGTAGAAGTCCATTCAACAACAAGCTTGTCTAAATCCAACAGGATATTCCCCTGCAGTGTGCATCCAATTCCAACTTAAGTGTAAAGTGTAAATGTATTCACCTGACAGTAACACCAATACAGTTCCAAATAAAACAGGATACCTAATAGTGACTCTTATGCAGTTCATCCAAATCTGCTGGAGATTTTATTAATTCATCAAGACTATTTTATTGTTCTTAGCTGTTCACTTTCTTCTTTGTGCCATTTGTAGCCATGTTTATTATTCGGTTTGTTTTAAATATATACTTTATTTTTCGCTCCTTAATTTTATTAATAACACCCCTTACTACACCACCAGATAATAAGAATAATTTAATTAAAGAGTTTTTTATTTCTAAAATTTACTTTTATCGAAGATACATTTACATTTTAGAATCAAAAATTTAGTTTTTATTAAAAATATTACAATTTTCCATAGCTAACGCTCCTGGATATATTTCAATACAGTTTATTTTAATTTGATATTTTTATAAGTGACTTTTTCAAATAATCATTCGACTCCGCCTTTTACCTTAATTGATGCTGTCTTATGGCTAATTCTGATTGCCATTTAACATAAATTATGATCTGAATTCATATATTACTAAGCAACTATCTTTACTAAAACACACATTATTTAATTCATATGTTAGAACCCGTCTGATAACATATTGATAGCTTTACAGGATGTGTATTCAACCCGTTAACAATTAAATAAATCTCACATAACCCTTGTACATTTTAATAATTAATTAATTTATCCTTCCATAAATAATCTCATACCTATGGATTAGCTTTCACAAACAAACTAGCAATCTTGATATGCTACCATTACAATATGTAGCGCGGTTAAACAACTATATGATTTAACATTCAAACGCCAGCCCCCCGATAGAGCCCTTTGGACGAATGCGGTTATTACTAACGCGAACTCGAGAAATGTGTTAGACGACTTGTAGATACGGAATTCCGAATGTTGTAAACAGAACGAATGATACTGAAAGAAATGGGCTTGAATGAATAGGTAAGACTGAACGGTTCGGGGCTTACTTGCCTGTATTTATATAGCTTCTTATCAGTGCAATTACTTCTGATGGTTGTTTGGAATCTTTGCTTTTTGAGAAAATTAGGCATCGTGTCAGTTTCGAAGCCGGATGATTTCTTTACTACCAACTTGCAAAATTCCGATGTTTGTTAGCGAATGTTATGTCGTTATTGTCCAAGCGCCTTGCGGCAGTCAGAGGATTTTACTGCAAGTCCGCTTATCTGCGAGTGGTCAATTGGATTCTACCAATCCTCGAGCAGCTGGTCGCTATTATTCTCAAAAGGGTTTCGGGTCAACATGTAGTTCACTCTTAGAGTCCTCACTGTTGGCTCATACCATTAGGGTGTCGAGCTATGACACTAGTAACTAGCTCACGCGTTTCGTTACGTCCAAAATTAGTCAGCCACTGATTTAGGTTGGGCAGCCAGTCGATCTGAAGTTTTCACTTTTATGATTGCCTGCGTTGCTTTTGGAAGGCAATGTGTGCACTACATATGCAATCATGTATTGAAGAGCAATGACCACTCATAAAACCAATTATATCACATGAGTAAGCGGGCAACAGGTTCTTCCCTTTTCAAGCGGTTCGCATAGCCGTAGAGAACTCTTCCCATATAGGCAACTCGCTAACGGCGATCTAAAACCAGAGAAACGCATGGCAACTCTCAGTTCGAGAATCAAGAAAGCATAATTAGATCGTCCAAATAAATATTATGAAAAAGTAGATACAC
The DNA here is from genome assembly GCA_940337035.1 of Agriotes lineatus. Classification (NCBI taxonomy): domain Eukaryota; kingdom Metazoa; phylum Arthropoda; class Insecta; order Coleoptera; family Elateridae; genus Agriotes; species Agriotes lineatus. The sequence goes on along the minus strand of OW679203.1, from coordinate 30,460,240 downwards.
TCCCAGTTCTTCCGACACGTGGAACAAGAGGGTTATCGCCTGAGCTCACATTTGTCTTTTTGATCTTGAGCGGTTTAAACTTCGAGACGGAGAGATTTGTGCTTGTATGCCAAGATGCTGTCCTTAACACGCTCGTGTGTCGAAATATAATCTTACAGGAGAGTTGTCTTACTTCCTGTCAAGCGTGTAAGAGTGATTCCGAGGCATTGATACATATTCTTACAGCGTGTTTTATATATGCCGTGTTATTATACATTTCTCGACAAAATTTACCCCGACTCCATGTTACGATATTCCGAGTAGTAGAAACGGGTCCATATGAGCTTGCAGGTTTGATGTATTATGAAACCGAAGTTAATTGACTTTGTAGCTATTGCAATTGATGGAACTGGGGAATCTTCTGCTCCATTAGGTGGTTAATTTTCCGTTCCTGGTTGTTCTGTATCTAAGTTTTTCAATTTAGTTTAAAACTTGTAGGGCAGGCTAGTGATTTGTTACAATTTACACTCATTAATTAGTAACAGCTTATTTCAAAATAAACTTCCACTGAGCAGACATACTATTTTAATGTGGCATTGAAAGTAAGATTATGTTTCCAGGTTTATAAGAAATTTGAAGAGGCTCCAATGTATACTTGCAGTATGGTTGAACAGTGTAATGCCATAGCTGTGACACATAATGTGACTACTCCATGGGTATACTAAGAGTCAACTACTATGTATTTCAAAATGCTGGTGATATCTGCTCCAGGTACATTTCAGCATTAAAAATCGTCGCCTGCAGTGAAAAATAATTGGTCAAACGATACACCAGCATGGGGGCGATAGAGACACAACTATGAAGGGTTCCTCAGCGGCATAGAACGCGCGAAGCATGACGGTTATGGGTAGCTATGTCAAGCGGCAATTACATAATTCGAAGTATATGTTGTCAAATTACGGGGGTGCTGTGAGCTGCCACAACATAAAGCTTTGTTTACGACGCTCTCGCGAGATTCTAAGGTAGTGATTATGAGAGCGGAATATCTGACAAGGGTTTTGTAGCAATAAACTGTAACGAGACGGCTATTAAAATCAGACTTGCACGTATTAAATCATTTTAGGCTAGTTAAGGGAGCCAGCTCCCCAGAGCTAATTTGTTTTTCGGGAACGCTGTCGACCCAGTTCCTACCGGAAAAACGGCAAATAATGCAAAAAACAGATTCCGTGTAATTACGAGCCGGATCATGTCAGCACCAGGCGGCTAAGTTAAAATGCATTTTGCAATCACCTACGTAAAACGGGTTGGACGTCGCGCAGTCTTTTTTGGCGTAGATAGAATACGTTTTAATTCACTTTTGACGTTCTGATTTTACTTTAACAAATCACTCTCACATTCAAAAATGTAAAAAGTAAAAACAAATTAATAAAAAAATGATAAAATAAGTAATATATAAATAAATAAATAATATGGAAAATCCTAAAACACTGAATTAGAATATATAATCAGAAAATCTTTATAACCGCAAAAGCTAGAAACGTGAAAAATTTCACGCCGTATCCACTTACTACATAGGTACCCACGCAAACGGAGTTTTCGAAAGTTGCCCCCCAAGGAATATAATATGGCAAGAAATAGGGTAAAATGGCTTTTATTGACTCCGGTTTTGTCCGCTTCACCGACCGCCGAGAAACTTGAATTTCGGCATGTCAGTTCGTTTTGCAAGTCCAAGCGGTTTAGGTTAGGGTGTTTTGGAACTGCCTCAAAGAATTTAACTCGGGTAGATGTGTTTTCCTAAAGTTGACCATAATGTGACTGCTGCAGGTACGAAGTTGAAAATATGTAAAACTATTCCTATTACAGATGAAGTCAAAACTGTTTTTCAAGTTTTTCGAAATTTCAATCACTTTCATGGTTTTTTGGAATTCACACCTCAGAGAGTTAAATGTGGTCGATATGTTTTTCTAAATATCGCGACAACGCAAGAACTACTGCGAGTAGGAAGCTGAAATTCGGAATATCTGTTTTTTACTAATGGGGTCAAAACGTTTTCAGGGTTTTTCGGAATTCACCTCCCAAAAGGATAAAATAGGTTAGATGTTGTTATAAGCCAAAAGTCACTTTTAAATACTTCTGTAATTACTTACCCTATTTTATTTTATCAGGCCATTTCGTCCATTTGCCTTCATGCCTTGATGCAGAAAGGTTGCTGAGTGAACGACGTTTGTGATATTCTAGTTTTTTTCTCTAGTATCCTTCCTTGAGGAAACCCGTTTTTTGATTCCGTTTTGGTTGGAATATTTGAATGACGTGTCGTTGAGGAACATTTATGGGAATTTCTCAAATCAGACATCGTTCTGGATTCACTTGCGTCAAGCACATGGTTACATTTCGGCAAAGCTGGAAGCCTTACGCCGTGGTTCTATTGTGTGCAATTAATTTTAGCTTCCTTCTTCTCTCGGTACGGCCAAATTCGACCCCTCTGTAAACGAACGGTGCCCTTGAGTTTATTGCGACCTCCGTGCTTGGGACTGGTGTGCTAGAAGGCTTCGATCCTGCAGTTAGCTTGAGACCAATCTGCTCCGCCTCCTAGCGTAGGCCACCTGTGGATTCCGTGACGTCTTTGATAGGGCTTTCTACACGTTCACGGACGGCTATATAGCTGCCCAATGGCAGTTTTATAATTGCTCGACCTGCGTCGCATCATAGGTGCCTCAAGTTTAACCTACAAATTAGAACCGCCTTGTGTACCGAATTGGTATTCGGACTTTTAATGTGTTTGGCACATACCAGATTATATCTTATTCGGCAAGCCCTCTTAAATTATTTGAGATAATAGCGTAAACTTAGAAATTCACCTGTGTAGCACAGTTTAAATGTTAACATAACTTGAATGTGTCTCACATGCCATCCGAGTGAATATTACCATTCAATTTGTAAAGTTGTGAAGCGACATTGCAACATGCTAATGACCGAATAGTTCGGTTGAGTTGAACTGAGACAATTCCGTACTTGCAATATATTTCAGTAATGAACCCGCTTTACCGGAAGTCTTGAAGTATTTACGAATTTCACATAAATTACCACGCGACTTGCGTCAATATTACTATTTTAATATAAATATGAATGTTAACCAACAGTTTTCTTTCATTTGAGGATTTGGGGTCACATTTAACCCGCTACCCTAAATTTAAATAGTAATCATTGTCCGTTGTTTGCTATTCTTAGTCTAATTAAATTATAAATTGTTTATCAATAATTACGGTTTATAAATGTATTTAAGCCTGATTATTTTACTATTTGTCGCAATTAATAAAGTAGCAATTTTGTTCATGTTTGATTTCCATTTAATTAACATTTATTTAATACTAATAAAGGAGACAGAATTGCCATTGGTAGCAGACCATCGCAATATACAGGGTGCCCCTGAAAGGTACGGAAAAAGTTAACCCATGTACTAGAGCTCAAAATAAGCCGATTTAATCCAAATTGCTTATATACAAAAGTCCTTCTCTTATGAGTTACGGCCATCTAAATATGATGAATGCTTTAACACGTCTCGTGTACAAAACTAAAAAACGTGCAATCTTTGAAAACACAATACATTTAATTTGAGAACTGCACAATAAACAATAAATGGAAAACTATGACTGCGTAGAGAGTTTTTGATACTCTCAAATATTCCAGGGCTTTCACGGATATTATTTACTGCATGCACTTCAAATCACAGGTAGGCTTTGGAACTGTTTAATGCATTGTTTTAATTAAACCTCAAAATTTATTGTGTTTTCAAAGCCTACCTCTTATTTTATTTTCATACAAGAAAGACGGTATAGCATTTTCATCATCTTTAGATGGCTGTAACTCCTTAGGAGTAGACCTTTGTCTATGGTCAATGTAGCTTAAATCGGCTTATTTTGAGCTATGGCATATGCGGTTCATTTTTCCCAAACTTTTCACACTATATACATAATGTTAGACGACAAAAAATATACAAGATTAATACATATAGCTCACATAAGGGCATATGCACATTGCACATACATAATCTTGGGGAAAATTTCATCAAGTTTTTCTTGTAGGATGAATTTGTTTTCGCACAGCAACATTTTTACTCGAAAGATCAAAGCTACTTTTAATAGATACGCTACGCTATATTTAATGAAAGCCTGTTACCTGTTATTGCATTAATTAACGGCAATGAAATAAAACAAAGCCTAGGAGAGTTTGCTATATTGGTGATTAGCCGTGTATTTAAAATCGGCTCAAGGTATTTGTTTCGCTTTGCTTGCCTATTTTCTGTCCTGAGATTCGTAGAATATACGTTAATTAAATTGTAGCTGTGCTTAGTCGCAAAAAGTTCAAAGGAGGCTTTAATTGATGAAGTCTGTTGTTGGAAAATCAATATAAATAATTTTGAACGTTCAAGAGGACAAAACGCTAACAAAAGAGATCAGGTTAGTGCTCAAGCTGCGTCAACATATAGAACAACTTAAAAATTCTCGGGATAAGTCATTAATTGATAATTTACTTATCTTGTTGTTATTTAATTATTGCGTTTGAAACTTTTTTGTGGCGGCACACTATAGAATGAAAAATATTAGAACATGAACGTTTTGGAATACATATCTACTTTCGTTTTCAACAATTAATTAATTAAATTAAAATTTTACTAGGAGAGCTTTGCTCAATAAAATACACCCACTTTCTTTAATTTTACGTTTAGTACTACTAGACTACGCGTATACAACACTTTATTAATTACCCGAAAATGTTACGTTTAGCGCACCAGTTACATGTACTCAAGGCAGATTTTGGCAGCAGAAGTATCAAAAATGACCGAAATTTGTCAGCGGCTCAATGAACTCGAACTGGTTCATCAATAATCAAAGCCTGCTTAGACAATATCTTAGCACCAAACCCTCTTTACGTTATATAGTCCTCATTTACGCAAGTGGAAGGGGTTTATGATGTATTGGCTGCCTGAAGGAATTCGACGCAGTCTTGAAGTACAATGCACCATTGTTCTGCGGTTTATATTGCAAACTTTCCTGCCAGTTGTGTCAACTGTGATTGCTCACCTTAGGTCCAGGCAGGCGTAGTTATTTTGGGATTTTGTTTTCAAAAAAGAGTTGACGTTGAGCTTACAGAATTAAAGGATATACTCTCTATTAAAGAAACTTCAATTATTGAGTTCTTATCCTGGTTTCCTACACCAATATTCCACTCGCACTGCTCAATCCCTTCTTTCACGCTGTCGCAGAGTAGAGCAAACTTTCTATAGTATGTGTGCTAACATACATTTTCCGCGGAGATAGTACAATAAAAGTAAAACTCGTTCTACAGACGTGTGCATTATCAGTTGGTGGCCAAGTGAAATCCCGAGACGATATGCAGGGCGTTGTCTAACAACTTCAAGATCTAAATTATATGCCCGCGAGTGCACCTCGCTTGTGCCATTTCATAAATTCTCCAGCCATTGGAAATATGCTGTCCAAAAGAAAGTTCAGGAAATCCAAACTAAGGAAACTCCGTGATAGCTCAGCGGGCGTGTGTCCAGTTTTTTCCGGCTAACAAAGGCAATAAACCCTGCTCAAAGACGCCATTACTAAAACGCAATCCGAGTCTAGAAGCAATAGAACTAAAGTGGCAGATTCGTCCCGCATTCCAAAGTGGCTACTCGCCGATCAAAGAACCCTTATAAACGGTTGACGTAACCGGCCAGGAAGCAAACAATAAACCCGAATCGCTAGTGTCAAATGTGCTATCCGGTGTATAATGGGTAAGCCGAAATAGAAGCATGTCTTCAGTAGCCAAAGATAATACGACAGCCCCACTTCTTGCTTAAACAAAGTTATATAAGGAAACGGGAAAGCATAAGCGGACGTTGCGTACCCATCTGCTTACTATGAGAATGCTCATGGAACTGGTCAGTTCATCGACTGGTTTAAACATTCTTTACAACAGAGACTCTAGCGTTCGCTTACCTACAGTTTACGCATTTTACTTGTAGACCTTTATATTCACGTACTCTGTGCATAAATGTACCATTGTTACATATATGCAGATTCCTGTATGTTTATTTCATATGTCTTCCCATATAGAATTAGGTGTTATTGTTGTCCACTTCGGTTATCATTTACTCAACCCACAAGTAATCTACCCAACAGCAAAACCATCTTTGATGCACTTGTAAAGTAAATTTTATCATTATTTTGCTGTTATTTAGTTGCTATTTAACCATACCATAACGATTTCTATCCTACATGTTTTTTTATCGTCAGTCGTTTTTATAGGTATATTTCTTATAGGCTCTATTTACCGTTACTGCAATTTGACTGTCGTTACTCATGATTACTTCTGGTAGGTATTCAATCGCAGTTCCTCTACAGCAAGTGTTACTTTCTAATGTCTTGTTTATGTTTTCTTATGTCCAAATTGTTTCGATGTAGTAAAATAACTTAAGTTTTCACCGTTAGAGAATGGAAACGGTATATCGGCAAAGAAATATTGATTTGTGCGTGTTTCCAACAAAGGTCAGTTGCAGCCTGTTTTTAATTTCGAAGATAAATTGAAAATATCGTCCCATAAACTGACATGTGATTGACTGATTACACAGAAAAACTGTGCGTGTAGGCAGGAGCTGTCATTCTACCGTATCACCCCGTTGGGCGTTTAAAGCCTTTTCACAGCTTCAAATTCCTCATTCGTGTAATTTGCAAATTGGTGAATTGGAAGACATGCCGCTTTCACTTGAAAATTTGAAATAAAAAGAAATTTGATCAACAACAGACGTAATGCTGCAACCACAAGTATACCTTAGGTAAGAAGGCGGTGAAAATATTCTTAGCCATTATTTTCTTGCAAGCTCTTTAAATTAGTTTTTGGTTTTGCTTTACATGCATAGAAGGATCAACTTGCGATTAAATTAATAAAATTTAGAAGGTTATCCTTAACGCTTTGAATGCAAAATAAAATAAACTTTCATTTATATTTAAGCTAATCTTAACAATTGATCTCTCTGCTGCTGAAGAAAGAACAAGAAGCATACTACTTGCTACAACCCAGGTGCACTAACACGAGACGAATTCCAACAACACATAATTTAATACGTTGCTTACATAAAGCACAATATGGCGACTTTAGAATGAGAGTAGATATTGTGGCTTTGTCAGAGATCTGTTACGTTTTAACACCAAGTAGCTAATTGGTGAATTAACTAGAATTCCTCACAGTGAAACCTATTAGTACACCTACACCAAAGTATGTGAAACTAGAACTTGTCTAAACATAACAATGCATGTTGTGGCGTTTACTTTAAATTGATACAGTTGATAAAGCTGCACTCCCACTTGCAGCACTGGTATATGAATTACCTTTGATCCACGTTAGCTGCTGAGCTAGTGTTAGTCTAACTGTTGCAATGTTTAAATATGCACATATAAGTCTTATAACATCAAAGAGTGGCTATTGTATTTTCTATACTTCATTTTCAAAGAATTGTTACAGCTTGCAGCGTTATTCGTTGCATGGTGCCCTTTAGTTGCTGTTTGAAGTCTTCATGCAAAATATTTTTTATCTCACAACGACATACATTAATAAAGATATCCTTCATGTAAAAACTTAAAGGCGAGACTGCATATTCAACGACAATTGCTTTTAAGCAACCAAGATATTTATCCTATCAAAATCAAAGTGAATTTTTCTTAAAATTAACGTGCTGAAAAAAGTATATCAACTAATTATTAGCAACGAAATGAGAAAATAGCGATTAGTTTCAGAAATTTATAAATCCAATTCTCATAAAGGCTGCCACAGAAGGCATGCTGTAAGCCTATTGTAAATTATAATTTGCTTGTGCTGCGATAAATGCCACATCCAAGCCTATTCGCGGGATGAGGGAATTTTCGGCATAAGCAGATTTCATAAAGAACAATTCAGTTGCAAGTTTGACTTAAGTAAGGGCGGAAGTGCCTGTGCCTCCTAGAGTGGCTTGTGCAAAAATCGCCTACGTTAAAGTGGAGCAAATAATTGCTGCCCATAAATTTAAATTGCAGCGGAAAAGCATTTACGAGTTCAGAGAAGCAATGTCACCGTGTACGAGATGATCATGCAAATTTGGTTCATATTCAAAAGTGCATTTGAGGCGTCCATTTTGGAGACACAACTTCAGCCGTCCTTAAGGGGCCTGCCAGCAAGTAGATATTCCCAGCAACGGATGTGGTAGTTTTCCACGCATAACGCCATCCATAGTTCGGATGACGCAATCTAGTGCGACTTCGTGGATACAATTTGATATTGGAAAGGCTTGTAGTTTTATTTTCTCTCTTGATCTTGACGATTTTACATGTGTTTTAAGGTCGATATATTTGTGTAGACAAATTGGCTTTTTTGTGTTTTGTTTCAAGTTAATTTCAGCTATAGAGCACTTTTGGGGCTGGCCAGCTTCATGTTTTGGCAAATAATGATCTTTCATAGCCACAAACTGGGAAATACCGGGGATTTCATGTTCTCTGAACTAGATATGTGGACAAACAAAGCAAATAGCTATTATAGTATTAAAGCATACAAGACGTCTTATTTTAATTTAAAGTTACCAAATGCAGGGCTAACATCTCGTACTGTTACATAGTCTCAGTGCGAGATAAATAAAATACTAATTCATTTCCAGGGAACACTCTTGGAACTAATATATTCAGATTCTAGAATTTACATCTACGTTATGCACAAATAGCAATTTGATGCAATTTTCCGATATTCTAGAGACATCATATCGAAATCCTCTAACATACGAACACATAAATGCAAACTGAGAGTATTCTACGATGTCCTAATAATAGAAAAGTTTTAAAAACCGCCTTTGAACACGATTACTTCCCGACATATGGATTTTATAGTAAGTATTAATTTTGATAAAAATTCGAATGTGCTTTGAACATTTTCATTATCAATAATTCGTTACGTGGATCTAGAATTTAAAAATCTGCGTGTAGTCTTCATTCTAGGTCATTTAGTGGCGTGAGATGCATATGTTGATTTAAAATAAAATACTACCCCCAAGTAGGTTATTTCGTGTTTTTGAACTAAAGGAAGACCGTTTATATTATAGCAAAACATTATGGGATTGATACAGAAAAGTCATAGATGTGAGTAAGGAAACATCTTACTGATTTTGTAAAGAAAAATTCTACAAACTTAACCGCCAGCTGTTATTATTAGAGAAACTTTACTATAAAAAGAAAATCTCAATGAATTACGAAAAAAATATTGTTAACATTATTTTAAACCTTGCTATGTTCTCAATTTCGAAAACAAGGTCCAAGTCAAATGTCATCAGAAAATATGTTGAAATTTAAAGTAACTAAAAACCAGATTTACAATGTTACATGTACAGGGTGTTGTGGTCCACTAAGGCAGGTTGCCAATGTGGGGAGTTGATTGCCCCCCTCATACACTTAATGGACAACTACAACGTTACTTTCTATTTGACAATAAAACTAATTAACGTATCCGAACATATACATATATATAGCAAGTACACAATTATATACAGTGTGCGTGATTGCAAAACTTGAAACGCTACCAGTTACTCAAAAATGCTGATGGCGCACGAGCTATAAGTGCTCAAGCTCAAGCTCAAGTAGAAGATTTTATGATCTAATGGCTGCCGCAGCAATCCATAGTGTTGTAGCGCTTAACCCTTTCGCCCCTGAACTATTTTTAAAATAGTTTGAAGCTTTTGTTTGGCTAGTATTGCTTGAAGGTAATTCAATTGTACCGAAAAAATGTTAAAAAAATTCTACCTTTATTCTATTTCGAAAAATGACTGGGACATATATGTCCCACCAGTGCTTTACTGTGGGACATACGCGTCCCACAAGTATTCGATAATCAAAAAATGAATACTTTATATGGAAGTTTATTCAATAATAATTATAATGCAGTGTCAGTACAAAAGCAACGAAACATCTATGTGAAGTTACACATGATAGGGAAGAAAGCATGATTTGCACAATGCAAAATTGCAAGCAGAGCAGATAGTCTTAGTTCGTTTTTCAGTTCCATTGGTAGCGCACCTGCGGCATCGGCGTCGGGTATTGGTTTCCATAGGCAAGTGTTCACCCACATTTTCCATTGACCTCACACGTTTCGGGATGGGGCCTCCTTTCCCGGCACTTCTTCTTTTTATGGCTGAATTTGCATTACCTAGAGCGACCATTTGTTCTGCTAGTGGTACGAGAAACTGTAACAGTGGAACCTTTTTGCATCTAATTTCCTGATGTAGAACCCACGAGTTTACAACAACAGACATAAATAGTTTATAAAAAACTTTTCTCCACCATTTGGTGGATTTTCTGTTGAGATCGTAAGTAGCTACTTTTTGGTCGGCCAGATCCACTCCCCCCATGTAATTGTTGTAAAATATAATCATATCTGGGCATGGAAATTCGGTTCTACTACCATCCTTGAGTTTTCTCTGGGCAACTCCCATCGTACTCGAGTGGCAGTTACTCATGACAGTTACATCTTTAGTATCTTTCCACTTCGTGGCAATGATACCTTTAGAGGTGCTGCGAAAAACTGCATCGCCTCGTGCCATTTTTCCACTGGGAAAGGTAGGAGTATTTTTTCGATTTTGCATATATGTTCCCACGCATGAATATGGCAGAGTACTAACTAAGGCGGTTGAAGTGAAAAATCGATCAAAACATAATGATACGTCAGAAGCTCTAATTGTGGATGTCAATTTTTGAACTACTCTTTCTCCTAGTGTACCCTCTCTAGCACCTTCTTCTTTCCCTGCATATACATTCATATCATAAATATACCCAGTCTTCGAATCACAGCGTTCCCATATTTTTATGCCCCTCTTAATCGGTTTGAGAGGTTGGTATTGTTTGAGGGCCGATCGCCCCTTGAATTTAGTCATGGTTTTGTCTATCGATTGGAAGGGGCTATCTTCCCTGGCCTTTAGAAAGGTGTACTTCAAGCAGGAGAGTACTTCTTCAACATAGTAAATTTTTGAAGCATTGTGGGGCTTCTGTGGGCGATTATAATACATTTTAGACAACAAGAATGTACATCTGTCTCTTCCTATTGCATTACGGATAAAATTATTACCAAGTGATTCATTGTTGGACCAATAATGAGCAAATGCTGGAACTTTGTTGTATGACATCACCAAAGTGATCCTAAGGACTTTCATTATTTCGTACATCTCGGTTTTCTGATATTGTTTCTTTGTGTCTTTGGAGAGAATATCTAAGCGTTCGTTAGTGTATTGTGCAATCAACATGAAGAGGCTTTTAGGAAAAAGTTTCAAGAATATGTCCAACTCTGTTGATGTTCTGTTTATGTCTATCAAAGTTTTACATGCTCTCACTGCAGGTATGGTGGATCGAGGAGTAAACGCATCAGGAACTTCACTCCATATGAAATTACCTGATGTAGTGGGTATGACATTTTCTTGATCTTCATCTGCGTCATCCCCTGATGGATACCGTTCATCAGGAGAATCGGCCCTTTCCGGATCTTCTTCTTCAATATGATCCAATACCTGACCATTATTGGTTGTGGCAGCTTTGCTAAATTCAGAATCACTCGAATCTGTTCCCGAACATTCGTAGTTCGGATCATCGTCACTACCCGAAAATGGCTCTGTTTCGATATCCGACAAATTTTCGGTCAATTCTTGAAGTTCTCTTTGCGTTAGAGCCCTTTTCATCTGAAAAATATAATTTACATTCAACACTATTGGGACCGATACACCCACTGAACAACACGGCTGGGACAAATATGTCCCGAAGTGCAAGTACGGTAACGTAACTACAGTTATTCACTATATATTTTCATGTTAACAATGCTGCATCAATGAATAAGTGTAAATAAGCTTACCTTGAATACTAATATCACAATAGTTTAATTTATATTTATAATTTATAGCGATAACACTAAATTTTAGCACTAAATCTCACATAGGTTGCACACCACGCCTTGCATGAGTTGGCATTTTTAGGTTATATTAGTTTGCAGGGAATTTTTCAGCCGGTATATATGCAACACATAATGCCCTACTGCATAATCTACTGTTAGGTATGATTTCAATGACTTTTCGGGACATATATAACCCGGCAGGGTATATTGAAAAAATGATGGGACGTATATGTCCCAGTAGGGGCGAAAGGGTTAAAATAAGCCATTGTGCTTCGTCTAGAAATCTAGGACACTAAAATTCAAATTTTATTGGCTTTTCCCTGTGATCACTGGAAATATGGCCCGGGTCTAGCACTTGACTATTTTCTTACTGAAAGGGTTTATACAGCTGCGGGATTTAGAGCCCGATCTCTTACGTGGTGTAATGGAGGTAATCTGTCAATCCGTGATGCACGTAAAAGCCACATAACTTTCTGACGTTAGACATTATGCTGCACATCGCGTCACGTTCCAATTTGGACACTCACTGACTAAGCTGCACAGATTTTGTACAAAATTTACATTTTATTGGTGTCTTTACATGGCTTTGGTAAGGCTATTTATGTTGATGCATGTGTTGGTTGCTCCGTTACACATGTAAAAGGTATTTATAGTCTCCTTATGCCAATTTTCTTAGGATTTGGCTAGTTGGGATGTTAATATGGACTTTTTTGTGAGATCAACGTCTATGCACATTTATTTGTCAGTAGTTAAATTTTGGTTTTCTTTCCTATAGTTTCCCTGCGTTTATAATCTTCGGGATGAGAATTGTGTCTTTGGGTTAGGAATGTGCTCCTGATTTGAATATTGGGATAGGATGCTTCAACCGCGTGTTTGCGATGTACAAGCTCAACGTATCATCTCTGGTTTCTTTCCACTTCACTATACCCAGATCAGATTGGAGGTTTTTTAAGCTAATATCCTGGGAATGATTACGAACTTCCTGTCTTTTCTTTCTAAATTATTTTTGCAAATTTTGGGATCCCGGGTTGTGTAGCTTGAACAAGTGTTCGTGTTCGATCAGTAGAGTTAAGCAACGCTCTTTCTGGTCAGAACTTGGATGGGAGTTCCATGGCTGCTTCTCTCGGCGCCACGTGATACGGCTGTCACGGAAATAGTTGGTCCCGGGGTTTCATAATAACATCATGACAGTCGTTAGTGAGGTTGGAAGTCCCCATAAAATCTACAGTGACACCTATAATTGGCCTAACGGCTGTTAGCGGAATACCAAAATAAAATAAAATTAAAATTAAAATAATTGCTGTGTACGTTGGATTGCGTACGCCATCCATATTTGTAGTTAATAAAATGTGCTAGACATTTAGGAAGTGAGTAATTCCAAGTTTAATGAACTTTTTATGCATTGAAAATATATCCCTTTTGATTCGCCACCTCTCTCCGGCATTATTTTGTGAACTAGTTGTGGTATTAACTAGTTAGGACGTTATTTTTAGGCATTCTTCTTTTATTGTTACTCGAACGTTAAGTAACCATACTTAATCAGTTATATCAAACGTCATACCATGACTTTAGAACCTAGCAACCTTTAAGGATCAATCCCAATTAATAATTAAACCCACTATACATTTTCCACAGTATCGCTCGACACTGCTTCTTATATTCGCTATGTGCAGAACAAGAACAAAATCTACGTAATGGCTTTGTATACGTTAGAAAATGAAGTCTTTAAGATAAGGAACGATTTCCTCGAAATGTATCCTCTGGCTAAACTTCCGGTAGTATAAACTGATTGGAACGACTAATTTAATAGGTAAGGGGAGGTAAGGGGATAAGGCAAAGGATATGTTCAGATTGGGTTACCTACTTAATAATTGGCAAGTTCCAGCTTGCTGCTATGTCCCACAAGTAGTTTGGTATAAAGGTGAAACGGAGGCCCATCTCGACGTTTGGATGACTTTGAAAACGGAAACCTGTACTCGTATTTTCCAGCAACGCTACGAAAGCACGAATCATCTAGGACACAAATTAGTTTCATGTAGCCGCCTTTGCTGCGAGTTTTCGTTTGAACTTAAATCGTTTAAGGGTTTAAGCCACCAGGCAACCAATATAAAAAAAGAGCCAAGGACAGCTTTAATCAAGCTGCTGCTAAGAAAAATTGTATGGAAAACGAAACTTATTCTAAACATTAACTTATACCGGTCACTTATTCATTAATAGAACCTAGTTAGATAATTATACGTGCCAAGTGCCAGCGCATTTAGCGCCATAAAACATCTGCTCCACGTGTTGAATTGGATTCATTTAAAATTCCGATTACGGGCTTCTTATCGCAGCTTCGCCGCACGTGAGTCCATAAACGTCAGCTCGAGCTGGAGTCCCTTAATTTTAAATTATTTGCAGCGTTAGCAGACTTGATGTATCTGTTACAGGCGAAACTTGCGCCATTGTGTCTTCGGAAATCCATAGAGAAAGCGGAACCAATATCGGGCTGATTTATTGCCCTGAAAAGTTTCTTTAAACCCAATAATATGCTTCACGATTTATTTTTGCTGCTGCTGTATACGTGGCGTGCAGGCAGCGCTAAATTAATTTTAAAACGCGTTCTCGCAGATATATTCTTGATGTATTATCGGTGCTAACTTCTCTTCAGTTAACTAAATTGTTTTTTGGCTTCGATGGATGGTATTCATATAAACATGTTTACAGGTAATACAACTATAATTAAGTAGCAGTACGGCTTCATGTGACGGCTAACCAGTGGAAGAATGTATATACAATAAATAGATGAATTGACTATGTCATCTTTATTTAACCACTAACTATATTTTTCAATTTTCCTTATATATACAGTGTGTTCAATAATGTCAGATGTATATTGTTAAGCTTGTATGAAATTTCACGCTGCTAGTAAATGGCGTGAAGGAGATCTTTAGTTGCTCAGGAACAGTTAAGACAAGGGTTTGTATGCGTTATCGAATCATGAATGTAGCTGTGTGGGAAACCGCTTGCCGTGCTCGAAAATTGTGACAATGGTCGGATACTCTCAGTTTCCAAAACACAGTCTACCAATCTTACACTCCGATTCTTGTCTTGTTTCAGTTCCGCATTTTTCTTCCGTCGCATGGAATTTACTTAAAGGACCTCTCGTATCGTCCAGCTATCAACTGCCTCATAGACATCATATTAAGCAATTTTGGTTTTTTCTTACATCGCGTGTGGATTCACGCCGATTGCTCGTAGACAATATTTGAACTACCGTTGTCAATTTTTACCGACAATGCCCTGAGAAAAGCTCCGTTTCCATGGCGTGCAGGCAGACGCCGACTGCCCATAGTCAATCGTAAAGTTAGCCATTTTAGTTTCATCGTTACCGAGGCATCGCTCGCGGCCAGGATTTAGTGCAGCCCCGGTGATCGACCGTGTGCCTTTCCTCATCGTTCAATTCGCTGCAGGCAGCTAAGTTAAATCCGTTTTTATTGTGTGATTTACGGTCAATTTGAAATATTTCATATTTACTGGACTAAGAGTTTGCATGCGTAAATTACTGTCAATTTTATATGTATTTTAATAAGTAAATTCATTGTTGTGCAATATGTTTTGAGGCGTATGCCTGTTGGATCTGCAATAACGCCTTCAGCTCTTTACGCCAATTCGTCAACCTTCATGTGGATCTGTAACATAGGTAAGCATCTGCTAGGCTCTTGATTGTCGCGCAACGTGACGTCATAAGCAGCAAGAAAAATTCTTAGGGGTTGTTTGTTGAGATTCTGGCCTGCTCATGGTGGCTTACGTTTTTGTGAATTTCATTCTTAAACTTACTGTATGATTTTCAGTTGTGAAACGACATACATTTTTTTTAAAATAAACTTTAGAAACATTGTACAGGTAAAGCTAAGCAAGCATATAGCCTATCGCCGCGAGAAAAATTCAAACAGGATAGCGCCCTTTGGAATAACGTAAATTTGTTCTTTTATCTTTCTATGTACAATGGTTTTGACCATTGCTAGCCAGTTCCCTCATATTGTGGCTTAGATTTGACCCATTTACGGCAGGCCGGCTGCAGCCGCCTCTTTGCCGGTTTTTTAATATGTGGTTTCAAACTTATCTTATCTGAAATCATACGCAGTTGTAAATAACAACTCCAACTTGTCACATTGAGATAACGACAAGTAGTCAGTTGAGTTACGTGAATCTTACGAATGCATCCCAGTTTGAATTGAATTCGGACATCAACCACCACACGTTTCTGGGGAAAAAATAAACCCGCTTGGAAATAAGAGAGGAGACAAATTTGTTAGGTTTTATTATATTGAAGCGTAGTTTCGCTGACAGCGCATCGGGTATTTTTCCTTCTGCCGTTACACCTCTCTAGAGGGGATTAACAAAGCTGGTGGTCTGTAAATCTGATTTTTGACCAGCAGTTGAGTATTACCATTCCAGCGAACATGCAACGCTCGCGACTCTACAAATTACTGTCAGGCAACTTGCTGATTTATCGAAGTTTAGTAAGCAAACCCATTTCAGGTATCTCAAACCGCCCTTGTCTCGATTGAAAGCTAGTTGAAGCAAATAATGGTTGCGTGTTGTTCTTTTTTGCATTTTATTACCCTTTCTCTTATGATAACTGGCCGCCCAGTTGTAAGGATGTGGTGTTTAGTAATTATTTTAGGGGAATAAAATTTTCTAAAGTAGTCGGATACTAATATGTTTCATTGAATTCCAAAGTGACAGTTTTGTGAAATATTTTTGCCTTCAGAAAAGGGAGTCCCTCATCATGACATTTCTTCTTCATAAACTTTTCTCGAATTTTAAACGTCGGATCTGTACAACTATCAAATTACAACAGGGCATACAGCTAGGTATTTTGTAATTTAATATTTGCTTCCCTGTGTATGCACTATAAAGGAAAGCAAATGAAAATTAAAATGTTCAGATTCTTGCAGCAGTTCGAAACCACAAAACTGTCAAGTTTATGTAAACCCATGAATATTAACGATTTTGCCCGAATTAACGCGAATCATATCTGATTCCCTTTCCCAACCACAAGTTCAAAATGGGTCAGCGTGTGCAAGTTGTAAGTCCCAGTGGACCAGAACGTCCAGATTAAGCGACACGAAGATTACGGGCTTGGCTTGTGATCGCTATTAATCATTTATTAGCCCCAAATTTTAGTCGTCGGGTGCTCGATGGAGCTGCTGTTGCACTTCTGTCTGAAATTATTTTAATTTAACGGTCTCAATATTATCAGTTTGAATTCCTAGCCGGAGGAAGTTAAAACTACAGCACTAGCTATCTATCTAACTTATCGGAGACAGAGCCGGATTAAAGGGGGGGCTAAGGGGGCTGCAGCCCCGGGCCACCGAATTTCGGGGGCCTCGAAAAGATTGGAAGGTTATAATCTAGTGCGGTTTCTAATCATTTAGATCCCTTTGTACCCGTTGCATAAATGGGAATGGGGCCTCTAAAAAAATTTAGCCCTGGGCCTCACATATCCTTAATCCGGCTCTGATCGGAGAAGATGCCTGAAAGCTTGGCCGGTATGGTAAATGTGAATAAACAGCAGCGAATTATAAATGTAGAAAAGTACCATAAATAATAGTGTTCTGTCGGCATACTAATGAAGTAGCTGATTTTTTCGAAAAATAGTTTTGTATTTATCTTTAACAATATATTTCCCACAAATTGTACTATCCGCCTTCACTGTTAATTAGCGACGTTTAGTAATACTAATATTTAAGTTTAAATTAATAGAATTCAGCAACTATTTCTAAATATATCGACCCTTCAAAATTTAAAAAAAAACCTGGGTACCACATATGTACTGTACTGCTGACAAAGCAAAAGAAACTTGTGCAGAAAATAAAAATTTCAGGACTCAGTTGGAATTGTGGCTTTAATAAATTGAAACTTGGTAGCCATGTATTAGATAGCGCCTCCAACCAAAAGTTTATAAAACAAACATTTAATTGAAAATCGGATACCCATAATAATGTGATATCCAATTACACGTGTTCTGATTGAAGTCAGATAACAATACATGTTTAAAGTAAACGTTACAGGGAGCTAACTCGAATTTCTCGGGCCAAACTTGTCTTATTAGCGGAACTACATTTCTGATACATTTAGGTGTCAATTCCATTAGTTATACAACACCGTAGAGCATAGCAAACAAATGACTACTGAAATTTGCTTCGTGATAAATGGATATTATTTTTACTGTGAGTGCATTGCATACATAGAGCCACAGATGCTGACAAAAACTATCATATTGGTCTGAATTACATCATATAGTTAGGTAAGATTTCTTCTATTATAAACGACATAGCGTGTTACCACCTGTATTGTTTCTTCTTGCTAGGTCTTAATAATGATTTCAAAATACATAAAAAAATACTGATAAATATCAGGGATCCGACGGGTTGGCCGGTTTCTGTGCTTTTTCGCGGTATCCTGCCGAAGAATTAGTAGTAATGTTTACAGAATTGGCAAGTGATATAAAAGAAATAAGAAAAGGACAAGAAAAGTGCCATGAAGAAACCATAGAGCTAAGGAAAGGAAATGAAGAGCTAAAGAAACAAATGCAGAAATTAGAAGCTAGAATTAAAACCCCGGAAAAAAATAACCGGGTAAAAGTAGGACAAAAAACGCAGGCAATTTAAACGAAGAGATGGAAGAAAGGAGGAAAACCGAAATAAAAGAACTGCAAATCCAAAAGGAACAACTTGAAGGAGAGAAAAGAAAATGCAATATGGTAGTTTCAGGAATAAAATTTGGAAGAACAGAGGGCAGCAACTTGAAACAGAATGTGGAGCAATTCATAGAAACAGAACTAAAGGTTAATGCGAACATCAAAAGAATAATAAAAATTGGGATTGACACATGCCTGGCAGAAATGGAGATTATGGAGAACAAAATAAACATAATGAGGAATAAGCATAAACTAAGGGAACTGTAAAATAAAGTGGTATACATTAAATAAGACTTTACAAAGAAGCAACAGGATATACATAACAAAATTGTTAAAAGAGCCAGAGAGGAGAGAAACCTGGGGAAAAGGACGAAAATAGGATACATGAAGCTGATTATTAATGGGAATAAATGGGTCTGGGACGAAACTAAGGAAAGGCTGATTGAGAGATGTATAGAAACGGGATTTCCATAAAAAAATTAAATAAACTAACAGTGATAGGTTCGACGACAACAAAGGCAAAGCAAACGGACATGAGCATAAATATCAGAAAAGAAAAGGGAAAACATACAAAGGCAAAAACACAGGAATTATCAACGAAGCTTAAAATAGGTAAGTGGAATGTGCGATGCATATATGAAGAAGGGGCGGTTAAAATACTGACAAAAGAAGCGGAAAGATACCAAATGGATCTAATCGCCATACAAGAAACCCATATAAAGGATCGACATGAAGGTGAAAGGAAAAATAGATTCAGAAATGAAAGAAACAGTATGATTACCAGACACTGAAAGACATGAATGTTCAACGAAAGTATGAAAAAGAAATCAAGTGTAAATACGAAGAGGATAAAGGAATATTTTGTGCATTTACAAAATATTGAACAAGAATGGGAAAGAGTGTAGAAAGTTGTGAAACAAGCAACGGAAAAGGCAATCCCACTGAAGCAAAAAGTAAGAAGGCACACATGGTGGGATAAAGAATACAAAAGGGAAGTGGAAAAGAGAAATAAACTAAGACTCAAAGTGCTTCAGACACAAAACCAGGGAATGCATACCGGGAGCAGAGATCAAAAACCAAAAAACTGAACAGGAAAAAGAAAAGAGAGTACATGGAACAAAGAGTGAAAGAAATAGAACGCCAGTATCAAAATAAGAAATAAAAAATTTCTATAGATAAGTGAAGAAGGGAAAGAAAAGATCCAACCAAACAACGTATATAAAAGACACGCAAATTATCTACTAGGAGACAAAGAAGAAATAGAAGAGAGATGGAGGGAGTACTTCTATGAGATGCTAAACGAGGGTGAAAGGGCAATACCAGAACAGAGTGAAGAAGATGATAAACAAGAACAAGAGAGGCAAAGAAAGGCAGAAGAAACTGAAGAGCCGCGAAGAAAAGAAATAGAGAATATAATAGACAGTCTAAGAAACAATAAAAGTCCAGGAATAAATGGTATCACTGCAGATAATATAAAAACGCGGGAGAGAGCTTTAGGGGAAAAATATAC
Organism: Agriotes lineatus; assembly: GCA_940337035.1. NCBI lineage: Eukaryota > Metazoa > Arthropoda > Insecta > Coleoptera > Elateridae > Agriotes > Agriotes lineatus. The sequence goes on along the minus strand of OW679203.1, from coordinate 30,440,129 downwards.
CAGCTTATATTAGAGATATGGAGACTAGAAAGAATGCCTACCAGCTGGGAAAATCGTGACAAAGGTGCCGATTTTTAAAAAGGGGGATACCACCGATTGTAACAATTACCGTGGAATTTCGTTGCTGGACGTTACATATAAGATTTTAGCAATCGTAGTTAAAAGGAGGGTAGAGAAGATTGTAGAACCACAAATTGGGGAGTACCAAGCAGGGTTCAGGAAAGGCCAAGAGACAACGGATCAAATTTTCTTGATAAAAGAGCTATTAACAACCAGTTACGAATTCCAAATTCACCTAGTAGTTTTAAAAGGGCGTACGATTCTGTTAATAGAATGAGGAGGATGAGCATAATGAAGGAATTCAAAATACCAGTAAAACTAGTAAAACTATTCGAAATGACACTTAATAGCACAAAAATCAATGTAAGGGTGGGCGGGGAAAATACTGAAGACTTTGAAATTAAAAACGGTCTAAGACAGGGCGACCCACTAGCCACTTTACTGTTCAATTTAACACTAGAAGCTATTATATGGGAAAGCAAATTAAATAAGACAGGGCATATACTCATTAAAAGTCATCAAGTGATTGGGCACGCAGATGACATTACATTAGTAACAAGAAGCATCGAGGAACTAGAAGAGTTAATGAGAATATTAGCAAAAGAGGCACAAAAAATGGCATTAGAGATAAATTATGGGAAAAGAAAATTATGAGAATAGGAACCAAAAGAGAAGAAGTCAGAGAGTGGAATATTGGGAATAAAATGGTCAACTTTGAAGAGATAGAAGAATTTGTATATCTGGGAGCATTACTGAAAGCAAACAGAAGTGTAGGGACAATAAATCATCTTTTACGGTTCAAGCATCTAACAAAAACAAAAACTAAGGCTCTAAAAAACCATAATAAGACCTACGGCAATGTACGGGTGCGACATTTGGACCCTAAACAACAAAGTACAAGAGAGGCTAAGGGAATGGGAAAGGAAAATACTGAGGAAATTACTAAATAGGAGGGGAAAAATAAGGGGATTTATACAGAAGAAGAACGAATGAGGAAGTGTACCAATTATATAAGAGCCCAAAGATCGACGAGGTGGTCAAAGCACGACTCCAGGGGTTAGGGCATCTGAAACGAATGCCAGAAGACCGAATAGTGAAAAAAAATGCATGGAGGGAACCAGGATCAAAGAAGAAAAGGGGCAAAACCCGAAGAAGGTGGAGAGAGGTCGTACTACAAGATTTAAGTGAGAAGAAAGTAAGAAACTGGAAAAGCAAAGCTAAGGACAGAAAGGAATGGAAGAAGATAATTAAGCTATGGGCCTAAAAGGCCTGCAAACAGCTACAATATATATAAATTGAAAAGGATTAAACATAAGTTGAGAATATTTAAAACATCTTAAATATGCAGACGACGTAATACGTATTGCCGAAAAGGATCATCAAAGTATTATATAAGAATATAACGGAGAGTCCAAGAAACTAGGTCTAAAAATGTATATAAAAAAGAGGAAGGTGATGACGAACACTAAACTGAGACTACAAATTAGAATAGAAAAAGATCAATTAGAGCTAGTAGAACATTACATATACCCAGGAAAAATACATAGTAAAACTAAGCAAAGAAAACCAAGAAGCAGAAGTGACTAGGCACGGCTGGGCCATGTTCGAAAAGCTGAGATATTGCCATGATCTTGTACCCCTAATGGATTATGTTTAATCCATCAGTTATGTTTAAATAATAATTAAATAAAAACTAACCGGAATTGATTATGGTTTAATCGTTAAAAATGTTAATATTGGATGAAATAAAAGGTTTATTTAATAAAGCGATGAATTATATGTCTAGAAAGGAGTTAAATAGATTTTAGGTGAACATGATTGACTTAAATTTAGAGCAGGTAACATTTGAGGGACTAGCAGCTAAAGAGGAATGTTAACAGATTGTTTTTAGATCAATACAAGACGGTTTCATATTTAATAATATAATTATGCAAATGTAGTATAATTAAACAAAAGTTGACTGTAGAATAACATTAAAAGTAATGCTAAATAATGTCAATACATGCTGAAATTGGTACTGAATTACAAATTAAAAAAAGTTAACGTTGGTCACATAAATCGTGTCGATAATTACATGATTTTAAGCACAATTTAAAGAAATTTAGCACTTGAATCACATAAAAAATGAGTAATTGCAAATAAGAAATAAGACAAAAGGTACCTGCTAGCAAGATTAAAAGCGTGAACTGAAAAGAATCATCAAAATGGGTTAAAGTGAACAACTGTCAAATTGTGGACATTTCACAAAATTAAGTGGAATCTACTATTAAGTGAATGTTAAAAAAAAGGTTGAATACAAGCGGGGGCCATTGGGGAAGTTCGTCTGCGAAGGTATGTTGTAGATGGCGGCAGAACTGGGCTGAAAAGAAGTTCATTGATGTGGTGCTGTCGCCAACTAGGGACGGTATTCCTGAGTTTGGATTCACTGCGGTGTTTGGTTTCCATCTGCATAGCCTAGCGCTACAATTGAAAGTAACCTCGCCCTGATGAAGAGGACATCTGCAGTGTTGGTGCAGTAAACAAACACAATAACTTAATTCAGCATTCCGTTGTCACATACAAATAAGTAAATACAAAAATATAAAATTTACTTAAATAAACAGATTGTAAATAATTGCTTGTTCTACCGAGCTTGTCAATTAGTATAAAGATTTAACGATTAAACTAATAGAATACTTGGCTTTTCCATTAAGTTTGAACCTAAAGTTTACACAGTGTGTCGCCAGAGGTTATCGAAACAACGCAAAGGTATTGAAAGGGGCAAACCACTCAATCCAAGATCGCACAACACGTCTGGAACGAAGACCAGCTCATACAATGTGATAGCGCATATCAATAGCAGCTAAAGAAAGAAACACGCTCTGTAAGAAGCTGAACGAAGCTACATACACAGCATTAGCAGAAAAACCAACTAGCCAGGATAGCACAGAAACAAAGCTCATTTAAATAGCACTACTGCGCACTTTGTAACATAAAAATGACTTGGGATATATTAAGACTGATACGCGAATTGCTCTAACGACGCGTGTCCGAAAATTTGTAAAATTTCGAGGCCATCGGTTTCACGGACTTTTGCCATAGCCGTCTAAGAAAGCATACGCATTTCTGCGGTACCTAAATTTTCTGAAGGGTTGCTCACAATCATGTTTTAGGCACCCTAAATTTACCTTTTGAATACTAGAAACCGACCAACCGGTTTCTAGTTTGGGTCAAATTTGAAGCCACGTTCAAATAAATTGCAACCGCATCTACCCATCCATGGGCGTCCTAATGGCCGTTTTCCATAAATGAAACCAAGGTGCTGCACGTTCCGAGGAGCGCCTACATAACAGCTTATCGTGAAGATTGGATTCGCCAGTGTTTAGAGTAATTCGAACAAAAGGACAGATAAGTTTTAACTTTCACATTTAAGGCTTTACTTTACTTGCACGATATTCGTTTTCATGTACAACAAGTTGCATAATTTAAAAGAATGTTTTTAATATACAGGTACACTTAAGACTTTGCCCCTAAACAGTGATTAGCTCATAATACTTTAATCTGTTTAAGGTATTTCAGACTTTCTCTTATTCTCTAACAGTTTTGGTCTCGCACAGAGCTGTTGTGCTGCATTGTATGTAAAATTAGTATTGCATTTTATTTGAAAATTAGTGGCAGTCGTAAAAATGGGGAATCATTCCAAAAAAAATTAACATGTTCTGCCCGTAGAATGAGCAAAAAGAACTTGTTAAAACGTATCCACCAGTATCGTGCAAGGTAAGATTATAATTACACATTGTTTTATTTACAATTATTGACAGTAATTTAAAAACCCACATTTCCCCCAATTTTATGGTTTCTTGGACGTTTCAAATGACCCAGGTTTTACGGAACAAATTCATTATTTGCATTTCTTTCCATTTTTTAATGCCATTTAAACAGGAATAAAACACTAAATAGTACTGCTGTGTTACATTTCTTTTGTATAGAAGTTTGTTTTATAAGTCATAAAGAAAACAAAAATAAGATCTGTTTGTATGGCACCCAATTAATTTCATCAAAAAACAATGCTTTTTAAATTATATGTAACATTCAATCCAAAACTAATCCGCTCCTATCGTATGGGTACCATTTTACTTTGAACTATATAAAAAAAATTCGTAAAAAGCTATAAATAGGTCTTCTAGAGGCTTTTTGATGGCGCACAAAACACGAATATTACGCTCCTGACCACGTGGGTATAGTATATTATAGTTTTTATTTTTCAATTAACAGCTGTGGAGCTTCACATCCAAGTAAATATGAGAATTCCGTAGACGAAGAAAGAAGAATGGCCAACATGGAATCCACTGTAGAAGAAGAACTAATGGATTTGCATATTGAAAAAGAATCGGAACCGGAAAATACTGCGAAACAATATGCTAGCGGTCGTCGCATTGTGGACCTCGTGCATTCTCTAGAAATCTAGATGCACTAAAATCGATTAAACACGACGGATTTGGCTGTAGTTTCTTTAATATGCAGCTAATATCCGAAAAACGGATTGGCTTACAAAGTACGTTGACATTCATCTGCAATGTTTGTAATAAAAAAGAAGTCATTTCGACTCAATCTGCTAATTGTAAAGGGATTAATGAATCTGTGGTTTGTGGTGCAATTGCAATAGGAATAGGTCATAGTCAACTGAACGAATCATTTTCGTCGCTTGATATACCCCAAACTTCAACCAAAACGTTTATAAAGTATCAAAATGTTTTACATAAAACAATAGACGAATGTTTTTGGAATGAAATGCTTTTAGCTGGTGCAGAAGAAAGAAAACTTGCAGAAGCAGCTGGCGATGTAGATGATGACGGAATCCCATTTACAACTGTCATTGTGGATGGCGCGTGGTCAAAAAGATCATATAAAACTAATTATAATGCTCTTTCTGGCGTAGGCTGCATAATAGGAGCCAGAACCAAAAAAATATTATATCTTGGTGTGAAAAATAAATATTGTTGCTTTTGCGATAAATTCAAAAACATCAATAAGGAAGTACCGGAGTATCAGTGCTATAAAAATTGGACCAGCACGTCAACTTCAGTGAAATCGTGTATAATCTTAGATGGTTTTAAAAGTTCGCTAGATATGCACAATTTGAAATATTCGCGGCTAATAGGGGATGGAGATAGTAGTGTATAAAAAAAAAATAAAAGAAAGTAAACCATATGGTCCAAAATTTTTCATTGAAAAAATAGAATGTAGAAACCATATTCTAAGAAATTTTTGTCAGCGCATCAAAGAATTGACTAAACGCCCAAAAATAGATAACCAAATTAAACCATTTATTCAAAGTAGTGTACTACGATTCAGAACAGCTATTGTTGGCGCAGTGAGATATAGGAAAAACGAAAAGATTCCTCTGGCGCAAAAAATTTAATTATTGAAAGAAGATCTTATTAATGGACCACGTCATATTTTTGGTGATCATCAAAACTGTACTAATGACGATAACAGTTATAAGTACTTTTGTAAAGGTGTTAAGCCAGGAGAGCATAATCTCTATGAAAAATTTGAAAATTCTATAATATTTAATGAATTTAAAATTATTTTAATGCGCGTAGTAAACAATGCTTCAAGTCTTTTGTATGACGTCGACAACAATTGCGTTGAAAATTATAATTCAGTTGTCAATAAATTAGTAGGAGGTAAGAGAGTGAATTTTTCAAAACGTGGTTCATATGAAATTCGTTGCAAGGCTGCTGCCATTAGTTTAAACAATCGCGGATCATTTATAGATATTGTTCAAAATAATATTGATGGGGGTGAAGTAGGCGTGCATACAAAAAATATTCCGAAAATTTCATGACACTATGGAGGAGCCAATCAGAATTTAGTATTTAATATGATTACCATAGCAACACAAAAAATTTACGAAAATTTTTTGACAACTTATTCGTTAGCTAAAATTAATAAGTGGAAATTTTTTTGACAACAAAAACTAACCCCAAATTTAATAAGACTTTATTTTTATTTTATTCATCACTATGAATGGTTAACAATAAACATAAAAAACTAAGACTTATAATTGAACACACAATTATTATATATGCTAGTTGCACTGGCAGTAGAGTTTGATGTGGACGTAGACTGCATACTGGTTGAGGATACCGCATCTGCGAATACGTTTTGGCCCCTCATTTGCTCGACGATTCTGGAGTGATACTGTCGATCCATTTGCAAGTAAGGTTTTAGAGAGTGAGTGTTGCTATGCCCAGTCATTTTCATGACTTGTTGTTCTCCAACTCCTTGCTTGGCTAGATTTGAAACTGCTGAAGCTCTTACAGAATGGTTTGTTACTTTGCATTTCGTTGTATCAATCCCAATTTGTCTGGCTGCCTCAGACATCCACGTTGACATTTGATTTTTACCAACAGGAGAGTTTTTATACCATCCTTTAGATGTTACGTTTTGCCAAATTGGGTTTGGTGTAACAAACAGCCTGTCCGTTTTAATAAAGCTGGTTCTTTTTCCCAGAAATTTTCTGAACAACCTGGTGGTAAAACAAAATACAGCGTTAATACATGAAAAAAAAAGAAATGTCTATTTACCTCACTGGACAAACGTCTGGGTTTTCTTTATTGGTTGTAAGCCACTTGCTATCTGATAATTTTTTGGACCCTCCTTGACATGTTTTTGTAAATATTGGGTTATACTCGATGCGTCCAGTTAATAATCCATTATGGTCTCGCTCTTCGTGAAAGTTATAAATCAAGCAAGAACTACCTTCACCTCCTCTCCATGCCAATTCATATGAAATCGCATGAAAGAGCTTCCTTTGTAGGCCATCAGGCGTATCTTCATTCCATATTCCGATTATTTTTGATAGTTTTTCATTATCCAGAGTTATAGAGCTCATTTTTCGCTTATTGGGGTTTGCTTGCAGCACACGACGCTTTGCGTCTCTAGCTTGTCGAGCACAGGCAAATTCAATATCCGCAAAAGGGTCAACTTTCATGTTAAAGCTATCATAGTATTTTTCTTGCAATTGCTTTGTAGTAGAATTCCACATCACCTTAACGACACTTTCCTTATAGTCATCCCCATTTTTCCTCTTCATATTTCCTGCCCAGTCTTTCAAAATTAATGCCAATTGTTCTTTTGAACTCGGTACAGTCAAGTTATAATTTCGCTCTTCACAAAATGATGTAAACTGCGCCCACACACTTTCTTTAGACTTCTTTGTATTATTCGGGGTAATACTTTCCACCATTTTATCAATATCGTTGATGGAATCTTTTCCAAATCGCTACATTTTCATGACGTTTTAGGTACAAAAATTGGTTTATGCAAACTTTTGTTTTACAATTTTTACAAACTTTTGTTTTACAGTTGTCCTGATTTTTTAATTTCTCTCTTTGCTTTAATAAATTAGATTTTTTCTTGAAATCGTGAGGTCATGCAATTTTCTTACCGAATACCACACGTGTGTTCATTGAATCCGGAAATTTTGTTCTCGTGATTGTTAAAAACGTGTAATTAGTTCTTGCGTTCCGCTCGAACTAATTAATCACGTTTTTGACAATCACTCGAAAAAATTTCCGGAAACAATCAACACACTTGGGGTATTATAAGTGAGAATCTAAGAAGCAGAATTCCTTATAAAATGTGTACACGAAAAAAAATTGTAATGCCGAAGATGGTGATTACGGTGCTGTACCTGAAGAAATAATAGATGATAAGACGGAGTATGAACTAGCTACGGAAAAAATAAGTTCCTGCAGTATTTAACTGAAGTTGATCGCGAATCTGTATTTAAGAGTACCATAGGGCAAAGTACAAATCCTGCGTGGAAAAAAGAAAGAGCGGCCAGCACTTTCGGTTCAATTTGTAAAATGCGTCAAAATACAGACACCTGCAATCTAGTACGAACTATTTTGAATAAAATCATCGTGATAAAATCTAAAGCAATAGAATGGGAAATAGCAAAAGAACCAGAAGCTAAAGTGGCGTTCTCACAAAAAACTAATTTGGTGATAGCGGAATCCGGTCTATTTGTTGACATAGATTATCAGTTTATTGGTGCATCACCAGACGGAATTATAGACGATGACACCATCATTGAAATCAAATGTCCATACACGGCCCGTCACTTAAACATTGCAGAAGCTGTAGAAAAAAAATCATTACGTATTGCAAGAAAGTAATCACGGCAGATGGGGAAACTAAAATACAACTAAAAACAAACGACAAGTACATGTATCAGATACAAGGACAAATGCATGTAGCCAGAAAAAAATTTTGCTATTTTGTTGTATACACCCCGACAGATATGTTAATCCAAAAAATTGCATACAATCACAATTTTTGGCTAGAAAACATGCAATTTCAATTAATTAATTTTTACTTATTCGCATTGCTACCAGAGATTGTAGATTCACGCCAAGCACGAAATTTATCATACAAAGTTTATAAAAAGTTATTGCAATTCAAGTTACTTCTAATAAATCTGTGCCAATTTGCAAAACTAGCAGATAGGGAACAATATAGGTAGAATTATTCTGAATAAGTGAACAAGCATGGATATGCTTTTGTACATCTACACAATAGGCTTTTCAAAGAATCCTGTGTAATCTGTTATAATCGGCTTTGAGTACTTAGTGACTCTTTACCGAAATTCGTAACTAGTCATGTTGGTTGCCTAGATTCAATTTAATTATTTTAAAATAAGATCACTACTAACAAATTTGAACAAAAATTCGAACGGTAGCCCCCTAGATAATTTTAGTAGGTACCGTCCTACATTACATTTATCAAAATAACTGTAAAACTAAGAAAGTTATATGGTGTTGAAATTTTAATCTATTAAATTAATTACATCAAAGTATTGCATAATTTTCAAAAAAATCACTCGCAGCACCCTAGGTTTTGCGTCGCTGAACAATTTTCTATATCGATAGAAGGTTCGATACTAATCATAAATGTTTTATAACGATTTGAAATTTGACAATTTTACCCAACCTCGCTGCCAAGGAAAGTAAAGTCGTTTCGCATTATTAAAACCATGTCTAGTAAATACTAACGACAACCAGATTAAATTCAAATTACCCCTCAACCTGAGTTTTATTTAACCTATTACCTGCTTCCGCAAAGGTAGCTGCCGTGGCATATAATATAAATAATTTTGGTGTTACAACTTTCACTTTCAAAGTCGAACATAGAGGCAATTAACATTGTGCATTCGATTTGTAGGTGTTTTTCCATGATTTCTATACTATATCAGTATATATTAGTATCACTTGATGCGCAATAACTTTATCTTTTTATTGATACTATTGTCTTTCCTGTAAGTTAAACAGCGCTGGTCTCTGCATTATTCGCACCAATTCTGTAAGATTTGCGGCACCCAGCGCTAATGCAATATTCATTCATCGGTAAAAAAAAGTGCAGAGAGAGAGCGAATTCGTAGAAAACATTCAGATCTAAAGCTAAATACCATTAGACAAGTTATAGAGGAGATTCCAATCGAACTGTGCGTTCCTGTAATGCAAAACGCTTTAAAACGTGGGCAAATATACAGTACTCGAGATGGCATTTAAGTAATATTATTTTTAAGAATTAGTTCTAATAAATTTAAAAGTGTATTACTTAATTTCGTCGGTAATAAAACGTGGTAAGTGCGTTCGTTTGTCTTTACAGCAACTTAAAGTAGCACAAGCAATCCTTAAGTGTGCACCCTATACAAGGTGTTTGTAGATCGCTAGACAGCCCTTAACTTCGTTAATAATAGAAATATCGAAAAAAGATTTCCTTTATTTTCAATTCCAGTAAGCAACCTACAAATTGTAAACTAGTTTAAATCATGGCGTCCTATTTTTACGTAGTGATATACGACTAACAATCGAATAAAAAATCCAAAACCAATTCCACTTTGCTCTAAAAGTTCTCCTGATCAAATTATAGCACCCAACGTACAAAAACAATTGAAACCCACGTTTTTTTAAATGAAGATTTTAGATTGTGCTGTACGTATTAATGTTATCTTAAAAGCTACTTTTAAATGAAATAGCAAAAGGTACTAATAAAACGTTTAGTATATAATTCAGTTTTATTCAGTAAACAAATATGTATGTTCAGTAATCAACTAATTATTGCAAAGTATAAAAACCCGAATGGTTAGTAAAATATTGGAAAATTCAACGTGGCCAGTAAAATATGCACGGTATTTTATTATGTTTTGTACAGTTTAAAACGCATATTAAAGAAATAGGATATGCACAGTAATTTATAAATGTCCACGGTAAAAATAATAAATAATCAGTAACAGCCACATCTTAACCGGCTGGATATTTGAGGTTACTCTAACTGAAATTAATGCAAGTAATACAACAAAGGAAGGTATAGTATTTCAACCAAAAATTGGAAAGCACCTTCAGAAGCGAAAACCACCCCAGTAAGACAAAAACGACGCAGGGGTCGTCCAGTGAAAGCCAAGAGAGTTTTACTGCTCCAATAATATAATATGTTATATATTGATGTACTAGCGAAAAATATTTTATCTACTCCTACTGTATAATGGCCATGAATTATGATTCATAATTCACGGTTTGCAGCCAATCATAAAATTCTATTTTCATAATTCACTAGTTTGCAAGTTGCAACCAATCAAAAAATTCTATTTTCATTATTCAATAGGTTGTAGCCAATCACAAAATTCATTCCTATTATTAAATGACTTTTGCAATTAACAGCTGTCACAAATGTCATAATTCGGAAATCTGAACACAAAACTCCTATTGCATAGGAGTAGATAGAATATCGTATTACATTCCCGATTATGGTCATTATTCACTCAGATGACTTGCGCCACGCGCCTCCGGCTTGTGGCTCAAATGTCATCTTCGTGAATAATGGCTGTCATAATCGCTCATATAACAATATAGTATAAGTGTTTATTCTTGTATTTAAAAGCGTATTTTATTGTTGTTACATTTTCATACAAATATACAAGTTCGTATCGTAGTTGTCGTTTTTTTTATTTTATTTTACATGCTTGCTTGCTTGCTGGCGTGGAAGGATAAAGACAGCGTACATAAATCAAACAAGTAGAGACACTCACTGTTGGTTCCTTTGATGTCAAAATATCGATTTGAATGACCCTGAGCGGCTCCTGGGGGGTACTTTCCGATAATACTAACAGATGGCGCCACTACTTTATCACATATGATTGGTGGCAGAGTCAGTATAGGTGGATTGCAATGAAAAGAAGGCACGCCATGACGTCACATGCGCCGCCGTAGAATTATCAGTGGCGGCGAAATTTTTAATTAAAATGGGAACTTGACACTGGACAACAAGAAACAATAAGAGAGAGAAAATAACAACAAGCGTCTTTCGACTGCGCTTCACCCTACAGAATGTGGTAGAAGCTTAAAATAAAATGAAATCTGCTAATAATACAGATTTCATTTATTGGAAGTATATATAAATACAGTGTGTCTCGCAGAGTATCATACAGGGCAATTAACAGTCAGAAATTGTGAAAAGATCAACTATTGCTGTGTGCGCATCGAGGTACGCGATTGGTCAGAAATGCAAGCAATTTGAAATTAATTTGACGTTTGTCATTTCTGACCAATCACACACCTCGATGTCTACACAGCAATAGTTGATCACCCATAATGTTCCAACGTTAATATGACTATATCTGATAGGCTAGTTGGTGAGAAACACTGTAGATATATTCTATGCAATCCAGGTTATCTGCAATAACATTTTGGCGAGTGTTTTGATAAATACCTGCGTAAAAATGTATAAATAATATTCCTTTCAATATTATTTTGTTGACCATTTATTTTATGTATCGTATATTATTTTTACTGAATATTTTTTATTTTACTAAATATTTTTTATATTGGGGCCCCTTTATTTTATTTACTAGAATTTAGTTTTTTTTTACTGAACAAAATTACTTAAGGTTTTAATATACTAATAATGCGCATTTAATTTGTTGCCGTACTTCTCACTGTCCCTGTGATTTTTTGGATAAAACATTTATTATTTGTACTAAACACTCTATATTTCTTCTGAACATCTATAATTTTTACTGAAGATTTACTATTTTACTGGACTCTTATTGTATTCTGACTGATTTTTTACTATTTTTACCAAAAGATTATTAGTTTACTAAACATTTATAATTTTTTCGACGACTGACATCGAAAGTAGATTTTTCTCACTGTCATTTGACAACAGAAAGTTGACATTTGCCGCTGAGCGTGCGTTTTCATAACTTTGCCGCTCGGCGAGCGTTTTGGGTTTCCGCGTGAACAAAATAGGTATCCACGTCCGAATGTTTCCTTGAGAGCGCCCGTCATTTGTTGATATTAAGGTACTATATTTATACGAGCAAGCTTATCCGCCATTTTCAGTTACTGAAAGTGGCGGCAAATTCAAATTCTAGTTACTTTCCAAATAGCATACTGTAAGTCGGAAAAACAACGATCATGTCATTTAATTTAATCCGTCTTGAAAAAGATTGGTTTTTAAACAAATAAAAAGAAAGCAGAAAAAATCGAAACGAAAACACTGTTAACTAACATGCACGTGGTTCAAACTAGAGAACTTTTAATAACTAGTAAATTAGTTCAGACAAGAGTGACGAGTGACAGAACTCAATAGAACTGACAGATACAGTTTACAGCACAGAACAACACCTACACACTGTATATAGATTTAAATAACCACACTTGGATGAAGACTGTAATTATAATTAGCATCGTAATGGAATGCGCCAAGATTTAAATCAGAATGCATTGTTCGTCTGGATCGAGCAGTACGTACTCCAACGGTTTCTAGTCTTGCTTGGTTGTCAGACGACAGAACGCACGGTTAACGGTCAGCGCAGCCAACGGCTTGGCGCTAAAATCCCTGTGACACAAAATCTAGTGGGATAAGCTTGCCTGGTTAATAAAGCACTCTAGTTGATATAATCGCGTCACATGTCATAGACTGCGCGAGTAATGTTAACTTGATTGTCAATTATTTTTTTTAATAAAATGAAATATAATTATTTTCGCCTTAATAATATGCTCAGTCGTCGAAAAAATAGTATGTATGTTTCTAGCTAAAAGTTCGCTGCCGCTTTTGCATGATTGCTGGTTTCGGCTTCGCCTCAACCAGCAATAATCATGCGCAAGCGGCAAGAATGCACTTTCAGCTGTTAACATACAATATCCTATTACTAAATATTTATAATTGTTACTGAACGTTTAAAATTTTTACTGTGCATTTATTATTTTTACTGAATATTTATTATCTAACAAAACATATATTAGTTTTACATGACGTTTAATATTTCTACTGAGCAAATGCACTTGATCTTTAAATAAAATACTGTGAATAATTTCTTGCCAATAGCAAATATGGTACATCGTTGGAAATCCGTTTTCTTGTAGTTTTCAACTGTTTGATGAAACGCATAATGTTCCATTTAAAAAACATGGTTTTCAATCGTTTTATTCATGGCCTACTTTAGCTAAATATTTTTTATTTTTTTTAATAATGGGTTTTAAAACTTTAGTTTAAGCATGCTATCATAAAACATTTTTAGCGCTGGTTTAAAATATCTAAAAAGATACGGGGTGTTCCATTTAAAAAACCAAAGGTTTAAATTAGTTTACAATTTGTAGGTTGTTTATTAGAATTGAAAATAAAATAATTTTTTTTCTAATCTCTATTGTTCAGAAGTAATGAGCTATCTAGCGATCTACAGACATCCTGTATATGTAGTGTTGGCAGTGTAGTCGCTAGACCTATGCAATATCGAATATTAATTCCGTTCAAAATTCCAGAATTTTTGAAGGATTCGGGAAGTACAAACTATTCGCTTTCGCAAATTATGAAACTGTGTCAAATATACATACACTGCTCAAAAATATTAAAGGAGCACCTAGTAAAAGTCGACTTACATTGTTACACGTTTCTACGACAATCAGTATTTTTTTGCTGTAGGTTTTTGTTTTCAGGAATTTCATAATGGAAACACTATCACTATACCTTAGAAAATTTATAGGCTGAATAGTGTTTCAAAATTTACATTGACCGTAATTTTTCAAGACTTTTAATAGGTGCTCCTATAATTTTTTTGAGCAGTGTATAATGCAATGTATGACAATTTGTACCTGAAATCTTGCGTCATTGGTACCACTGTATTTGTTGGATAACATCTTTTTTGTGATAACCTATTCTGCACGTCCAGCATAACAATTTATTAGTCGAATACAATAAAACTAACCGATAAGATGAGGCCCGAATCTGCAGTAGCGCGCAGCAGCTTAAAATTTTCGCGCAAAAACCATTGCTGACAAATTCAAGACTTGTATTTTCCTGAAGGCAAACGACGATGGGAACGGACAAAAAACTTTGGAAAAAGTATATACAGACTGACGACCTCGACGAGTGCTTATTTGAATCACGTTCTTAGATGTTTTAGTATAACTAGAGCAACTAATAGTTGCTGAGATGGGTCTCGCTGTGATTTGTGCGATAATTATTGTGTCCAATACTATTTTTGCCGAAGGTAAGCAAGCTATATCGCTGTATGAACATTTGTCCGCTGACATCGAGGAATTTAGAATAATAATTTATTGACATGGCAGTATGAAAAATTTAAATTAAGCAAACTATGACTTTTCCTAAAATCCATCAGCATGATTTGTGCTTTTTCTGGATTTAGTTGTTTGTTACGAAAGATTGGTTGCCAGATAGTTTCTCGAAAATCAAGGTATTGCACATATCGCAATACAGAAGGTGGATAAATTTCGTCAAATTTCCTTAATTTGAGAGTAATTGCCAAGTGGAACCTAATCTTGAGTTAAAAGAAAACAACTAAATCCAAGGAAAAAATGCAATATCGAATGTATTTTAGGGACATTAATAAACGATGCAAATTTGACATACGTGTTATTTTTTGAGAAATGTAAAATTCAAAACTTATTCCATTATTTAAAAAAGGAATATAGACTTTTACATTGGCAAAAATCGCTGTAAAAAGTGTTGCTAGGTAGTGTAGTAAGCATTTTTATTGGTGGATTATATGATATGTTTATTAATCATAGTTATTGCAGCCATTTTGTTGAGAATATTGCTTTATATTTAGTAAAAAAGAATTCGTCACGGTTTTTTTATTCGTGATATTCCCTATCAAAATATAATGCAAGCAAAAAAATTTTCACTTATAATACCATGAGTAGTCAAAGTTATGTCGACTATTTTTGTGGTGGTGTCACTAATGTTCATTGCGCTTTGGTACGATTAGGACGAGTGCACTAGCACGAGTCCTAATCCCAAGCGCAATGAACATGAGTAGTGACACCACCGCAAAAATAATCTACTTAACTTTGACTAAGAATGGTATTCGAGGGACTATTTAATGAACCAAACTACCTTTTTCAAATTAGTTTTCAGTAAATCTAGTAACAAACTACGCAATTTCTATAGTAACAGAACACTAATGTCAACTTTTCCTAATAAAAATCGCATTTGTTAAAAATAGTCACTTGAATACCTTCTAGGAAGATATATCCACTGATATTTTTTTGATTGGTCAAGAAACGTCAGAATTCTGGATTTTCATTGGTCACTTTTTGACAGATGACAGGTGAGTTGAATAGTCACGGAAATATTTGCAATTTTTGTTTTTAACAAAAGCATTCGTGTATGCCTCCAAGAAAAATCGCGATTCCAAAGAAGGCAGTTGGCATGCACTCATCCTTTTATTGAAACAATTGCTACAGGGCATTATTTCCGGAAAATTTTCAAGTTTAACCTATTTCGAGCACTTTTGAAACTACAATTTTTTTGTGACATACAGTTGTAATAGAGGGATCTAAACAGCTAAAAGGGCGATTTTAATTTTAATGTTTTCGGGCTCCATAGGTCAGTGGTTAAGCATCCTGGCTACTGATCTAAGGGTAGAGGTTTCGATCCCCGATCCCGGTGAGGTTTTTAAAAAGAAAAAAAAATACCGATGAAAACCTCTACAGAATGCCATCATTTGGAAGTGATGTAAATCCCCATTTTACTACGTTGTGTAGCATGTAAAATATCCCTCGCTAGGGTTGAAACTCATTAGTCTCGGCAAAATTCTAGAGTAGAACTTTGATCATAAGAAGTCGGTGTCTAAGGTACCTGGCACTCCACATGCTTAGACCTTGTCCATTACAAACAAACAAACAATTTTATTTTGACATTGACAAATGTCATGTAAAGTGAATGGCCCATACAACAAAAACGCCAGACAGAGGCTGTTTTAACTGTCACTTTTGTTTTGTTGACTTGTTAATGTTCAATTTTAAAGTAAACACAAAGACATTGCTCTCATGGAATTGCTATAAAAACCATTTATCTAATAGCTCACAATAAATGCGTCATAACTATAGCGATTTTAACAATCGCAATATCAATATTACAGAAGTGACTTTTTGATTACCATAACTCAACTAGCGAGTCTTTGGTTTACGCAATAATGCTTAATGTTGTATGTGTTCTGATGTGACCTGGCAACCGAGAATGTTAAAACAAACAGGTGCTGTGATTTAAAATAGAAAGTTTGTTTTTGATGCTTCATCTGAGTTTATTGGGAGGTGCGGATAAAATGTACTGGACGCCTAGTGTTACGATGTATTACCCACACGTGAAAATTATCTCACACGATCTACGACCTCGTGGGACAAAGTTTTTTCTCTAATGGGTAATATCCCTATTACACTACTTGTCCATGAGTGCAGAAGTAAATATATAAACATTGCATAAATCGTTCCGTATCGCATACGCAGGAAGGGTGCTAACCAATGTTGAAATGATATCTAAGGTAATCGTTCAAACAATTAAAACATAAGAATTACTAAATCTCTAAAAATCTAAGGCTATAAATAGGTAGTATTTAAGAAACAACTTTGTAATTTACATAAATACCTGGAAGTTGTACAGCGAACTAGATTAACGTCTGTAAATTAATTATTCTCTTTGTATATTGATTTGGAACGACAAACAATTTAGTATTTCTTTTCGTAAAATATTTGTTTATTTTAAGTACTCTTACTACTTGTTTTTTGTTTGGGAACCCACCTTTCTGTTTTCTCTTTTACTTTTCTTAGTTTCTTGTCACTAATACATTTCCACTCGTTTTCCCACTTTTCCCGTAGGAGTATGTTTTCATAGGTCTTCATGTCCTTGCTGGTAGTTCGAACGTCATCTTCCACATATTTTTCTATTGCTTGTTTAGATTTTTCGTCCGCGACTTCATTTGGCTGTTTTTGGGTAGTTTTTTGCCGCTAATTCCACTGCCTCGCTGATGGCGTATAATTCTGCTATGTATACCGAACTGTGGTCACTTAGTTTAAATGCACTATAATAATTGTTATAGAAAGGCACAACCAACCCTATTTTCGGTTTTGGACCCATCCAAATATGCATGATGATATTCATCATGTCGGTCGAGGATTTGTTTTAGATGTACTTTATATAATGCACCAGGTGTTTCTTGCTTATGGAATCTTGCTAACTGAAGGTCAGTGCTAGGGATAAAATTGGTTCAGAGCGGGTATTGGCACTCATATAGGAGAAGGTTATTCAGCTTGGCTTTTGTTACCTCTCTATAATTTTTGCCAGGCACTGGCAGCTGGTTTTTGCAGCCAAAAAATGTAGTCCGTTTTTTACTACCTGTTTTTAATTGGTCCAAATTATAATTTTCTAAGAATATATATAAGAACCGAACTTGCACAGTATATTATTAGATCGTCAGCATAAAGCATACATTTAGCTGTTGCTGGTATATGTTCTGTTAGGTGGATTGTAACAATTAGAAAAAGTGTTGTGCTTAGAACAGATCCTGGCGGTAGCCCATTTTTTGTGTCAGTATTTGATACAGTGTTCCCCATTCTAACCATAAATTTCCTATCAGTCAGAAATGTTTTAATAAATTGCAGAATCCTTCCATTGATTCCCCATTTAGCCAGTGTTGCAATAATTTTGTGCTTTCACGTCATGTCAGAGGCTTTCATCATGTCTAAAACGACTACTGTGACTTCTTTGTGTATAAATGCATTTTTAATTTCCATTTCCAACTTTGTTATGTTGTCGAGCATTGCCCTTGCGGGTTGAAATTCACTTTGCTCCTGTATAATTTTCTTTTCTTATCCAAAGATCCACATCAGCTTTTTGTTAACCATCTTTTTCATAATTTTACACATGGTATTTGTTAAATATATAGGTCGGGAGCTAGTAGGCAGCGTCTTTTCTTTAGCGGGTTTTAGTATAGAAACTATTTCGGCGTACCTCCAAGTTTCTGGGAAAATGTTTTGCGTCCATATGTTGTACAATTGTAAGTGTTTAACGATTACAGTTTTCGATAAATACTTTAACATTTTATAGTGAATACGGTGTGAACCAGGTGACGAACCGCTGCTGTTTCTCAGAGCAAACTCTAATTCTTCATATGTGAATTCATTATTATAAAATTCTCTGTTATCGCTTGTAATGTCTAATTTTTAATTTTCAACTATTTTTTTAATAACTTTTATAGTCATTGGAATAATTTTCTAGACTAGATACCTGAGCAAAGTGAATACTTAAGGTGGCGATTTACTCTTACGAAATTTAACTTAAAATTACGGTTATCATGACTTCATTCGAGAGCAGACAGTGCGATTAATACTGAACCAAATTAAAACTACAATATAGGAAAATAAGCAGAAAGATTCAAGGAAGGTGGCCTCCGTATTTAAAATATAGTTTATAAATCACGGCTTTGACTAAAAACATAAATAAAGTGCATTTTTGAACTTGAAATTCGACGATTTATTTCTGTAAGAAATACTCTTCAAACAGTAAAACAAAATGGGGGGTTTTAACTATAACATACTAAAAATTCAAATAATTTGAACCAGAAGTTTAGCAGATGACCTAGAAGCAATACATACTTGTAATAGCTCATCGTGAGTAAATTTCGTGTTGGAAATTCCAGCTTTGATACTTGTTTCTCTGCTAAAAATAGTTTAGCCTTTGTAAGGTAGGTGGCACTACTACTAATGACGTAACTCAAACTCGAATTGGGATATGCATAAACATGTAACATGAATATTTTTAGTCGACCACAATCCTGGGCCCGACAACGGCAACGGGGTGGAAAATAGTTGTAAAACTATGAGAGTTACATAAATATCACTCATATAAAAGTTGTAGGTAGGGTGACCAACATTGACATTTTGACCCGAAGAATCCGGGTTTGGCAATCATTATTCGGGCTTCAGGTTATCAACAAATTCTTCGGGTTAACTAGAGGTTCATATTAAAAAGTTCTAGAGCACAAGTCGTTAGTAGAAAGTGCGTAAAGTGCCAAACTATAATTTTAGAAATTATTTTAAATTTTCTCCACAAAAATTTAGTTTCTTCGCGGTTTACTTAACTTCTCAGATACATTTGTATAGTCTACCCAATTATAAATACTGAGAGCTGCTAAGATTTTATTTTACATAATTAGTGTTAAGCAATAAATATTAATTATTAATAGCATACCATGTACAATTGTTCCAAAGAAAGTTTTGACCTATGACTATTGATGAGGCCGGAATTATCCTATGCGATTTCAGAAATATAAAATAATTTTTGGAATCGTATTTATAATGTAACAAACTATTTCACCTTGATCTTTTTCATTGATTTTATCCCCCCTCCCCCCCCCCCCAAATTATTTTTATTCGTGTCAGCATCGGCGGAATGTAGGTAACCTTAGTTGTAGGTGCAAAGGTGGTGCACATTACTGCAATACTTTTGATTATACAGGGTGCCTCAAAAAAAGGCGGCAAGTAAAACTTACTTTTTTTATGGAATTCTCTATATTTAGACAGCTTGAAGGTTTTGAATTGACTCGTAATGAAATATACTATTCTCTATTTAATTGTAGTTTATATATTTATACTTAATGCAAATAATGTAACAGATTTAGTTTTTTGCATAGTGATGACAAAAATCGTTAAGAAAGCATCACTTCTTTAAACAAAAAAATCATAAGGAAAAGTAAACTTTTTTAACTGTAAAAAAACTGCGTTTGAAACAGCATATTTTTTATTTAAAAAAACTAAATAATGTTTTTTTCTTCTTATGAAAATTATCAATTAATTAAGTTTTCCTGTCGTGTTTCTAAATATTAGCTATGAATTTTTTTAAATAAAAATTGGTTTACGAAAAGCAACACTGTTTTCTTTATTTATAAGGGTCTGATTACCTGTGCTCTATTTTCTGCTAACATTCGTCATACTTTATTTAGTCTAACCATAGATTGTGCTCTTTTTGTTTTTTTGCGTTTTCCATAACATGGTCTTGCTTTGCCCATAATTGAAAACTATAGATAATTAAGTGTGTTAGTGTTATAATAATTTATTAGGGTCAGGTTGGGTAAATGTGCAAACACGTAACGATTAGGGTAAAAGGGAAAGAAGGCTATATTTAATTAAAAATAAATTTATTGTAAAACTGTAGTTCTAAGCGCTAGTATTTGACATGCAGTTTAGCTCAGAAAATATAGAAATACGAAAATGTACGAAATTTTGTACTGTTCATGAATTATTTTCGGAATCGGTGTAAACATATGCAAATTGCATTTCACATTTTGTTGTATAGCCATTTTATTACAACTGTTTTAGTCACAACTGAAATAACTCGACGAAACTAATGTCAAATTTTAATGATCTGCCAAATGTAGAACGAACACAGCTATTGCTAAAGCTATAATAGGTACAAAATAATATAAATGTCATAACAACTACCCTAATAAAATACTAAGACAACGTAAAACAAATTAATTTGGAATAAACTGTTATAATCCTTGCTAATTATATAAACTCCAACGACAAGTTCACCAGACTGCAACGATTCACGTGGGGCGTGTGGTCGCTTAAATTTTTATCGATCGATAAGAAGCTAGCCAAAACAATAACATGTGCGATTAGCCGGCAACGTCCCCCCCCCCCCCAACCTCCCGGATGGCTGCTAATTATATAAACTCCAACCACAAGTTCACCAGACCGCAACGATCGGGCGTGTGGTCGCTTAAATTTTTATCGATCGATAAGAAGCTAGCCAAAACAATGACATGTGCGATTAGCCGGCAACGTCCCCCTCCCCCCCCCCCAACCTCCGGGCTGGCACCTGACCATCAGAAGTGTTTAAAAATATGCCACTGACCAATTCATTTAGACTGGTTGCAAACCTAACACCCTACATTTGAGGTGCATGCTTTTTAAGACGAGAGAACACCACTTACTAAGTAAATTTTAAGATCGTCGGATTTTCGCGACTAAATCGCCACCTTAAAGTTTCTACTATTTGGTTTATAACCAATAAGGGTGTATTGAAATATTTATGTTTACTATGTATTTTACTCAGTTTATTCCAAGCCTGCTGTAAATCTGTCGTGCAGTTTATAGAACTGACGCATTTTTCCCATGATTTTTGTGTTTCCTCGTTTATCACATTTCTTAACACTGCTCTTGCCTTCTTGATTAGGTTAAGTTTTCTATTGTATCTTTTTTCCCATATTTATTGAAAGCTGTTCTTTTTCTACGTATTGCTTCTTTACATGTTTTGTTCCACCACGGCACTCGATGCATTTGCGCCCTTACATATTTGGTTTTAGAAATTGCTTGCTGTGCAGCGTTTAGGATTTTGTCAGTGAGGTGTTTGGTCAATTCTTGTACGGTATGTAAAGTCTACACATTACTTTTTTGCAGTGACGTCAGAAATAACAAAACATAGCGTTAAAAACGTACGTCTTATATTACAACAAATTCAAAAAGATCATTTAGATCACAGGTAGTAGACTTCAGAAAGAATTTGACATCTACCTAATCTTTAATGTAAGGGATGCTCCAAATAGCAGATTATTCAAACCAAGACATTCTTGATTTGATGTTTCTCCTCTTTGAAGAAGTCCCTAACGCTTAAAATAAGATTTTAGGCTTGCTCGCTTGATTGTTATTGCGCGTTATTTTACTGTCATTTTGGACAAATTTCACATTGACAGTATTATAAAACAAACCATACTTAAAGCGGACCTGACCAAAATCTGCAGATTTGTTGTTTCGTCCAATTCCTTATAGTTAAATAAAGAGAGAAAATGGTGACGTCACAGTAAAAGGGTAATGTGTAACCCTTACATTAAGCGATGTTGGCTTGGTTTATTGTCGCTTCGAATTTTGTCCAGTCGGCGTTTGATATTATTCATTTAGGCTTTGTTTCTATTTTGGAAAAATTTTGTTTATCTATTTCCATAAACAGAGGATAACGGTCACTGCCATATGAGTCAAAGTTAAGATTTCATGATATTTCTGGTTTAAATTTACAGTTACAAAGTGAAAGGCCTATTGCAGTGAAAGTATTTGTTTTAGAGTCATGACATGTAGGACGGCCATCATTTAATAGAGCGATGTCGCTGTTATTAATTACTTTTTCTGTAAATTTTTCGTTTCCATGTGTTTGTTTTGATCCCCACCTTGTATAATGTGCATTGAAGGCCCCCACCAGTATACTGAATGATTTTGAAGGAGTCTTTTTTATAGAAGTCATTTTTTATATATTGACTGAGTACTACTGTCGGTGAAATCAGCGTTGTCTGTGCCACTTTTCTGCATATTATACATTATTAAAAACATCGGTATTTTATTTTCCTTTCCTTTAGAAATCCTATTAAGTTTTTCAGTGTTCTCAAAAATGTTGGCACATCTTTGGTGTATTTTAAAGTTACTATCCGATGATCTTGGGCAGTGTATACTTCAATTACGTAGTTTTTAAGGTATTCGTATGTTATTCCGTAATTATCTCGTTGTGTCTGTAGTACATCTTTTAGGGGAGCCAACATCCGTTCCAAATTTTCCGTTGTAATGATTTTGTGGGCTTTGCTTTATTCGTAATTTGATTTTGGTTTTTTCTGAATTAGTTTTATATTCTGGGGCTGTGTGAATGATTCCGATGACTGGTTTTCTTGTTCTGTTATTGTGGCGCCAGCATCATTGTCAGTGGATGTTTCTTCGTTAATTTGAGTGTGCAAACGTTTTCTTTCCTTGTTTTGTTTAAGGTTTTCTAAAACTGTCATGTTGAACGAAATATTTTGGCATTTGCTATTGTGCAGGAAGTTTGAGACGTATAACCTGTTCGAAGTACGCATTGTATTCGATTTGATTATTTTTTGAGTAAATTTTAATATTAGGATCAAATAAATATTTTATTGGCAGCTCGAATTGTTTGTATTAACCTAGCTGAAAGTAATATCCATGAAAACAACATCAAGTTGACAAAAGTTATGTATTGCGTCGTCTAGTGAAGTTACTCGTATAATCGATATTGTATAATATAAATTATACAAAATAACTTAGCTAAATCCAGTCTTCTGATTGTTTGAGATCGCTACGAAACAAATAATCACTAGAATGTTGGTATTGCAAATAAGTAATTTTGGATGCAACAACATGTTTCTGTTCATATATAATTTTACATCCGTTTACATGTTTGTACAGTGAGCGCCAAAAATCATTGGTCAGTTTTAATAAGTAATAAAAACTCATACACTTATGGAATCAATGATAATTTCTTCATAAACAGGGGACTTAGGAGTTTTGTTTCAATGTTTAGCATTCTCCGAATGTGACAGTTTTGGTGAAACGGTAACGGTTACATCTGAAAAATATGAAGATATGTACGAAATATTTTTTTGTCGCAAATAGAGCAGTAGATATTAAATGAGTATTGGTTTCAACAAGACGATGCTACTGGTTACACCGCAAGAATTAGTATGAATGTCCTACAACTTGAGTTTCCAAATAAACTGATTTTTCGCTATGTTAACCTTCTTTGACCCTCAAGATCTCTAGACATCGCCGCTCCTGACTTTTTTCTTTGGAGCTACTTGAATGGCAGAATATTTACATGAAAGCTAAGAAATGTGGATGAACTCAAAAGATTTATTAGAGAGGAAGTTGAGGTGATGCTGAAGATATGCTACGAGTGATGAGCGATTTCGTCCGCCGTTTAGAAGAGTGGATTCAATAGGAGGGCGCCATTTGACCGATAAAATTTTTCATAAATAAATCTCCCATTCTTAGTCTTTAAGAAATACTTTTCATTAACTGTAAAAGGAAAATTGTACATAAAGTACATTTTTTTTCTATAACAATTTTCAAGGTCAACTTTCTAGGGGATAAGTTGCATTCCTGCAGGGTCCCTAGTTTTAATAATGTTGATACATATATTGTTAGTGCTTTTTTTCCACTAAAAAAATGATTTGTCATTTTGACAGATATGTCAGAATAGTGGGTAAAGCGAACAGCATAGTAAAATATTGTAAATTTATTAATTATTAAACTTACAATATTTGAAAATAATGAACGTTTGAATCTATGTAAAAAATGAAATTTGTCAAGAGCTCAAATTAAGTTACTTTGACATTCAAAATTGACACATATAACCATAATTTTGAAAAAGTTCTACCAACACGAGGTATAAAAATTTCCTAGCGTTTTACTCACATATGTACCAACATTGTAACACTTTGACAGTTATTATAGAAAAAAAACGTACTTTATGTAGTATAATTAATTGTTCTATATCTCATATAGAGAACATCGCTCGCTATAGCAAAATCTCTACCACGCCATTACCATCATTCCACAAAAATTCTTAATATTGGATACTCTGATAGATTGCATTGTAAACAATAAACAAACAAAAATAACTGTGTAATTTAAGCAAATAAATTGTTATTAGAAATTGAAGCTAACCAAAGCTTTTTCGCGCTCACTGTATTTATAACCAATTGATTTTAGAATATTATATAAAGTCGTTTTCCACTTATCGAATTCGAAATTTTTACGGGCGTCCTTTAATAGCCTATCCAAAGTAGACTGTTTATTTTTCAAGTGATAATTCCAAATCTGTCGTTGCAAATCTTTCCGAAATGTAAAATTTTTATAGTATGTATCATTTTTAGGCCGTGAGGCAAAAGGTTTAATTTCAAAATTGTCCCTCCCAATAATACTTCTAATAGTTTTTCAGATACCTAAAACAGTACAAAGCCCAAAATTAAACCAACAGTTAGGTTTTCTTCATAAATACTTACATCCCAAATGTCACTAAGCCGGGCAAAGATTTCCGTTTCGCTAAGGTCTGGCCTGTCGGCTTTATAATGCATGTAGGCGTTTGTAATTTTGTGTCAGGTTTAATAACTTTCGGAATATTTGCTTTAGTATAAATTGCAATTTGTTGACAGATAGGTATCCATAATTCATTTTCTTATATGGGTATTTCGCCACTCTGCAAATTAAATTATTAAGTGGCGAAATACCCATATAAGAAAATGAATTATGAATTCACGCCACAAAGAAGTTTCAGAGATTATCATAGGTATCCATAACGCTGATGTCCATAAATATTATGTCTAATGGCAAACAAAGTATGAAAGCACTGGCAACATTGCACGTTTAACCTCAAAATGTCAAATTAGACACTTTCGTGAGCCTCCTGTACTTTACAGCTGATTCTGACAAAGTGCCAGAAAGATATTCTAGGAAGTTTAAATTGTATTAAACATAAAAACAAAATTCCATGTCTACCTACCGGAAAAATAACTACTGAACAGTGTATAGCTATTCGTGATTTATTTTGATGCCCATTGGTTGACATTTTGTTTGCCATTGCGATAGTATTTCATTTACATATAAACTCTATTCAATATAGTCCCGGATTGTCATTGTCAAAATCCAATTAAAAACAATCCTTTATATCATGGTTAATACTTTTAAGTCATGCTGTGGGTAACTAGAAACAATTAATTAAATTACTAGTGTTAAAACTATAAATTATAAGTTATGGTTAAATCAAAACCTTTTTTATTTCGAACTGACTTAAGCAAAAATATATAAAAATTGACAGGTAACGAAAACGCAAATATTGAAAATTACGCTTTTGCGTTGTCCAACCTAGTAGTAACCAAAAAAGCCAATAGAAATTCAACAGTGTTACCATAAAACGTAATTTTTGACAATCCGGGACTATAGTGAATAGAGTTTATTTTGAAGAGTGTCGGGGAGAGACAACACCCTTGTTTTAAACCCTTTATTGGTTCTATAGCTTTCGATAGTCTCCTTCCTATTTTATGTACATTTTTTGGTGACCGTACATCTGCTTGATTACCAGATGCTTTTTATTTAATTTTATTTTATCCAGTATCTTAAAAAGTTTTTTTATTTTCTACTGATGTCAAAAATTACATTTATTTCATACTGATGTCAAAATTTACATTTTTCGGACTATTTATGGTACAAAAAATGGGACATTAAAACCTTAGTACTTTAAAGTAAAATATTAAAGTTCAAGTACTTTAAAACTTATTTATAGTACAAAAAATAAAACATTAAAGTACTTTAAAGTAAAATATTATAGTTCAAGTACTTTTAAATTATACGGCAGTTGTTGACATGAAATTTGAAGTGATTTACAACTTTTTATTTAAAATTCATTAAACTTGCAGTATGAAATAAACCGTTGTATTCACCACGAACGAAAAGTGTTTTTAAAGGTCGTCGCAAGTAATTCCGTCCTCGGCTAACGCCTCGGCCGTAAACAACTTTCTCGTCCTTTAAAATATCACTTTTTATTCTAGATAAATAAACTACTATTTTCGGATTATTTATGGTACAAAAAATGGAACATTAAAATCCTAGTACTTTAAAGTAAAATTTTAAAGTTTAAGTACTTTAAAACTTATTTATTGTACAAAAAATGGAACATTAAAGTCCTAGTACTTTAAAGTAAAATTTTAAAGTTCACGTACTTTAAAATTATACGTCAGTTGTTGATATGAAATTTGAAATGATTTACAACTTTTTATTTAAAATGCATTAAACTTGCAGTATGAAATAAACCGTTGTATTCACCACGAACGAAAAGTGTTTTTAAAGGTCCTCGCAAGTAATTCCGTCCTCGGCTAACGCCTCGGTCGTAAACAACTTTCTCGTCCTTTAAAATATCACTTTTCATTCTAGATAAATAAACTACTATTTTCGGATTATTTATGGTACAAAAAATGGAACATTAAAATCCTAGTGCTTTAAAGTAAAATTTTAAAGTTTAAGTACTTTAAAACTTATTTATTGTACAAAAAATGGAACATTCAAGTCCTAGTACTTTAAAGTAAAATTTTAAAGTTCAAATACTTTAAAATTATACGTCAGTTGTTGCCATAAAATTTGAAATAATTTACAACTTTTTATTTAAAATTCATTAAACTTGCAGTATGAAATAAACCGTTGTATTCACCACGAACGGAAAAGTGTTTTTAAAGGTCCTCGCAAGTAATTCCGTCCTGGGCTAACGCCTCGGTCGTAAACAACTTTCTCGTCCTTTAAAATATCACTTTTCATTCTAGATAAATAAACTACTATTTTCGGATTATTTATGGTACAAAAAATGGAACATTAAAATCCTAGTACTTTAAAGTAAAATTTTAAAGTTCAAGTACTTTAAAACTTATTTATTGTACAAAAAATGGAACATTCAAGTCCTAGTACTTTAAAGTAAAATTTTAAAGTTCAAATACTTTAAAATTATACGTCAGTTGTTGCCATAAAATTTGAAATAATTTACAACTTTTTATTTAAAATTCATTAAACTTGCAGTATGAAATAAACCGTTGTATTCACCACGAACGGAAAAGTGTTTTTAAAGGTCCTCGCAAGTAATTCCGTCCTGGGCTAACGCCTCGGTCGTAAACAACTTTCTCGTCCTTTAAAATATCACTTTTCATTCTAGATAAATAAACTACTATTTTCGGATTATTTATGGTACAAAAAATGGAACATTAAAATCCTAGTACTTTAAAGTAAAATTTTAAAGTTCAAGTACTTTAAAACTTATTTATTGTACAAAAAATGGAACATTCAAGTCCTAGTACTTTAAAGTAAAATTTTAAAGTTCAAATACTTTAAAATTATACGTCAGTTGTTGCCATAAAATTTGAAATAATTTACAACTTTTTATTTAAAATTCATTAAACTTGCAGTATGAAATAAACCGTTGTATTCACCACGAACGGAAAAGTGTTTTTAAAGGTCCTCGCAAGTATTTCCGTCCTCGGCTGACGCCTCAACTTTCTCATCATTAAAATACCACTTTTCGTTCTAGATAAATAAACTACTATTATGGGTACTCTATAGTAAGTAGACTTTGTGGAAATCAATGAAGATCAAATGTGTTAGCTGATTTCTAGCATCCTTTTTGTAGCCATTTGTCTAAGTATAAATATATTATCTACACAACTTCGTCCAGCCGTAAGTCCACTTTGCTACTCTCTTATTGTAATTTGTTCTTCAATTCTTGTTTTTATAACTCGCCCATATAGCCTTCCTATGCTAGCGGTAACACTTATTCGTCGATAGTTCGTACATTTTACTTTGGACCCCTTCTTGTGAATTAAGGAGAGATAGCTTTCTATCGATTCCTGAGGAACGTTTTCTCCGTCTATCAGACATTTGTTAAAAATATTTTTTTAAATGTCTATTATTACTTGTGGGGAATGCTTTACCAGCTCAGGACCTGAAACCTTACCATTATTCATAGTCTTCAGAGCTTTTTTAATATCTTGTTCATTAATTTCTTTTATTCTATCATTATTTTTACTCTGGACGAAGTATATATTATCGTCTTTGTATTCGTTTCTTTGTTCAACCAGCATATGGAAGTAATATTTTTCCCATTCTTCTATCGCTATCATTTACATATTTGTCTTATTTATATTGTCCTGTGTGTCACTTTATAATTTTCCAACCCTCATTTGATCTGGCCCCGCGTACACTATTTTCTACCTCCTGGCACTTTTTTCTCACCACCCACTTTACAATTTTTTAACATCTCTGCTGGCTTTTGCATATTGCTTCCGGTCCTCAGTATCTTGGGTCGTCAACCCATTTTTCATACAGTTTATATTATTTATTTATTTATTTTTTATTTTATTCCGCTCTCCGCCAACAGCCGTTACGCCAATTATAGGCGTCACTGTACATATAATGGGGACTTCCAACCCCACTAACGACTGGCATGATGTTATTATGACAACCGGGACCAACTTTTTCCGTGGCAGCCGTACCACGAGGTGTCGGGAGAAGCGGCCGTGGAATTCCCATCCAAGTTCTGACCAGAGAGAGCGTTGCTTAACTCTGCTGATCGAACGTGGACGCTTGTTCAAGCTACACCACCAGGGACAGTTGCTTCTTCTTGATAATCATTTGCTCTAACTCCTTAGTTATCCAGTAATTCCTTGGTTATCTTGTTTCTTGATTTCCCAAAGCTTCATATGCCGCTTGGTGAAGAATTTCTTTCATTTTGCCATATATTTGTTCTGCTGTGCCCACTGGTTTGTCCTGAAGCTTATTTGCCACTCGAATTTTATATAAAAATTTAATGGATTTATCCTGTAGGCTTTCCAGGTTATATTTAGGTTGATAAAATTTTCTGCACTTCTTCAGTTTGTTCTCGCGTATTGTTCCTTGTGCGCGTCTTATACGGTATACAGATTGAAGCTTTCAGAAGCAAATGGTCTATGCCACATTCTGCCCCCATAATACGCTAACATCCATAGTTCTAAGTGCGGTATTTTGTTTCTGGATTATATAGTCTATGCTAGATTTTAGTTGATTCGTAGGGTGAATCCATGTATATTCATATATGTCTTTATGCTTAAAAAAACATTCATTATACGTAAAGAATATGTCTGACATGTCTCTATTAGCCTGTGTCCGTTGTCATTTATTTTTTCTTTACCAAATTGCCCAACTATCGGGTCATCCTTCCTCTTGCCCACTCTAGAGTTTATGTCACCTGCTATTATTTTTTCTTTACTGTTGTTAACATTATCGAGAAGCATTGTCAGTTCTTATTCATATTTCTCTTGCAGGTAGATATTCGCATTATCATTGGGTGCATATATCACAACGAGTGTAATGGAATGACCCCTTATTTCTAATTCCTATTTTAGAATTCTTTCCGATATCTCTTCCCAGTTCTTTATACTATTCTTCCACTGTCTATGTATTGCTATTGTTATGCCTTCTTTTGCACGTTTTTATTTCCTAACACCGCTGTAAAATAGAATATATTTGCCTTGACTTTCATTTCCTTGGCCTTTCTTTCTGGTCTCTGGCAAGACTGCAATATCAATTGAGTATTTCTTTAATTGTTGAAATACATCTAATGTTTTGGTACTTAATCCTTGTATATTCCAGTTAGCTATATTCAAAATCATGTTTGGTCTGCCGAGTCGTCTTCAGTTTAGTCCGTCCGT
Organism: Agriotes lineatus; assembly: GCA_940337035.1. NCBI lineage: Eukaryota > Metazoa > Arthropoda > Insecta > Coleoptera > Elateridae > Agriotes > Agriotes lineatus. The sequence goes on along the minus strand of OW679203.1, from coordinate 30,409,720 downwards.
ATTTCGAGGGTCTTGCTTAGGATTAAATGCGCCTCATTAATAAATTAATGACTTTGAGAGAGACCGAGTGTAAGTCCGTCGCCTCAACCCCCAACCTAGAGGACCATGCATTTTCTTTTCAGGATTTCCGTCCCTTAGATAGACAGTTATCCCTAACTTGGAGATCTAGCTTCCCCTTGTAGTGGTTCTTCTGCCTCAGAGTCCATTGGGGTAATACACCCTCATCCAAAATTTGAGCCGTTGACCGGATTTCACTCGTAACCCTGAGATGGAGCCCTTACGAGATGCTGTCAGCCGGATCAGCTAATGCCCGGTTTTTTAGAGAGGTATTACTCCTCTCTCATTTCCTCTTTATCCTAGCTTGTGACAGACAGAGCCCGGCTTCCCATCTTGGGGTCCGGGATGGCGATTTAATAAGGAGTTAAATGGAAAAGCAAGGAACTTTGGGTAAGTATTAGGACAGGCGCTCCAGATAGTCGCTTTTTACGACAAGCAGGGTACTCCCTTGGTATATTCTTCATCCGTAACCCAGACGGTGTATTAATACACAATGAAAATAACGGGTGTTCATAAACAGTCGTCATCGCAGTAGGTTTTGACTTCAGAAACGTATGTCTATTAAAATTTAGAAAAAATGCAAAAATTATTATTTACAACAGCAAGTTTTATTAACTGTCAAACAATGTGTCAAAAGTAAACCGAACTGAACTGAGATTACAATAACTGTTGGAAATGGTGACCATTTTCTTGAATACACAAATTAACTCTTCGCTTCATACTTTCAAATACATTTACGTACCTATAAGCATATCTGGAGTTATTTGGTCGCACTGATGTTCAATGCTATTTTTCCAGTTTTCCAATGTCTGTACTGGGTTTTTAATAGATATTTATGTATTTAGTGTGTAAAGAGAGCTATTTTGGTATGAGGATGCGAGTTTCGTGCCGAGCGGTAGCGAGGCGCGAAAAAGCAACCGAATACCAAAATGGCTTTTTACACTCGAAATACATACAAAATTTTTTCTACGGTCCTAAATAAATAACAAAATTGTTAAATAATTGAAATTTTGATACACACCACTTGATGAAGTCGTTGTACCGCCGTTCATAAAGGCCGCGCGATTTGGCCGGCAACAACACTCGTTGGTTGCTGTCTGGGTCGCTTCAAATGCTTCAGGCGGGGTGCAATTACCTTCAGATTCCATCTTCAACATCACAAAAACTCACAAACTCAATAAATCTGTTGCGTGATGATGGAGGCACCGTGATGCAATTGTCAATAATTTTAGCCAGTTCCAGAAAAATTACGAATTAAATTAGTAATCAGGTTAGCCATGGCGATGCGTAAAGTAAAATGAAGTGACGCGATTATTTCATTAAGACATTGTTTACGTGGTTGCGATGCTAAAATGGTTACTAGGGAAAAAATGTGTGAATCGCTAACTTTTCGCATTGACAGTGAGCGCTTAATAGTCAGTTTTAAAGGTGACCGTAGAAAAACATTTTTAAAGTACGGTCGCAAGCACGTGGTGGATAAAGATCTTTACTTATTAAACGGTCATGGAAAAATTCTCCTAAATAATTTAAAGTAACATGAGCAACGTGCGGACGCGCAGAATCTTGTTGAAAATATCCGGTTTGCAATTCGTCGTCGTGAAGTTCATTTATAAACGGTTCTAAGACTATGTTCCGATAGTTTTCAGCATTTATAGTCTCTTCAAAAAATATTAGGCCTATTAATCTTCTACGATTTACTGCTAACCACAACCCTATTTTAACAGGATGCATAGTAATGCGGGTTTTCAGTTCCCCAGATACGCATATTTTGTGCATTAAATGTTCATTAAACCACTGACAGTACTGAACTTTTTTCTCATATTCTCATAATCTGGACCTAACAGTTCCTAGTACATATGGATGCGAGTGAATATCCTTTTTTTAAACATTGTACAAACTTGTTTTACGAATGTCTCGTTCTTGAGAAAGCATTCGAAATGAAAATGTAGGTCGCTCTTCTATTGCGTTTCTGACCATATTGACAACATGTCCCGTGCGAACTCTAGGTCTTCCACCTCCCCATTGTTAATCAGTTGAAGCAGTTTCCCGAAAATTTACAAGTGATCTGCTCAACTGCTTCCTAAACTGATTGTGGTTAAACACTACATTTGGAAACCTCAATCTGAATTCATTTATAGAAGCTTCGATCGAGTATTGCCATTCACCATTTTCCAGTACTTCATTGCGAAAATAACTTTCGAGCATTAATGCTTTCTGTTGTGGCGTAAATATGATTTCAAAACTGAACAAACCTAAACGAGCTATGGCAGTACTCAATGACGTTTCATAAAACTTGTTGACGTTTTCCCAGTTGCACGAGTTAATCAAATATATAACATTCTGTTTTCTAAAGCAACTGGGGTGACGACTGTTTACACACATAACACACGTTATAAACCAGTAACAGTTAAATAGACTTTTAATAATCAAGAACAATTACAACACATATCCACCATAAAAGAGCTGGGGGCTCAACTAGGCCAGATTGATTAATTGACAATAATATTGAATTTGGAGTCACCCAAATCATTACACACAAATAAAAAGAATTATAAAAATTCGACACATGCTGTATATTACCACAGATTAAAATTAACAAGCTCGCGCCAGCATAACCCGGCAAATATTGACATTCGGAGGCAATGTAAACGTCCAAAAAGTTATTTTATTTTACTTGACGCTTCCGTCGATCGCAAAGTCATGCCGAGCTTCTGAAGGACGCTCGCGGAAATACTCATAAAGCACATACAAAAATTCAGCAATAAGGAAAGATTAAATACCAATGCATCAAGCGTTGCACAAAATGATGGATTATTCGCGTACAGTTTGTTAATCGAAGGCCTTCGTTGAACTGTGATTTCTTAGGCAAAAGCCTATTACCGATAATTAAACGCAAGCTGAAGTTTAATGCATGTACTTACGGTACTTGCGATCCCACGTGCTTCTTGGAAGCAGCTGAATGAAGTCTGTGGTCTCTGAAAGCTGCAGGCACGAAGGCCGTGGTCTCTAAGCTGCCGGTATGAAGGTCGTGGTCTTGGATACAGCAAAAGGCCACACGGAAGCGGAAGGCCACATGGGGCAGTAAGCCACAAGAAGGTAGTTAGCCACAAATGCCATGGTTTTGTATGCCGTAGACCACAAGGAGCAGGCATAATTACCACGAAGTTAGAACACACAGAAAAAGGAAAACTCACCATAGCTGGAACTCGGCCTATGCGTGAATGAAAGAACGCAGCAGGGGGTATTTTAAAATAAACTATTATTGCGGCTTAGCCGTCTTCGACAAAAGCTGGTATCAGAAGACGGCAATTCGAAAATTTCGAGCCCGGTAGGCTCTTATGAGAGGTCGAGCGCTCTCTAAAAAAAAACAAAATTCCTACGCTTCGCACCGTCCGAAAAGAGCCCGCGGTAAGTAAAATTAGAGATGCGGCTGCATTAAGGAGCGGAGTACCAAAGTAACGCCTAAATGAAATAAGGCGTTATAAAGGGCTTTACTCAGAACTTCCCCCGCAAGTGGCCGTTGTGACACTAAACAATTTAACAAAACCAAAGGAAAGAGGGGGGGGATATCTTCACGTTCGTAATAATACTGAAACAGTAAACCAACACACTTGGTAATGCAAATTAAATCAATTTCAAATAAAAAAAAAATCCGGCGATGGGATACGAACTATAGCGCCTATGAACGCGAATTTAAGTTCAGACATCTGATCCACGGACTCATCGAGGACTTCTTCGGGCTTGGCGATGCGCGGCTGTATTTAACAGAATGGACTTATTGTTGACACTTTTTGACTCTTTTACGACATTAGAGTCCGCCCAACGTAAGATAGGGACAGGCACGTCATCATTGCCAGGCTGGTCAGTGGTTTGGCGATTAACCCGATGGGCCATGGTTACTTAGCAACGGCAAGTTCTTAAATAGGCGTCCTGTTACCAAGGGGTTTAGTTGTTGATAGTTGTTCTCATTTGTGTTTCATGTTATTAAAGATGTCGACAAAAAAATTGGAGTTAAGGAAAAGACGATTAAAACTCAAAGGCGCGAAATTATTAATAACGTAATTAAGTTTATCTATTCCAGTGGGATAAGTAACTCATTAAGTCACTTATTTGACACTATTTCCGTTAGGTAATGAAGCGCATTATACCACTCAGTTATGTAATGACATTTCTCTTAATGTACTTTTCTCAATGTTAGCCAGTTGTACATAAAATTTTGTTCAATGCATGTATGATAAGGCATCATTAATATACTTATGTGCTTACATAACTCGTGCTACGCATACGTATATTAATGATGCTCTTATCCCACTTGTATAGTACATAACTATTATGCATCGTGAAGGTGAAAACGGGCTGCAAATGACCGATAAGCATATCTATTCTTCATACATAATTTATACGCCCACCCACACGTTTGGTATGAAATTTCTACCCAGTGAATAAATAAGCGAAAAATTGGTAGATACACTTTTTATTAAATTAATGCAAAATAAAGCTATATACATAAGTAGGTACACATTTAATTGATAATTATTTTCAAACAACATTCGAAGCCGAAAGTTTCTACCTATTTGTAAACATTTACAATGAGCATTTGCTGCCTAAGCTGACTTAAGATAAAATCGACTATTAAAGTGTTCATCCATGCTAAACTTTCTCTGCAACAAAATTTCAACCACATTCGGAAACACCCAAAAGCTTAATATTGCTTTAGGTACTTAATAGACCCATTAGAGGGATTATATCAAAGCCGTTGGTTGGTGATTAATTCACCTATCTCTAAAGGATAGTTTTGAAATGATCTGGAATTACCGGTGATGAGTTGGCCTGTTTATTTAATTGCAGATTAGGATACGCGATGAGTTCACTTGTAACCGTGTACGTCACTGCCAATTCTTGAGGCGCGTGACGTAACAAAAATCCGCGCAGCCGAACTGTGACGTGCCTGTCCCTATCTTAGGTTGGGCGGATTCTACTCTGTATCTGTTGGGTGCCATTTTCGTCAAGTATAAGCATGACCTACTTGCAAATTATTACTTTTATCAATTTCTCAGAAAACGCAAAACTAAACAAAACTTTTTGGTTTGCTATCTACTCTTGTAGTTGAACATTTCTCTGGTCACCTTATACGTGAAAGCTAACGCCGCCTACTGTTATGTTACAGTTTTATCGGATTTTAATTTGTTTAGGAAAATTAAGAGTGGCTGTTAGATATATTGGAAGTTCCACATGTTACTTATAAGATATTGCCGGTATAAACATGTTTTATTGTGGACGTGTGATTACTTGGAATAGGTAAGATTTTGGCGAAGAATGGTAATGCTATGACAACAGCAAGACAGATGGTTACCTGAAAATCTAAGATCAACTACTTTATAATTAAATCTTGTATTTCAGATAGAGGAGAAATCTGTACAACTCCCAATAATGAGACAGCAAAGTGCATACCAACAAAGACGTGTACAATATTGTCCGATGCGATTAAACAAAATAAGACGGGAATCATAGAATTTGCTCGACAATCTCAGTGCGGTTATGATTCTGAGCCTTTGGTATGTTGTGGAACTACAAGTAGCATAACACTGCTAAACAGATCACTTGACACCGACGCATTTCCAAACAGAACTGTGTGTGGGTTAGACGCACTCGGGCTAGACGCACCTGGGTTAGACGCACTCGAGTCGAGGATATTCCATGGGGACAAAACGAGGCCGAAGGAATTTCCGTGGATGGCCGCCTTGGAATACAAAGACAACGGGACCAACGTGGGAATCCGGTGTAGTGGTTCTGTTATAAATGAGAGATTCGTTCTGACTGCAGCGCACTGCATAAGGACTCCTTCGCTAGAGCTGTAAGTAACCAAGATAAATAGTTAGGGAAGAGACTTTCTGGCTCGCAACTTATTGTGTTACATAGGTGCAGGTCGAGTTTACGCAGGACGTGGTTGATCATTAAAATGCAGGTGTGCCTTAGGTCTGTACCACACATGCACACATAATTTCATAGGATTCCATGACTTTTGTCATTACTTGGCGAATACTTTTCAGTTTTCATGCATAGATATTACCATTATTACGGAAAAACACAACGTTTCGTCCAATACGTTTCCCCAACTTGTTCATTAGTAAAATACCTTACTAAGTAGGTTTACTGGCACATCCCCATAGAACGAGGAACGTATACGTCAAAACCGGAATTTGCTTCAGTAAGTGCCCACTGTCTACATCTTTACATTAAACATGTGGTATTTACTATGATAAACATTTATATTAACTTTCTGAGAAAATTGTTGTTTTTATAATAACCGTATCGGTTGTTATTCAAGATGGCCAACATTGAACCCAGTACGGCTACTGCGTAGCTCATTATTAATCGTTTTCTTGTGAACGAAGATTTCAAACCTGCTGAAATTTTTGCTAATACTAAATACACGGTTTTTGGAATGGGCTCTGCAAAAGACACAGGTGTATAAATTGTGCGCACGGTTTAAACAATGTCGCGAGTCTATGCGTGACAACGATGGAAAAGAAGGCCCAAACGCCGCAATAGTGAATGATGTCGATATTCAACATGTAGAGATACTTATTTTGGGCCATAGCTATCATCAAATAATAAAGAAAGCATCCATAGGTATTGGAAGCGTTTAAAAAATTATCCACGATTATCTACATCTAAAAATTAAATGCCAGTTTTGACAGGAACGACCCTTGTATGTTCCGGTGCAACTGAATTGCCCACCAAACCCATTAGTCCCTTAATCCAACACTCGAATTGCGCTCAACATGTTTGCCTACCTGGGTTGACCCTTACTATCACTTGAACTGCGTACAAGGGATTAAAATGGGGGGGACACCATAAAGTGATGTTTTTTGTCTTTACCTGTCGAGATGATATCACAAGTATTTACATACCGAATGATCGGTTTCAAAACCGAGCGTAGCAAGTGTTTCATTTTTAGTAAATCAATGACGTGTAACGAATTGATGTTTAAATGACTTTCATCCCCTCTATAATTTAAAGTTCTGATCTAGACAACTTTTTTAAAATTAAATTAAATGTTTCTAGTAACTTTTTGATATACCATGCTTTTGCTATGTTCGGTTTTGAATCCGGTCACCCGGTTATATAAATTGTTTTCGCTGTTGGTTATTCTAGAGCCAATTTCAAAATAATTTTATCAGTAGAAAGCGAGAATAAGTTAAACTTTACCGCAGTTCGTGGTAACCAAGCTTAAACAAACCTTTTAAAGGCTAAACTACCTGTCGCAATTGTATCTATTAATTCAGTGAAAAAGCGTTCACAAATGTTTAAAATCGACTTTGTTTCTTCCTATTATGTGCATTTGCCAAAAATGAAAAATGGTTACTTGAATGAGTGTGGTCGATCTGACTACCTGCAGGTACCGTGCGCAATTCAGTAGGAGATTAACAACCCTTTTAATACTAAACTACCTGTCGCTAGTTGGTGCGCAGTTCGAGTGCCACCGTATGTTCACAGTTCTTCCGATTAATTGAGCTTTGATGTTTAACCCTGCTGTTCTGTCTGTATTCGCTATATGGCTGTATTCTTAAGGGTCAATATAACTCCATTCGCTGTATAACTAATAACAACACAACTAAATAGTACATTTTTACATTGCGTTGCATTTAATAGGTAATATTATAGCGAAATGTGTACTCATCATAAGTGACATCATAATTCTCTATCTCTAACTTTGTTTATCATTTATAAGTTGGATGAAGCAAAAGTAATTTTTGGGCAACTTGCTGAAAAAGTTCGTTTTCGCCGCCGCTACTACTTCGCGACCGTTGTTATTAATAATAATAACGGCCGCAAAAATTTATGGGCACGGTTGCATAAAAAATTGATAATGTGTTTTTGATTGTAATATGCATTGCGATTGCACACAACATGTTGTGTTTGCTACGTTCGCGAAATGTTCCTCGGAATAATTTGGCGAATTCGACTTGGTCTAGCTCGCCAAACATTCCTGGGTACGCAAAACGGTAATTTGGCGGATTAGATGTACAAATTAATTGCGACCGCAAAAATCAGCTCTTCAGCACGATTGCACAAAAATAACTGTTGCATTAATAGCTATTTATAGAACAAGTTAGGAAATGCCGCATTTTGTGTAAAGCGTGGGATTTTGTGGGACGAGTGTAGCAAGATCCAGTAAAGTCACACAGGTTATACAAAATCTCAATTCCTAACGTGTCCTATAAAATAACTTTTCTGATTTAAAAAAGATAGTTCTTTATATCTTAAACTGTTAAAATTATAAACGTCATGTCAAATAAATGTTAATGTATTCGCATGTCATTTGATGTACTTTTCATCACCAGTTGTAAAATATTTTCATTTCATAACCAGTTACGAAAAATGTGACGATCAGAAACTTCAATCAGTGTTGAAAAGTGACACTTTATAGGTCAAAATTAGAAAAAGTTATTTCTATTATTATCGGCTTCTTAATGTTATTTTTAAGTTTATGTGTTGTCAAACATTTATGAACAGACATAGGTAAAATCGCCAGATGATGAAATCGCTTAATAATTCGCTGCGGAGAACGCGCCAGCGCGGCGGCGACTCCCTTCAATATTTAGGAACGCCGCGGCAGAGAGTCGCTTACTTAACTGGTATTAATGCTGTAGTATTAATTACGCAAATAATTTAAGTGTATGATTTTTGGTCCGCATATAGTCAAAGGTTGGCACTAGTAAAAACACGTGTTCGTTCACGAGTTTTTTATATATTTTAGGTTTTACGAAAATAGATCAACCTGGTCCATCGGGTGTTAAAAAATCTTCCATCTTCTAAAACCGCGTGACGCACCAGCGCGTTTATTGCACATAAGTAAAACTCCTTACAAATGTGCGCTTTATGTTTGTTTAGAAACCAAAACATGATTTTGAACTTTTATAATTAATTGGGCGTATATTTCGTAAGCAGCGGTTGCAAATAGAAATGCATGACAAACTGTCAGCACTTCCTGACAGACCTGGTAAATAAACTGCAATTATGCTGAATTGCTGATGATATCTTTTGTTATGAAATGTAACACGACAGCAGAAATGTAATTCGAACTGGGAAAATGTACTCAACCTTTGTAATTTACGTCATATATTTATGTATATATAAAATTTTTAGTCAATAAGCTAATGCAGTTAGATATCTTCTTGTGTTCACAAACCTCTGCCGAACGAATCCAAGTCTTTATTACATTCCTTGTGTGAGACTGTACAAGGCGTTCTAAAATTCCATCCTTAACCAACGGAACCACGTCTTTACTACTTTACTTCCGTGAGACTGCACAAGACCCCTAAGACTTATCCTGTAATTGTCCAAATTAAAAACATACAGTCTACTACAAGCTCCACCCTAACATTTGGCCCTTCGAGCCTTTAGACGTTCCAGCCCCTAACATTTGGTACATTGAGCTCATAACGTGCGAGCCCTCTACTAACAAGACCGTTACAATGGCGCAGCGACGGAAAATTTTCAAAGCCCGAGAAGACTGCAGAATCCATTCACAAGCAAATTATCAACATGGGGAAGCACTGCCCATCAAGGAAAGCTGCAGCGTATATCACCGCCCGCAGATCCACCCTACAACAAATTTGGGAAGAATTTGAGTTTAACCACTCAGACCTGGCGAAGGAAGTCGAGGAAAAGCACCCTTATTTTAAAAGCAATTTTTTTCCAGCAAACCAAAGACATATACAATAAAGGGGCTGTCCTTCTCGAGTAAGAAGAGAATCTAGCCACATTAGGAGAAATGTCACAGCAGCCAGCAGGATCAAGAGAGGACCCCCCACCACAGCTGCTGACAAGGAGGGAGAGTCCCGAATAAGAAGGTTATAGATCAAGGTGAATGCACTCCAAAGCGACATTTAGGACGTCTGGAACAGGTTGACTGAGGAATGCAATAAAAGGTAATGCGCAAATAACATAAAGAACATCAAGGATGATTGGGATAAAATCAGAGCTCTAAAAGAGGTTTTAGTAAACAACAGCAACAGTAGCCTCCCAAGATCACAACTGCGACATCCAGTGCCAGAGCAACCAATGAAAAAGGAAACATTGTTGAAAGCCTAGTAGGAAGACAAAATCGCAACGTTTTGCTTGCAACGGCTCTAATTAAAGTCGAAGTAGAAGAACTAGTGAAAAACTATCAACTTCAAGACCGCAAGAATATGATGTTGCTGATCCACTGTTCCATAAACCTGCACCTGTAGACGTTATCCTAGTCCTAGGAGCAGACATCTACAAAGAAATAATTGTGAAAAGAGTACAAAAATTCGACGGAGGTCTGTTAACTCAAGGCACGGAACTTGAATGGATCATCACGGAGAATGCAACAGCAGCATCAGTAGAAAGGAAAATTCTTAGCATAGTCGCATGTGCTGCAGAAGACAAGCAACTCACAAAATTTTGGGAAATTGAAAAAGTAGTACTAAAAACGATGATGTCTAATGAGGACAAAGAATACAAAACATTTTACAACTGCAACCACCAGAGAAATACTGATGAGACATACACAGTAAAAATTCCGCCCGTGGAACTAATAGAAAAGCTTGGGGATTCCAGAAAAGAGGCAATCGCACTGTTCATTCTCATTGGATGATATCAGTCATGTGACAGTTGTGTGTAATAATCACTTCAAGCGTGATATGATTTGTCAAATTGACACACTTGATCAAAAAGAATCAAATTGGATTGGTCTGTAAGAACGTATCAATATAATAAGTTCTTGCTCTGTAATACACGTCGATCAGTGCAAAATAATAGTCGATCCGAGTTTTCATGATTTAGTAAAATTTATTTAAAAGTAAGTGAAAGTATTAATGTTTAAAACCTCCTTATCGGCCACATTTCACCGCTGCTCTTTCCATAATGCAAATGTTGTTATCAAAATACTATGAACTCTATAATAGTTTACCTTCCTTCATAGAAAAAATGCCTCTTTTACAATTACGTATTTACTATTCTAAGAAAAGTTCTACGAATACCTCTCTGGTGTGGCTGCGCGTCGCCTCTTTTTCTTGTCGTCGTCAATGCCTTTATATAATCTTTTAAATTTTTAACTTTAGCATTGAACCCAAGGTCTGGTTCCGCTACGTTGGCGATATTTTTATGATTTGGCCACTTTATCACTTCTTAAAGAGCACAGTAGTAAGCATCGAGATACCTTTTCCATGCTGACACAAACGCCTCTCTTCCTTTGTTGGATGTACTTGTTCCTCGCTAACCTACTGGCAATCCTGAACATTCTGTATGTCATAGGCTCGCCCACACTGACCGATAGGTAAAGTTAAGGAATCGATGTAGTTTATATCTAGCAATAACTCTTCTTGTTTCTTTAGAGTTTAAATAATTTCGAGGCACTTTAAGTGAACTTCAGTACTTTTTAAATGTTTTTACACTTAGTTGACAAACTTAATTTATTGGAGAAGCTACTGAATTTTTGTGAACCTTCACTAGAACACTAAAATGTAAACTATATTGATTCCGTATCATCATCCAACACTCTGACCTCTGACTTCTATTCACTTGCTATTTCCATAGCTTCATTCGATAACATCCATGCTGAATTGAAGAAAAATCTTCATGACAACGGATATCGTCATATCCATTCACAGTCTCTCAAGCTTCGGGAAACAGATCCTCTCACTGCCATGTGTCAGGTCATTTTGGAATTTTAATTAGCCACCCAGGCTTTAGGGCAGCGTGCCCGTATGCTAAACCCTTTTAGTTACTTATTTGGCTTCATCGCCTAATTCCATAATAATGATTTTGCACATATTTGGCCCCAAACGCAGTATTTCTCGTCAGTTGGAGCACCCCTTTGCTGGTACTTTGGCAGCCGGGTGTTATCGCTCGCAAGAATTCCGAACCTTCTAGAAATCACGCCGTTGAGGCTACTGCGAGGCTTCGTGCTGTCTTCGTCACCGGTACTTATTTGTTTCATCTTATGGCCTCACGATTGGCTGCCGAGATAGTCACGTGGGGACGCGACCGATGTGTGATGTTGCAGCGCTTCCCTCTGGGCAGTTGATCGCAGCCCGTTGCAGAAAGCGTTCGTTTGGTGGTTGTGTTATCCAGGCGGCGTCCTTTGGCCCCTTAGGTGCCCGAGGACGCCTGCCGCTGTTGATTAATATTGTTGCCGTGGAGGCCCCCTTTGGTGTTGCCCGTTTCGAGGTGTTGCAGCGAGCGCTGCGAGAATTGTTTCACCTTCGAGAGGTGTTGTGGTTGTGCGAGCTTCGAATTGTTTCGGCGTAGCGTGGGTGCATCTTGAGTCCAGTTTCTGCTCCCGTAAGTAAGGGGTCGTCCCCTTCATCTCGACATTCGAGGATCTGTCCCGCAGAACGTAAGTGGCCCATTTTCGTCGTCAAGTTGTACGCGTCCTGACGCGTCACACGTCGCCAGTATGGCGGATGCCCACTCATCACTATAACCGTCGAATATCGAATGTACCTGCCACCTAAGACTGCAGCCTGTCGCAACTCAACTGTACCAGGCTTCCCGACCGCCTACGTATTAAGGTATGTGTCTCTGAACTGATTACCGTTGTGTACGCGAGTGTTCCTGTCCCGCGGGGAGCATTAAGTCCCGTGTGCGAGTTGTTTTGGAACGCCGCGAGCGAGCCCGTCACGTCTCTTGTGCCTACAGGCACTGTCGTCATATTTGCCCGCATTTCCAAATTACAGACTGTCTATTTTACAAGGGCTTGCGTTACTGTATGTTGCATAAGGCGTCGCGCCCACATGCTGTGCGTTCATTTCAAATTACCGATTTTCTATTTTACAAGGGCTTGCATTACTGTATGTTGCATAAGGCTTCGCGCCCGCATGCTGTGCGTTCATTCCAAATTACAAACTGTCTATTTTACAAGGGCTTGCATTACTGTATGTTGCATAAGGCTTCGCGCCCGCATGCTGTGCGTTCATTCCAAATTACAGACTGTCTATGTTACAAGTGCTACTTTTTTCATTACTGTACGTTGCATAAGGCTTCGCGCCCACATGCTGCGCATTCATTTCGAATTTTAGGCTGTATCTTTGCACGAGCTTGCGCCTAGTGCTACCTTGTTTATTCTGTACATCTGTCGCTAGGTTTAGAGCGTGCGCCAGCTGGTGTCTTCTTAGATATAATATATATATATATATATATATATATATATATATACAGGGCGACGCACTCCGCTGCCCCACTGTAACCCGTGATCCAATATATGACTTGTTAATTAAGGGAACTATTGTTTTGTTTCGACTTGTGCATGTTCTGTTTCAGATAAGCGCCCCTTCAGTGTAATGATTAATGTGCGACGGGACGAGGGAGCCTTGAGCGTACAGGTGGGTGAGACAGCTGCGTAGTCGCGGCCGGATTGGCACCTAATTACAATCTTCGCATAAGGTAATCCGGAAATTGTTATGTGAACTTGCAACTCTTGAGTAACCCTATCGACGGAGTATCTTGAATGCTTCGCCCCGTCTAACCGCCCAGGCCCGGTTAGTCGGGTTAAGACAGGCTTGGTGGCGCCCTCATTATTTTACCGTTAGTTACCGACCCTCTGGCCGTTACTCTCAGATAATCTCGTTAAAGGACCCGCCCATCTCCACTGAAAGTCTAGCTCAGCCTAACTTGTTGCGGCTGGGTATAGCGGCCTAGGAGAACTTTCGTTCCGATTTCGTCCCTTACGGCACGCGCCGGCCGTTTCGTTATTGTATGAGCCGGTGCGGTGTCATAAAGTCAGTTTAAGACCGTAACACATGTTCTCGGTTCCTTGTACCTACCAAGTCACCGATTGCATAGGAGGATTTCTTTGTAATCAAAATAGCAAAACGGTATTCAAATTCGAGCAAGATATCACAGATTCCCCTTTTACGTAAGGATAAATTGATTACTAAGTATTTAATTAAAAATTATTGAATGAGCCCATTTGCTCCTGTATGCTACATTGTCGAAACGTTCAGGAAAATCCCATGAATTTGACCACCAGCTTTGCCTAAGTCCGTCGTTGCCCGTTGTAATAAAACTCCTATTATCTGCAAATCTCGATTCTTTCCTTTAGCAGGAAGATTAGCAAGATAATGGATATTTATAAACACCGCACACGCACATTTCTTAATCCCGCATCCTCCCCATTTTTTCTCACGTACGCGAAAATACCTCACTATATATTGCGTCCTTTTCTATCCCAGTAGTGGAAGAGTTTTACCTCTGGCGGAGGTAACATGTTGAGTTACCGTCCACCTTTAGCTCTCGTATTTGCAAAAAAGTTTGGTGAATACAATGTAGCTCGTGCTCCGTCGTCTTCTGTTTTGCTACCTGACACACACTATTGATAAAGCCGACGAAATGTTGAGTTCTTCTACCTTAACAATGACGCTGTCCAATCGCACATTAGATAACAGACATAGACAAGTGCGACATCACAGAAATACTGAAATAGGCTACTCTGTGCATTGATCAAGCGCGATGTGTGCAAATGGAGTGCGCAGAACTGAAGTACCTGCGTAGTAACACCTTGTGCGCTGGAAGCTTTGTCTCTTACCCTCTACGCGACTTGTGGTTTCTTGGTCATTTAAGGTTTGTTTGTGTTTTAGCATAAGTGTTTGGCTGGGGGAATGGAGAATTTCTACAGACCCCGACTGCGAAGATAATGGAACAGAGACTATATGTCATGATGCTGTTAAAAAATTAAATGTTGAAGAAAAAATTCCACATCCGTTGTATAGTGCAGCTAATAATTATCAAAACGATATAGCGCTGCTGCGATTAGAAAAGGACATTATTTATACAGGTAAGCTCTGGCCTTCAATATTTATGAATTAATGTGATTTACATCTTTTTCAGACTATATCAAACCAATTTGTTTGCCTGATCCAAGATCTCCTACACCACATATTTTAACGCCGATGATAGTTGCGGGATGGGGGAAGACAGAAAACGGTAATATGCCACACCTTTTTCGTCTTAATTAAAATTGTTTTTTCACTACCTTCATTGCAAGTGCTCCTTACACTGTCTGATTTGAGGGATGTAGGAAACATTTACAAAAATTGTTACGGTTTCCATGGCAATGTAGTTACTTCCCTAGAGAAGTGAATTATTTACATCCCACATTTACTATAACTGACGAGATGCCATGTTTACTATTTGGTTAACTTGAAGAAAACCATTATCTCTCGTACTATTATCCATTTTTAATCAGAATACAATCACAAAGCTCACAAAACAGCACCCGCAATCGTATTCACGCATTTTTCACAGTGCGTTTATAACTGTCAAACAAAACGTCACAGCACTGTAACAACTCCCCAAGCTCCCGAAACAGGCTACTATAATTTAGAAAATATAATAAGTTTACGCTAGTACGATTTATTTTACAGAAGGAGGTATTGATGGTGAAAAACATTTACAGAAGTTGCAAGCTACCAACCTTCGTTAATGCACTGAAAATAAATTTTGGCCGCTTTTATATACAGCCGTTATAGCAAGTTATATCTCCTTAGTACAGTCTTCTTGGTAGATGTATTGCGTATATGAGTAATTTTTATTATTACATTTATTAGTTTTAAAGAAGTTCTCATAATTACAAGCCATCCGATCGGCGGCTACACATATTATTGTTCATAGTTTATTTTGTTTACTGATGAAACGTGCTTTAATAGCAAATATAAGAACTGGAGCGACGATGCTTTTATTGGGTTATATACAAAACCACCGATGTTGATCACCACCGATATGGATTTCCTCCGACTCCTGACCACTGTATTGAACACTACCGACTGAAACTACCACCGACTTGGTTTACTACCGACTTTTAAAGTTTGTAACAAATATATGGTATGTTACCGAACTAAAATACCACCGACTTGGTGTACAAACCGACTTAGATTACCACCGATGTGGATTTACATCCAACAGAAACTACAACCGACATGAACGATCGCCGATGTGGACTACCACCGCTCGTTTACTTCCAACCGTTTCCGACAGTAGTTGCAACACATCTTACACGAGCGACCGCAAACTTGCAATCCTTTTTATATTAATCATTTGGCAGCAACTGCAGTATCATTATGAAGTAATTGGTATTACTAGCTGCTGAAAGACTTCATAATTCGTCAGTAAATTGCTTATACTGTAATAAAATGTCAGTATTATGTTTTAACTTGTACATAGATTTAAATTCTTTCAAAACAAATGCAATCTTGTTTGATTAGCTTATTGCGGATTTTGGCCAGTAAGCATATTTTACTAAAATTCTGTAAGTATTAGAACGTTATATGTGGTTTTCTTTGTGAATTGGTTTGATATGCAGCGTGTTTAACTTCTCACCTTCACACCCCTGTATCTTTCTTATTTATCTTCTGATCAATTTAAAATGTTGGTCGATATGTCTACTCGTTAAAGCAATTATCTGCGACAAAGAAATAACTGTAAAAATTTAAAAATTATAGTAGGCTTAGTTTTATCAAAAAAAGTTATTTACAAAAGTTGTTCAAACTTAAAAAAATAGCCAAAATGTAAATTTTAATCCAAATAAGTGTATCTATTTTCGACAGAGTAAACACACCATTTCTACATTTTCAGCAGTGGTTAGGCGTATTCTAGGCATTATTTAAATTTCCAGATTGCTAAATTAACAGTTCATAAACTTATATGACAGTTCGTAAACGTAATTGACGTTCATAAACCTTTTGTTTGCCAAGGCATCTCTTATTAAAACAATAATAGATTGTTAATTATTTGCATAATAATATTGTACATTACATATTAACAATACAAAAATTTCGAGTAAAATATGGATTTCGACTGTTTTTTCGCGAAATTATATAAAATTGTCAGCGTTATTAATATTTCGGTTATGCCGCTTAATATACGCAAATATTTCGTGCTAAATCGTTGTATAAAGTAATACCTAACTTTCCATTTCACCTTACTTCACTAACCGTTTTACATATTTTACTGGCGACTTCAGATAAAAATATTTAAAACAATAGAAAGTTTTGTCAAATGTCTTATTTCAAACTAGCCCATATAAATGCGATAACTGCCACATTTTGTTTGGCTGACGTTGTTTTAAATAATTATGAAGTTTCACGCACCAGTGAACAGTAAACTGCGTAAACAATAAAGAAATAAAGTATTACTAATAATTTAGACGCTTGTTTATACTATTTTATGTACTTTGCATAAAAATAATCAAAAACTTAAAATTTTGACATTTTATAAATGTGCCAATCTGTCAGTTGCCCGAATGAAATAAAGGAGGCTGTTTAAACGATTTTCATATAATAAAGAAAAACATGCAAAACAGTGCATTGCAGTTATTAAGGTATAAAGGGTGTTGGATAATATGGATAATAACACGCCGACGTGTACACCCCGAGGGTTTGGCCCGAGAGTAATTTACGTCGACCGAGAGCGTCCTTATTAAAAATATTTTAAAATAAAAGTAAGTAACAAAATTATTATACAAAAATTTTCAATGGAATAATAACTTCTTCTCTTTATATATATATATATTAAAAAATTAAAAATTCTTCCATACAAAATAACGCCATTGAAAAACCTACAAAACATTTAAAATCATAAATTGCAAATCATACACTATGCACAACTTTAAATGTGGTGTCGTAACCAATAATAAAAGATTCATATCATCTACATCAACCTGATATAAAAAAGTTATATAACAAAAATTTCTCACTTTAGAGATGAATAAAACATTAATAAATAATAACAACTAATAACCAAAAAGCGATGCTAAACTAAAAGTGAAAAGTAATACAAAAATTTAAAAATGTAAGAACTTTATATCAAAATAGCCAAAACAAGGAACCCTTTTGTAGAACTATGGAAATAACAATTGATTTTAAGAGGTATATCCAACTTACATAAATCAAACAAGTAGAGACACTCACTGTCGGTTCTTTTGATGTCAAAATACCGATTCGGATGACCTTGAACGGCTCTTGGGGGGGTACTTTCCGATAGTACTAACAGATGGCGCCATTACTTTATCACATATGATTGGTAGCAGAGCCAGTAACAGGCTCTGATTGGTAGAACTTTGTGCTTCCATCTGACAGTCAAGCTTAGAAATACCCCCAAGGCACTGTCCCAGACCCTCTAGAGAGGTTTAAACATTTGGCATGAGTGTGCCTACTTCTTTGATGTATGTACGGTGGTATATCTTTATAATATAACATTTTTTGCATGATGTGAGGCAACAAAATTATTCACTCAAACTTAAGAAGAGAATCAGATGTCGAAATATATTTCTACCTTACTATTTTTCTACTATTGTAATACCTAACTTTTAATTGTATTTGTATAGTAAAATCAGGAAAACGTCATCAAATATTTAGTTATTAATTTTATCTTTATCAGTGTTGTTATAGACTATTAACCAAATTAATTTTAGTATTGTTAAGAGCTTCATTACCGCAGTGAGTGCTGTTATGGATATTACCGCACTCTTTTTATATAATAAAATGCATCAAACCAGAATGTATTCATGAAGATAGAATATTGAACACTACACGTTTACTTATGGCACTTAACGAGACTCGTTTGATTATCGCACAACTCATCCTACCGCCTCGTTTTGGCAATCAAACTCGTTTCATTAAGATGCTCATAATCAAACTTGTATCCTTAATATCTGTAAAGTGACTGTTTGTGACGCGCACCGTTTGAGTCCGTGATTTACCTATACCGTAAAATGGGGTGACTTTGATCAATTTGAAACTTCTTTACAATAAATGTCACAAAATTGATATTTAGATTTAAAAAAAAATACAAAACGGGTGATTAAAGTCACCCCGCCGTTCGGGGTGTCTTTGATCATGTCAAATATTTTACACAAATATTCATTTTAAGGTTTTTCTGATAATTATAACGTTTTTGCAACTTTGAAAACCCAAATCCACATGTGTCGCAAAATTCCTACATCCCGAATTCTCTTAAAATATACAATCGACCAGTAGAAAGCCTCCAAACAGCAAATTTCACACAAATTTCCATTTTAAGGTTTTTCTCATTATTATAACGTTTTCCCCATTTTGTAACCCCCAAATCCATACGTGTCGCAAAATTCCTACATCCCGAATTTTCTTGAAATATACCATTGACCAGCAGAAAGCCTCCAAACAGCAAATTTCACACAAATATTCATTTTAAGGTTTTTTTTTAATTGTTACGTTTTCCCCACTTTCCAACCCCCAAATCTATCTGGGCCGCAAAATTCCCACATACTGAATTCTCTTAAAAAATATAATTGACGGTAGAAAGCTTCCAAACAGCGAATTTCACACAAATATTTATTTTAAGGTTTTTCTGATAATTATAACGTTTTTGCAATTTTGAAAACCCAAATCCACATGTGTCGCAAAATTTCTACATCCCGAATTTTCTTAAAATATACAATTGACCAGTAGAAAGCCTCCAAACAGCCAATTTCACACAAATATTCATTTTAAGGTTTTTCTGATAATTATAACGTTTTCGTAATTTTGTAAAGCCAAATCCACATGTGTCGCAAAATTCCTACATCCCGAATTTTCTTAAAATATACAATTGACTAGTAGAAAGCCTTCAAACAGCAAATTTCACACAAATATTTATTTCAAGGTTTTTTGAAAATTGTTACGTTTTCCCCATTTTCCAACTCCCAAATCCATCTGGGCCGCAAAATTCCCACATGCTGAATTCGCTTAAAAATACAATTGACCAGTAGAAAGTCTCCAAACAGCGAATTTCACACAAATATTCGTTTTTAAGTTTTTCTGATAATTATAACGTTTTCGCAATTTTATAAACCCAAATCCACATGTGTCGCACAATTCCTACATCCCGAATACTCTTAAAATATCCAATTGACCAGTAGAAAGCCTCTAAACAGCAAATTTCGCACAAATACTTATTTTAAGGTTTTTTTAAAAATTGTTACGTTTTCCCCACTTTCCAACCCCCATATCCATCTGGGCAGCAAAATTCCCACACTCTGAATTCTCTTAAAAATACAATTGACCAGTAGAAAGCCTTCAAACAGCAAATTTCACACAAATATTCATTTTTGGGCTTTTCTGATAAGAATACGTTTTCCCCATTTTGGAACCTCCAAATCCACCTGGGCCACAAAATTACCACATCCTAAATTTTCTTAAAATATACAGTCTACCGGTAGAAAGTTTCCGAACAGCGAATTTCACACAGAAATTGATATTAAGGTTTTTCCGATAGTTATAGCGTTTTCCCCATTTTGCAACCTCTAAATGCACCTGAGCCGCAAAATACCAATAAACCCACAGGTTCATCCACATACTGCGAAAAACAAAATTCGATTTTTTTTCCCTTGGTTATGCGCACATCCAATTTGCTACAAACGCATCTCAGCTTTCTACCCCTGTAACTTCGCCCCCGTGCATCGCAGAACTCAAAAAACAGCCATTACGATTAGCGTTGGTTCATCCTCTTTCCAACTAGCCCCAAATCACATTTGGTTCTTTCAACAAGTATGTGATGTAACAGCACCGAACGCTTTCGTGTCCGAAAAATCGTTTTAACCCCCGTATTTTCGCCCCCTCGAATCTTACATTTCTACAACATCTACAGAAAATTGGCTCTTGACGAGATCTTCAAAATGACACCAACAACATTCACCTGCAATACGTGCAGCAGCGTCACACAAATCGCTAGAACAGCCCCGTACTGGCGTCACATCTCCAATTCGTTAAACATTTTCAATGTTAAAATTATATACTTTACACAGGATGTAGAATGATTTACACTACCTCGTACCTTGCTACCCTCGTTCGGTTCGCTCACTCAGGCATCAAACGGTCCTCGGTAGTGTAATCTTACCTACATCCCTTGTAGAGTAATATACTATTCTCTTTCGCAGGGGGAACATCAGATATTAAATTAAAAGTGGAAATACTGCTACGGTCCAACGAAGATTGTGTAGCTAAAGTCAAGACAACCCTCACTTCGAGGCAATTATGCGCTGGAGGTGCAGATAGTAAAGATTCCTGCAATGGAGATTCTGGGGCACCTCTTATGCGATTCTACCAAGAGTCCAAATCATCACCTCCCCAATGGTTTCAAGAAGGGATCGTTTCGTGGGGTGCAGGGTGCGGCCGTCCTGATATTCCTGCGGTATACACTAGAGTGTCTGAATATGTTCAATGGATCGAAGATATCGTTTCAGCACCATTGCTTCCTATCTTTGTACAACCAAACCTCAGGATGAACAAAGGTAGAGTTAGTCGTAGTTGTCCCTACCTACAAACAAAATAAACCTATTACAAACGCAAACTTCGTATTTCTTGAATCGCATTGTCTAACTAACCAAGCGAAGCGACAGCTTTCGAATCTACTGGCAGAAAATTCATATCCGGGTATGTACCATCGGCTGCATAGAAAACTGGTACAGCAAAAAATCTATATACCCGAATATTTAAAAATTTTGTTGGTGTAAGTCTATGTCAAATTCGAAGTTATCAGGTTAGGTTTTGCGTCTGTTTGTGTCAAAACTGACGCAAAAACTAACCTGTCTACCTCGAATTTGACATAGCCTTACAGTGCCACCAACAAAATTGTCAAATATTCGGGTAAATAGTTTTTTTTTGCTGTACCAGTTTTCTATGCAGACGATGGTACGTATGTTCAACACACAGCGGTGTAAGTTTTGTATGGATTTTCGTGAAAGTTTCCAGAAATGTTCTATAAAGCTTTAGATCGACTGCAACGTACTTGGGATTTACTGCGTTGCAGCGTTCGTTGTCAGGAAGCTCAAATACACAAAAAAATTCTAAAAAAACAACAACAAAAATCCCAAGAAATGGCTGTAACGATTTTGATCGTTTTCACAGACATTTTCCTCTTTGAAATTCCACATGTTATTTATGTTATTGCCTTTATGAACATGTTTTATTGTAGATGTGTGATTACTTAGAATAGGTAAGATTTTGGCGAACAAAGGTATTGCTATGACAACAGCAAGATAGATGGTTACCTGACAAATCAAAGATCTACTACTTTATAATTAAATCTTGTATTTCAGATAGAGGAGAAATCTGTACAACTCCCAATAATGAGACAGCAAAGTGCGTACCAACAAAGACTTGTACAATATTGTCCGATGCGATTAAACAAAATATGACGGGAATCAAAGAATTTGCTCTACAATCCCAGTGCGGTTATGACTCTGAGCCTTTGGTATGTTGCGGAACTACAAGTGGCATTACACTGCTAAGCGAAGTACTTGAAACCGACGCAGTTCCAAACAGAACTGTGTGTGGGTTAGACGCACTCGGGTTGAGGATATTCCATGGGGACAAAACGAGGCCGAAGGAATTTCCGTGGACGGCCGCCTTAGAGTACAATGACAAATTGAGTAATACCAGTTTGGGAATCGGGTGTGGTGGTTCTGTTATAAACAAGAGATTCGTTCTGACTGCAGCGCACTGCATACGGACTTCTTCGTTAGAGCTGTAAGTAACCAAGATAAATAGTTAGGGAAGAAACTTTCTGGCTCACAACTTATTGCTATGCAAGCTTTAAGTGCAGGTCGAGTTTACGCAAGACGTGGTTGATCATTGAAATGCAGGTGTGACCTATGTCTCTACCACACACGCACACATAATTTCATAGGATTGCATGACTATTATTATTATATGACGAATACTTTTCAGGCATGAATATTGCCATTGTTATGGAAAAACACAACGTTTCGTCTAACTTTTCCCCAACTTGCTCATTAGTAAAATACATTATTAAGTAGGTTTACTGGCACGTCCCCATCGGACGAGGAACGTACATGTCAAAACCGGAATTTGTTGCAGTTAGTGCCTACTGTCTATATCTTTACATTAAATATGCATGGAAAACACGGAAATCGTAGAAACATAAATCCTCAAAAAAAATTATATGCGGCAATTCATTAGTGCAGTTCCAAGAATTGAGTAATACACGAGTACAATTATTGCCCTCAAGCTTAGGTTCGCAGAGAATTTGTTGTAACAGATTTTTTTTCCAGATTTATATGAACATTGTAGGAGCATTTTTTTGTCAAAAAAAAATGTGCAGCTAAGCAGTGCATACCATATTACCATGTTCAAAGTGATACATATTGACGTTTCATTACAAATTTAAATTTAACAGATAAAAGTTTATAATTGTTACAGCTTATACAGTGACTTTATAAGGACAGTGTGGTCAATTTTGGACATCTTTCTGATTGGCTGTTGAAATATGCGCCATATTGAGGCGTTCACGAAATTACACATAGTTTCAAAATTGCTTCTCCGTCCTTTATTGTTGAAAGTAGCCTCAATATCAAGTGGAATGAAATAATTCTCATAAAATTATACAGTCTTCTGTATAAGGGAAGGCCGAATTTTCGTTTGCGTAAGTAAATATCAACGGGGATTCCGTATCCGAGATTCGGTATGCGGGATACAAAATCTGAGTCTGTTCAGACACGGCGACTGAATCTCAGACGCGGGCCTTCAGTCACTTGCAGTGCCGTGCTGTTATGGACCTAGCATTGCTGTTCTTTGTTTCTGTCGAATTAGCCTAGAAGTGCTGTATTTAAAGTCAGGGATTGGGCTCTACTAAGCTAATAAATTTTTCATTGTCAAATAATGTACTCTATATGATCGTTGTATAGTAATGAACGGCCTGCTTATTCGATTTAAATACAAGTTGAAGAAAATCTGCTACGTCTATGGTATGATATCATATGTTCTGGCTGGCAAAAGTAGGCGTGTCCAGGCCCTGGTACACGTGAACTCATATGCTCCATATGGTCCAATGGTAAGTCGGTATCTGAGATACAGAATTTGTCGCCGGCGGCTGAAAAGAAGAGATAAGGAAAATTTGCAGCCAGATACTGTATGCGTCGCTGAATGCCGTGTGAACAGCTCCATTTGAACGCGTGTATTTTCAGTATCTGGGATTTCGTATCTCGCATACAGAATCCACGTGTGTCCAGGGCCTGGACGCGCATAGTTTTGCGAGCCACAACACGCGATATAATATCATAGGCGTAGCAGATTTTCTTCACCTTGTATTTAAATCGAATAATCAGTGCGTTCGTTACTATACAAAGATCATGGAGAGTACATTATTTGACAATGAAAAATTTATTAACTTAGTAGAGCCCAATCCCTGACTTTAAATACAGCACTTCTAGACTAATTCGACAGAAACAAAGAACAGCAATGCTAGGTCCATAACAGCACGGCACTGCAAGTGACTGAAGGCCCGCGTCTGAGAATCAGTCGCCGTGTCTGGACAGACTCAGATTCTGTATCCCGCATACCGAATCTTGGATACGTAATCCCCGTGTGTTCAGGGCCTTAAAGTAAAGTACTGTTTGTTAAAATTGCGCATTAGCCCAAATCAAAAGCTATAATATACTATACTAGCTGACCCGGAAAACGTTGTTTTGGATTATGACATGATAGGAGAAACCGTTCAAACCATTAAGCACAGAATCATAAAAGTATGACTGCAAATAGAAAGTCGTACAGTGTATAGAAAAACACACTTTCAATATTTTCCAATTTTCCGGCTTTCCCTTTGGATTTTTCCGAATTTTCTTTTTTGCTAAACCATCTCAGGAATAAGACGAACAAAATCAAAAAAAATCATCCACATCGGTCAAGTCGCTCTCGAGTTTTTGCGTTACTAACACACGGGAATTGATTTTTATATATTGTAGTAGCAGCTCAAATAATATTTTTCTAAATTGATTTATTTTATTGAAACTTCAATATTATATTCTTATTGATGACGGTAGCGCCTTGAGACTCTTTTCGGGGTTAGTTCGATTATCTAGTTGCTTATTAATTGCTATTTTATTTTAATAATGACTTTAAATTGTTTAATGACGTGATCTGTCATCTTGTACGTCAAAACAGTGCTCCACAAAACTTTCAATCAAATATGAGAAATATAAATTCTATTCACCTCTTAGTGACTCAGTATTATATGATAAGTATTTGATTATAGTTAATTACACTTTTATTTACTGCTGCTTCGTTAGAACAAATTAAAACCCACCTGGACTCGTCTCACGCACACCGCTTCAAAATAACCTCAAGACAGCACTCTTCCTGCCGTCCACAGCTCGGATCCCCAGATAGTTCAGCTATGAAGCACTGCTTATTAAAAAATAGCTGCCAACTCGTCAAACCCCTGGCTGTCTGCAGAAATGGTCCCTTTCTTTTCACCAACGCTACTGTCACCTTGAACAGCTTTCCTAGTTCCAACGGCTTCACGGCAAGTTTGCTCCCATAGATGAATCCAAATTAATTTTCTACTCCCTTAGCTCCTACTTTAGCCATCTCTGTTGCCAGTAACCAACAGAATCTCCTGAATCCAGTAGTTCCTCCGCCAATTCCTGTATACCGATCTACACGTCCTCAGTAGTCCCTCAACAAATCCAGCAATCAATGACCCTCCAATCAATGTAACTTCTTATCAATTGTAGTATTAAAATTAAATCAATTCTATCCAAATCTTATTATATTCTTGCTTCTTATTCTTGATAGTATCCTTTCCAAATAAAATATAAGTAAACAGGGTTAAATTTCCACTTTTTATTGCTACCAAAATACGAAATTACATGTTGTTTTAATTTGTTATTGTTCAGTAATTATAACAAAATTTTCCTAGTTACAATTATTCATGCCCTCTACAAAATACATTTATTTGAGTTCTACCTACTTCATTATATTATTTTTAATAGAAATTATATTTGTCACATGTAACATGAGCTTGTCTTTATCTTCTAACTTTCAAAACCACTACAGAATACTCAAGCGCTATACCTCTCAACTTAAATTGCATCAAATTCATATTCTAGTAGTAACTTTCAATCAACCAGCCAATTCTTTTTAAACTTTTCTAAGTTGATTGTTTTGATCTTCCAAATTTTATATTTACATTAATATTCATCCAAAACTGTTCTTTAGGTATCATAACAATATATAGAAGATAAATGTCTTAATGCCAAAGATTATTACATCAAATTAATGAGAATTTATGTGTAACACTGAATATTATATTCCTCCAAATTAACTGGTGGTATAAATACAACGGTTTTTTATTATGAATATCATAAAAATCCATTTTTGTTAAGCTTTTGTACGTAGTCTCTGTATCGACCAACGCAAAAAGTTGTAAAATCTTGTTTTCTACGTACAAACACAACAAAGAAGATAATAAAAGACACATTGACTTATATTCTGATACTAGGCAGCGTTTCTTTACATTTCACATCGACTCTTGCCGTTTAATTCTGTTTAAGTAATATTATTGACATTATTGTAAAATTAATCTTACACTGCACATTTGACCACCTCACATTGCACATATTTTCCCGATCGTGTGTATACAGCGCTCTGTAAAGCATCTCGGAACTTCACATATGTTTATTCATAATTTAGCAGGGTGACGTTACGTTTACGAACATTATACTGGCAGGTACCACAAAAATGACGATTTTATTAATAGCTATTTGTAGAACAAATTAGAAAATGCCGCATTTGGCGTAACGCGTGGGATTGTGGTAACAACATTTAACTAGAGCATGGTGCGTTCAATTGCTGCACTTCACTTTTGTGTACTTAATTAAATATATCTTTGCTAATCGCATTTAACCAAAGCATTGTGCGTTCATTGCTGCATTTCACTCCTGTGTACTTAATTAAATACATCTTTGCTAATCGCATTTAACCAAAACATTGTGCGTTTACTGCTGCATTTCACTTTTGTGCACTCAATTAAATACATTTCCTGGTAGCATTTCCTCAAGCAATGGGCGCGCATTCTTGAATTTACCGGTACAGATGTAAGTGTCGATGTTAGATAAGGCGTTCCCAGCTGGGCCTATATTTAGTCTTTTTAGGGTAAGCCCTTTATACCACTGTAAGTGTATTACTGTGTGCCCCGGCCATTTCGACCCTATTGTAACTGTCGGCCAGGGGTTTGGCTAATAGATTTGTTTACTACATTGGACTTATGATTATCTCTGGTATGTGTGCATGCTTATTTACAGGGTGATTCCGTGCCTATGTCAAGATCGATGTAAAGTGAGGCCTGGGGAGCGGTTGTTCCCCCAGTTAGTACTTCAGTATTTCTATCCCGTTTGGCTTTCAATGTTCGGTTAAACGTGGGTTATCCCCTATTAACCCTCGCCCGGCGGAAATAATTTCAGTTACGCGGAGTGCGGAAATGGGTCTTTAGTGACCCGGATCGAATTCAATTTTTTTAAATTAGTTTTAAAACACCACAATGTCTGTTTTTCTAATACATACTTGCACATGATAATATAATCATAAAACTTTTATTTTTATTGACCTGCAGACTAAAAAGTTCTTCATATTCTGCGTCACTTTTATCGCTGCCACTGTCTTCATCAGACAAAAAATTAAAGTAGTTTTCGTTATCATCACGCATTAGTTCGTCATACAATTGTTGTTGCGTAAGGGAAATTTTATTAGGATTCATTCTTTTTGTTTGTTTTTACACAGTGTTATTATACTCCAGAAAACAAGAAAAAAACAATGGAGCGCGAAACCGCGAAAACCGGGTCTCAGGTGACCCGAGCGGATTATCTCAGGTATACCAAGACATTTTTCCACGAAATTTATTCTACAGCATCCCCATAACAGCTTCGAGGAATACGCGAACACCCAAAGCAGTACATTGGAAAACGGTAGAATTATTTAAGAAAAAAGAAAGTTCGGGTCACTTGAGACCCGGTTTCCGCAGTCTGAGGGTTAAACCTTGTGGCGCCCATTTATTTTGTAACATCCTATACTTACCGTCATACTTGCCCTGTGGTGTACCCTTTCTAAGACCACGCCCATATCCCTGAGCGTATTCGAGCCGTGGCTTTAAGCCTGTTTCGTACGATTTCCAGGGTAAGCGTGGACGTTTCCCGGACATGTTTGGCACTCACTCACTCGTGAATGTCGTTACAACAGTTTGATACTGTAATAACGCGTTCGCCTTTTATTTTTGTCGTCGCCAATGCCGTTATAGAATATTTCAACTTTTTACTCTATAATCCTCAGGATTGAACCCAAGGTGTGGTTCTGCTACGTTGGCGATATTTTTATCATTTGACCACTTTATCTGTCTTCTTAAAGAGAACAGACAACTTTTCCATGCTGACACAAACGCCTCTCTCCCTTTCTTGGATGTACTTATTCCTCGCCAACCCGCATTCTGTATATAGTAGGCTCGTCCACAGTGAACGCTACGTAAAGTTAAGGAATCAATGTAGTTTATATTTAGCAATAATTAATTCTTCTTGTTTGTTTATAGTTCAAATAATTTCAAGGCACTTTAAGTGAACTTCAGTACTTTTTAAAAGTTTTTACACTTTTTTGACAAACTAAATTTATTACACAAGCTACTGAATTTTTATGAACTTTCACTAAAACACTATATTGATTCCACATCATCATCCAATACTCTGACCCCTGACTTCTATCCACGTGCTGTTTTCATAGCTTAATTCGATAATATCCATGCTGTTGAAGAAAGCTCTTCAAGACAACGGTTATTGTCATATCCATCCACAGTCACTCAAGCTTCGGAAAACCGTCATTGTCGCGCTTCCTTATACCTACCAAGTCAAGCAACGTTCAGAAAAATCCCATGTATTGGAACACCAGTTTTGCCTCAAATCTGATCTTATCACTATCAATCGACGAACACCAACGCGTTTCAATGAAACTCCTATTATCTGCAAATCCCGATTCCTCCCTTTAGCAGGAATATTCGCATGATAATGGAAATTTACAAACACCCCAACAGACTCAATTGAGATTATGGGTATCCTCCTCCTTCCTTGTGATATACGTACATTTCTTAATACCGCACCATCCTTTTTCCTTCTCCCAAACTATACAGGTTGTCCGAAATCCGTTTTGAACATAGGAAATTAATGAGTGCGACAAGGAACACAAACAAAATGAGTAGCAGGACAAAGATAGAGTGTAATCATGGCTAGGTAAATTTTTAAACTAAAATTAAGTCAATGAAACAAACAAACACTTCTGTCAAATATTTTATCTCTCATTAAAAGTATAAAGAGAGGTTTAAAGATACTACTGTTTAATTATTTAAACCTTACTTTATACCCCTAATGACAGATAAAATATTTGACAGAAGTGTTTGTTTGTTTCATTGACTTAATTTTAGTTTAAAATGTACCTAGACATGATTACATTCTATCTTTGTCATGCTACTCATTTTGTTATGCTTTCCTATGTTCAAAACTGATTTCGGACAATCTGTATATTGCGTTTTTGTCTATTCCAGTAGTGGAAGGGTTTTGCCTCTGCTGCAGGTAACATGTTGAGTTATCGTCCACATGTATCCATTGCCGTTGCAAAAAAGTTTGGTCAATACAATGTAGCTCGTACCCGTACTCTTCCGTTTTGCTACCTGACACGCACTGGTGATAAAGCCGAAGGGACGTACCGTTGAGTTCGTCTACCTCAACAATAACGCTGTCCAATCGCACATTAGATAACAGACATAGACAGGTGCGACATCACAAAATGCAAATAGGCCGCACTGTGCATTGATCAACCTAGATGTGTGCAAATGGAATGCGCAGAGCTGAAGTATCTGCGTAGTAACATCTTATGCGCTAGAAACTCTGTTCCTTACCTTACCTTGCTGTACCCACTACGGGACTTTTGGTTTCCCGGTCATCTAAGGTTTGTTTGGTTTCAGCATAAGTGTATGGCTGGGGGAATGGAGAATTTCTACAGACCCCGACTGCGAAATTTATGGAACAGAGCGTATATGCGGTGATCGTGTTCAAAAATTCAATATTGAAGAAGAAATTCTGCATCCGTGTTTTAGTTACCGTAATAAGGAAAATGATATAGGGCTGCTGCTATTAGCAAAGGACATTACTTATACAGGTACTCTCTGGCCTTTAATATGTATGGATTAATGTGATTTACATCTTTTTTAGACTATATCAGACCAATTTGTTTGCCTAATCCAGAATCTGCCAAACCAAATATTTTAACGCGGATGACAGTTGCGGGATGGTGGACGTCAGCAGACGGTAATATGCGTCACCTTTTTTGTCCTGATTAAAATCGTTTCTCTTTCGCAGAGGATGCTTCAGACATTAAGTTAAAAGTAGAAATACCGCTACGGTCCAAGAAAACTTGTATGGATAAACTCAACAAGACCCTCACTTCTAGTCAGTTATGCGCTGGTGGTGAAAAAGGCAAAGATGCCTGCAAAGGGTTGCCAGGGGGGCCTCTTATGCGATTCTACCAAGACTCCAGATCACCAGTTCCCCAATGGTTCCAGGAAGGGATCGTTTCGTGGGATGCAGGGTGCGCCCGTCCCGATTATCCTGCGGTATACACTAGAGTGTCTGAATATGTTGAATGGATCGTAAATATCGTTTCAGTACGAAAACGGTAGACGAACTTTTGTAGCAGAAATATTTCACTAAATTTCTTGCGCTCAGTAACGGGAAGCGAAAGACCAACTGCGAAGCAATATATTCTAGAGATAAATATAAATTTTATTCCTTGCGACGAGAGAACATTACGGAGAGGACCATGATATGCTTATAATAATAATAATAAAATAATAATAATTATATTTTGCTTTTTATTACCTTCGACATTACCCTCTTTTCGCGTTGGTATATTAATATAGGTTTAAAGATGGTTTTGACAACTGTGATCTTTGTTTTTACTTTTCGACGAAGGAAGTATTGTAATGGCGAAAAAATTACTTGGGAGATTTCTTAAGATCTTCCCGTTTCGGAGTCCCTAGCTGCTCAGAAACAAGTGTTCTTAATTCCGTATGATTGTCTGTGTGTAGCCGGTGTAACTCAAAAACTATTTGATGGATGATGATATTTTGTATGCTGATTATATGCCTTTCTGGCATGAAACCCTGAAAATGTCGGTAAAATACAGTATCTCCCCGGATTGGGTTACAAAGAGGGAAAAAAAGTTTATTTTTGAGTTCCCAAAAAATCGCTCCTTATAAAACACCCTGTTTGTTCTCAAACTAAAAATGCAGCCAAAATTTAAATATCCTCTTTCGTATACGGGGGAGGTTCGAAAATATGAAAATGGCTCAACAATAAAGCACCCTTATTTTTCAAAATATACAATAATGTTATTTGAAAAAGTTGCTTAGAATTAAAAGTAGGTGTCAAATATAATGTCACAGCCACCTGCTCTAAAAAACAATTTTCACTGGTTTTTTATTCTTCCACTACCCTGAGAATTACCAAACGTGATACTTCAAAGATAATTTATTGACGGATACGATAAGAGTGTATGTCAAATTTCAGTTTCGTTTACTTATCCTGAAATTTATGTGACCCGAAGTTGATGCTAAAAATCTCATATTTGTGTCAACAAAAACACAGGTATGTCAAAATAACTAATAATACGCGAGCCAAACATCAATAGCAATTCAAAACAATTATAATTTTAATAGAAATGTTGTAACAAATATTTCCAATTAACATTATTGTATATTTTGAAAAATAAGGCTACTTCATTCTTGAGCCATTTTCATATTTTCGAATCTTCCCGTATAAGAAAGGGGATATTTCAATTTTGGAAAGTGCATTTTTAGTTTGAGAACAAGCAGGGTTTTTTATAAAGTGTTTTTTTTAGAAGTCAAAAATAAACTCTTTTTCCCTCTTTGTAACCCAAGCCGGGGACGTCGTGTATATACAGGGCAACTGTTGGAGACATGTATTTTTTATGTTTGTAATTTCAGTCATGGACTATAGGATTTTTTAGAAAAATATGTTAATGTCAAAATTATAACTTAAAACGTCAATTGTGCACTTGGTGTGTATTGTTTCAACAAAGTATATATTAAATAAAGTTTGCACCGAGTAAGTGTATGTACTCTCTCAGTGGCGTAACTATGGGGGGTGATATGGGTGTTGGAACACCCCCCAGAGCCTTCAGGAATAACTAAAATTCGTCTTAAACAAAAAAATCTAAAATTACATTTTAGGTATAATAATTGAATATCAATTATTACATTCGGAGTTCGGACTCGACCATTTTTAAAATCCGATCTCAACGAACCTCCTTCGGACGTGATTGCTGAGTTCAAATTTCCAAAATGTACAAAATCTTCTATATAAGACAGCAATGGATGTGCTAGCTACGTGCAATAAGGACATGTCTCCAAGCATATTCAAGTTGTTGCAAATTCTTTCAACGATTCCTGTGTCAACTGCAACAGCTGAAAGATCATTCTCCACCTTAAAAATAATTAAGTCTTACCTCCAAAATACAACAGCGCAATATAGGCTGAATGGATTGGCAATGCTCTCCATTCACAGAGAACTGCAGGTGAACGTAGATGAAATTATAAACGAGTTAGCAAAAAA